>CM042336.1:22958851-23386351 GCA_023566125.1 Zingel zingel
TCTTCAAGACACACAGAGATCCTTCAGTGCAATATAGTTCTTAAATAATAAACCCAACAATGTAATATACAGTAGAATATAAATAAGGTGAGGCTGGGGTCAGTTAGGGAGTGGAGAGAGAGAGCCATTTAAACTTAAATATATAGTTGATTATCTATCTATCTATCTATCTATCTATCTATCTATCTATCCATCCATCTATTTCTTGAAGCAGCGGCCACGGGCTCTTTGCTGCATGTCACCCCCCTCCCCTTTCAAGTCTTCAGCTGTCCTATCAAAATAAAAGCCTAAAAATGCCCAAAAGATAATCTTATCTCAGCTAGTAAAGACTTGAGGAATAAATTGGTTGCTGTGAAAATGCAACAGATGACAAGTTGACCTAACGTCCACACATCAGTTTTATAAAAACATATCTATCGTTAGTGTACGTATTAGTTTGCATGCAGTAAATACACAGTGTGTTTAAGAATTGAGGTAAATATCTGCCCAACGTCTTCTTCCTCGTTGTCAGTGTTCGGGTTCATTTTGTAAACAGAGAATACAGTTTGATGAGATCTTAAGAATGGAGGCAAAAAAAAATTAAAAAGGAAGCTCCGTAGTGCCTTTATCATCTCAAGTCTTAGATTGTAAAGAGAAATATGTCCGTGTCAGAGGTTATTGGCGTAACTTTGAGGTTTTGTTTGTGTGAAATGTAATTTTGATTCTTCCAAGATTAACATCGTGACTAAACCGCAGCAATCCAGTTCAGATACGTGGACTCTCCGTGACGCCGCCTTCACACTAGCACCTGGAATCAGGTCCGTCTATGACCTCCTTCCTTCCCATCCATCTATCTATCTATCCATCTATCTATCTATCTATCTATCTATCCATCCATCTACCTACCTACAGAAAGGCTGCTGCTGTTATGATTGTGTATTTTTTCTGTTTCCTGTTTTATTTTGGTAGTTTTTCTCCCATGTCATGTCTTGTTTTACTTCCTGCCTTGCGTTTTCCCGCCTTTTGTGATGGTCTGTCCCCCCCCCCCCCCCCCCCCGACTTGTTTCACCGGTTACTGAGTGCTCATGTCTCCTTGTTACCTCTAGTATTTAGTCTCTGCATTTTCTTTGTCTGTTGTCAGGTCATTATTTCGGTTTTCGAGCGTCTGTGTGCGAGGCTACCCGTTTTGTCCCAGTGTTCCCGTTTCCTGTGACTCCTGTCTTGCGGACTCCTTGGTTGTATATCTTGTTTTTGATATTAAATCCTCGACCCGTTCGCATGCGGTCTGCGTATCTCCGTAGGAAATTAATGAATTCCGGTCGTTTCGCAGCCATATCTACTGTGCCGATGTGAAGGGCGCCGTTAACCCGGCAACAAGTGACCCACCGCCGTGATCCACCAAACCCCTGGGTTGAACCCAGAGATGGGGACTTGAGTCTGAGACTCTGACTCGAGTCCAACTTAAGTCACACAAACAGCTGACTTCAGGCTTGACCCGGACTCGACCCAAAAGACTTCAGACTTGACTCGGACTCGACCCAAAAGACTTCAGACTTGTCTCGGACTCGACCCAAAAGACTTCAGACTTGTCTCGGACTCGACCCAAAAGACTTCAGACTTGTCTCGGACTCGACCCAAAAGACTTCAGACTTGACTCGGACTCGACCCAAAAGACTTCAGACTTGACTCGGACTCGACCCAAAAGACTTCAGACTTGACTCGGACTCGACCCAAAAGACTTCAGACTTGACTCGGACTCGAGCTTCGAGACTCGTCAACAACCTATTTTCATGCAATTATTGCTTTTTAAATCTAAATTGATTTATGTATTTCTATTTTCTTTTATTGGCGCATATCCGTTGGGGAAACGCATGGCGAGCTGCGTGTCCCGTGGCCTTTGCCGTAATGTGCGATGACCGCGTGCGCTATGCGGCGCGCGCACACATAAAAAAATGCAGCGACGATGGCGACACCGAGTCCTCCTGCAGTTGTGCCTTTTGTCATTAGTTTTGCTTACAATAACTTCATAAACAGTGGCAGTTAGCGAACATCTACATGCAAGGAGTGGCACCAAGATACATGACGCTGGATCAACAACATCGAACTTCATCAGACATCTCAAAAAGCACCCAGATAGGTCAGTCACTCACGCTAATGTGAAAGAGACGTTACATTTAGCAGATATCGCCACAGGTAACAAGCTAACCATCGCTAAGTGTGGTGCTAATGCTGGGGACAGGCACATTGTATTGTTATAGTTGTATCCATATGATGTGACAGACTTAGTTTAATATTTCACCAGTAGCAGAAGATTAGACTAAGACTAAGATTAGACTGTCTTCATTTTTTTCCAATTTATTTTCATTCCAATTTTTATTTTTCTTGTTGTTAAATAGCAATACGGAAAGTATCAGTTCTCACGTTTGCACCATGGTTGGTGTATTAACTTTCAATACAGATGTTTTCCTCCACTGAAAAATGTAATGCATGATGAGGTTGGGCTTTACAGCCAGTTAGTAACACAGACAAACATGTATTCTTTGGTGCAGATACCAAAATGTTGAACAATACAGTTATGAAATTGAAACAGAATCTTTAATTTGTGTTTCTTCAGATTGCATTGCAGTAGACCCCATAAAGTTCTCCTACAGCTGATTTTGATACTGTACTGTATGGATGGTAGCTACAGGACATGCTTTGAATTCATAAGATTTAACAATACAGTGTTAGGGACAGATCAGACTTGAGACTTGACTTGGACTCAAGCTCAAAGACTTTAGACTTGACTTGGACTTCCAAAAAATGACTTGTGAACATCTCTGGTTGAACCTGAAGTCACCTCATTGACGCCAAACCTTGCTCCGTAGTGCGGGCCTCTGGGGATACGCAGACCGCGAATGTGCGTCGTTACAACAGAACCACAGAAAGTCAGTTTGTGAATCGTGTATTTCACTCCCAGTTACCCCCAGCTGGTGGAGGAGAGCCCTACGATACAGAGAAACTTTTAGTCCTTTTCTTCCATCGTGGGTCGGTTAAAGGTCCGGTGAAACACCGCGGCCGTCATCTCCCGACTGAACGTTGGCCCAGACCAAGTAGTGAAGGTCCTGCAGGTGCTTTCTCTTAAATGAACAAGTCGTCCTGACTTACAGTTTGGTGTTGATACCTTAGTTTGAGTAAATATGCTCTGACTCCAACACCCAGTATCAGTACGATGCAGCCAAACACACCGAGGATCGGTACGCTCAGGTACAGACGGCCACCTGATGGAAGAAAACAAACCTAAGCTACAGAAGCTGGAATAACACACACACACACGAGGGGGGACAACCCTTGTGTTGTCCTCAGGTCAAATTTGACCCATTTTTAAAATCAGAATTATGGGTTTCTTTGAACCAAATTGCCCCAGAATAACATGAATGTGTTGATGTACGTTGTGTGGAAGCCCTGTAACATTATCGGCAGGTAAAATTAATGATTACTTTCATTGAATTGTGGGCGTTTGTTTTTCTTCTCCAATTTTATAGCATTTGAAGTAAACTGTGATCCACTCAACATCCTCTGATCTTAACTATCAGTCAAAGTAAGCATGACTCAGCGTTTTGCTTCCGTCTTCCCAGAGTCGGCCCGTGTTCTCACCTTCAACAGCCGTCTCATCGCTTGAACCTGGAGTCTGGAGGATTTTGGGATGCAGCGGCGTCTCCGTCGTCCAGGCTTTAACAGAGCGTGGCTCTATGAAAAAAATTAAAAAAAATGATTTAAAAACACATTATAGGACAAACAGTTGTTGACAAAACGATGCTTAAGGTTTTAAAAGCTGTCGGATTCTTTCCTCAAAACAATTTGACGTTTTTCAATAAAAAAAAAAAAAAAAAATGCAATTTGACATAATTTTGGCCCGTTATCACCATGTCTGTGTCTAAAACGTCAAAAAGCTCAGATTAAAGATAAAGAGAAACACTCAAACTTAAGACAAAACTTTGCTGAAGAAGTCCAACGACATTAGATCTGAGAAAACTTTTAGTTAACCCGTGTGTGCTCATCAGCTGCATAAAATTAAATAAAAAAAAAACACCCAAAATTCAATGAAAGTAGTAGATCGTTAATTTTACTCGCGAAGAGCGTCACTGGGAACCACGCATGTTATTTTTGGTTAATTTGGTTGAAAGAAACCCAGATTTCTGACAAAGAAACTTTGAAAACGGGTCAAAATTTGCCCCAAAGACAACACAAGGGTTAAGTTGGATGCTTTTTGGGGTTGTTTTGTTGCCACATTTCCGTTTAGTCGGTTTAGGTGCAGCACAAAACCGCTTGGGTGAGGCACCTGAGAGTGAAACCCCTGAAAATAACGACTGTTTCACACCCTCAATTTGTAAGCTACTCCGTTTTGAGTGAACAAGTCATCAGTTTGGGGGAAAAAATAAAAAGTTTCCCGCCTTTTTTAGTTTGGTGCACAACTAGATGGGCAAAATGTATTGTGAACCTAAACTGATACGAACAATTACATTATTACACAACTGTCTTATAGCAATTTCTCTTTTAGGTAATTTACCGTTCCTTTGTTTAACGTTAGCTACGGCGCTAAGGGGTACGACTGTTGATGGAATTGTTCATTTTGTTCAGATGTGCCAAATTGTTAATTATAGGACTGTTGAGGTAAAGCGATCACTTGTTGCCGTAGCAAGTCCAAACATCCTGGGCCGTAGCTGACCAATTTTTTATGCTTCAAATAAACTCCATGTTGGACACAAAAAAAAAACGTTACAATATCTGGGTCACATGACAAGATGTGTCCTGGGATTCATTCTAAGCTTAATTTGTTTTAAAGTGCCGGACCTTCCTCGGCAGCTCTGTGGAGGAGAGGGAGGGAGGTCTGGCATAGCAAGACTAAGACAACAACAACAACAACCTCCAGCCTTGTGTCGGGACCTTAAACGTCCGAAACAAAAGTTACTCACCGACGACGAGTTCGACGATCGAGTGGCACTCTAGCTTGGGGACGTAGCATCGGTATCTGCCGGTGTCGGCGAGCGTCACGTTGACGATCTTGAGCGAGATGTTCCCCTCCTTCAGGACGTCCGTGAACAGCGCCGTCCTCTCGGCGTACGACGGGATCTTCATGTCCGGGACTTCCTGTTTGTCCCGGTAGAGGTGCACATACTCGACGCGGCTCAGCCGGTCCGACGGGTCCGGCTTCAGGTCGGGATTTGACCACTCCACCGTCTTGTCCCGCACGTCCTCTCCGGGCTCTAACTGGCACGGCAGGATGACGTCATCGCCCGGGGCGGCCATGATTGGCCGAAGGGACCCATTCACCTGAACTGGAAATCACAGAGGGGACAATTTAAAACTTCTGGGGAAAAAAAAGGGGGAAAGACTGGAACGTACAGCGGCAATAACCTCATCTGAACTTGTGTTTTACTTCCAAAACTTTTCTGTAAATTCATACCAAATTTCCCGGACCAAAAACTTTATTTTTAATGTCAGCGGTGCGAATAAGGAAGCTGGGATTTTGGGAACTAAGGGAGAGTTTCATCATAAAGTGTAGAACATGGTAAAAGAGAAAAAGCCAATTACAGTCTTGTGAACAAGACACTTGCCACCGGGCTAAAAAGCTTTTTCTGGGGGAAAACCCCTGTAAATCTCAACTAAAATTTTACTTCTAAATAATTCCCAAACTTTTCTTTCAATTTATAGCAATTTCCCCCGTACATTTTATGTCTGTCTCTTTGTGGTTTTGGTTTCTCTTTATAGTCCTGTTGAGTCTCTTTCACATTGTTTTAGACAGTTGTTACCTCGGTATCGGTGTCTAAAAGTTGGGACACGCTTATAGAGTATATCATAAATGACTAACGCTCAATAAAAATGTCCCAACTACAGTCATTAGAACTGTGAAAAGCCTTTTAGTTTCATTCATTCATTCATTCATTCATTCATTCATTCATATAGCTCAGATATTGCGAACTAGGGCAACTAAGAATTATTTCCATCACTTATTCTAGAAAATTAAAAGAAAAGAAAAGTCAATGATACTTTCCTTTTCTTGCCAAGTTGAAGTCTATTAACTAGGGAATTGTTTTGAATGACCAAACAGTCCAAAACCCCAAATTTGGTTTATTAAATCACATAATGAGACAAAGAAAAGCAGCAAAATAAACAACTGAAGAGCTGCAACTAGGAAATGTTTATGCATCTGTGCTTGAACTTATGAAATCGATGAAAAAACTAGTTTAGAATATTCTCCGTCTGTTCCAGCTCTTTTTTTTTTTTTTTTTTTCGTGCCGACGATTAGAGAATATGATTTTGTCGAGTCATGATGATGCTCAGTTACAAAAATATTTTTTTTTTTTTAAAAAAAGCTGTTGAACAACTGCATTGTGGTCACAAAACTCAGTTGTATTGGACAGAATTTAAATTTATTTTGTTTTTTTTTAACGTGAAAAAAAAAAGATTTTAGCTCTCCTGTTGTCCTCGGGTCAAATCTGATTTGTTTCAAAGTTTCTATAATCAGAAATATAAGTTTCAAATTAATGATCACTTTGATTCAATTTTGGGTGTTTTTCAATTTGATATAGCATTTGAAGGAAAAAAAAAATTATATATATATATATATATATATATATATATATATATATATATATATATATATATATATATATATATATATATATATATATAAAAATGGTTTCAAAACAGTATATCTTGACTAAACATACCAGTGATTATCCACTCGGCATCCCCTGATCTTAACTATTTGTTGTCATAATTTCAATTAACTATAAATGTAGATGTGGTGACTTTTAATAGTAATGCTGTGATGCTGTATGAAGAGGAATCCGCCGACACTGTTCTTGATTATAAAAGGTTTAATTACAATTCAAGATTTTCAGCATCAATGTTAACAAACTCCTACAGAGAGCTTGGAGAACGACCAACCCAATTCTTCCAATAAGTCGCTCTGAAGTTCTGCAGTTAACACATGGTATATATACTGTGCATTTAGAGGGAGGGTGTATATATGAGTTGAGATCAACCACGAGTGTCCTATACATGGACTAGAAGATACAGAGTCTCTTTTGTTTTAGGGCCCTTTTCCTGTTATTCTCTTAGACTCCACATCTGTATCCTCCTCGAACTCTTTCCTGTATAGGGCCTCTCCTTCCCACCATGACTTCAGTAACACATTATTGTATGGAATACATTTGAATTAAAATATGCAGGCGTAATTAAACTTAAGTCAAAGTTGTAAATCATTAGATACTTCATAGACATTATATAAATGAGGTTTATTGACCATGCATTTCTAAAATAAGTGTAAAACTAGCGGTCATAAGTTGGCGTTAGTGCAGACAGACACACACAGAAGTGGGGGAAAAGTGCCAAAAAAAAGGATCAAAACTTTGAAAAAGGCAACAAAAATATCAACAAAAAAATAAAAAGTGTTCATTAGTTGATAGTTGCATAGTAGACAGTAAGACAAAACAAGGGATAATCACACTGCCAAACAACCAGCAGATGCCTCCCGTTACAGTCGGTCACATCATTCAAAGCTGTACCATGTCATGACATCATGACAGATGGACGGATACTATCAGCTATACTATCAGATACTATCATTAGTATCAGTCTGGATCAGTGAATTCCAAAGATTATGTGGTATCTGAACAGTTAATAACTTTATATACATTTGTACTTAAGATTTTTGTAAGGGATTCCTTTGACCCTTACCCTACTTTTACTGAAACATCTGGAAACTGTTAACATGAGCAGAAGAGCCCTCTTGGACAGAAGAGTCCTTATTTGGAGATGAGCCAGGAAAGTAGGTATCATTGGTCAGTTCTGACCCAATCATGTTAATGCAATGCACAGAATATATACCATATGCACACAAAGAAAAGGCAGAACGACTTATTGGAAGAATTGGGTTGGTTGTTCTCCAAACTCTCTGCAGGAGTTTGTTAAAAAGGATGCTGAAAATCTTGAATTAGAATAAATCCTTTTATAATCAAGAACAGTGTCGGCGGATTCCTCTTCATACAGCATCACAGCATTACTATTAAAAGACACCACAATTCAAAGACAGCTTAACTAACTGATGGCTCTGTCACGCTCATAACAGTTCAACGGAAACCAGTTAGTTTGAAAACTGCAACAACGGCGCTTGGATGCTGTAGCTATGGTAACGTTGCGTTAGTAACGTTACAAGTTCAACGGTTTTCAACTTCACAGTGTAAACATAACGCTAGCTAGCTAGCTAGCTACATATCGTAACTGTATCCATGGTCTGACACAGTTCTCGGCTATTGTATATTTAAACAGACATTCCGAACATTAGCCCATTAACAGTGTCCGCGTGTTAGCTATATATGTATATCTAACGTTAGTAAAAACGGAAGAGAAAGGCGGACTGTTTAAATGCATTTATATAGCTAGCTAAAGAGTTACAGCGAAGCCACACCGAAAATAAAATGATCAGTAGAAGATGTTCAGACAACGTCTCTACTCCAGCTAACAGCTAATTAGCTAACTGACGTAACGTTGACGTTATCGTTGAGCGCGGCCCGGGGAGATTTGAATTGAAAGAATGAATCAGTTAGCGAACAGCCTGAAAGGATAGCTAGCCAGCGAAAACACATGATCTTACCTTTAACGCCCATCTGTACTGCCGTGCTAAAAGGCACAAAGACCGTCCAGAGTGTAAAAGTGAAGCAAAGAACGAAGACCTTGAAGTGAACCATGAACTGACCCGACACAAAGACAGAAAACTATCAGTTCTAGTGAGCTCTTCTGGCACTGAATGAATGGATGACTGGTTGGAGGCACTGACATAGCTATATAAGGTTGGACGGGTTTCCTTATTAAGCTGCGTCTGACGTCAGCTCGTATCAACTGACGTAATTTCCATTGTTGTTTTTCCATGGATGCAACCATAAACACGTGACTCTGAGTCACGGTGTATCAACAGCAGTCGGCTTGTTATGTTTTCTCCATCACTCTGGATAACACGTTTTAAGACGAGATTGCACTAGAATGTTCTGCTCATTTATACTGATTTCTTATTTCAGAAACAGACCATTTGAATAATCTTAGGTTCGTTAAAGTTAACCCTCCTGTTCCTGGTGTCCTCCGGTCACATCTGACCCATTTTCAACAGGTTTCTATATCAGAAATTTGGGTTTCTTTCAACCAAATTGTTAAACAAAATAATAACATTTTTTTTTAAAAACTACGTGGATGGTTTCATACAACTAGTAAGGTAAATTACGAGTTCACTTCTTTCATTTAATTTGGGTGTTGTATTCAATAAAAAATAAATGATATAAGAACGTTGAAAAATCATCAAAAACATCTGAAAAAGTGCCAAAAAAATTGGATAAAAGTGAGAAGAAAAAAACGCTGAAAAAAGTGCCAAAAGTGTCGAAAAAGACGAGCAATAAACGTTGACCAAAAAGTTTTAATTTTCAATTTTGACCCAGAAAACAAAAGGTTGCTTGTTGGTCGACGGGAAGACAACACGAGGGCTAATTTGAAAGCAAAAACCTCTAAATAAATTCAAAAATGCATACAGGCTGGTAAACTCAGATAATACATGTCGTTAGAAGGTTAAAAAATCCTTCATAAATTATACTTTTTATAAACCAGATTAATGTAAATGGACTTTAATCCAAAATTAATTTAGCTTTCCAGTTCTTTTTCACACAATCACTGAAGTCATGATATTATTGTGTGGTGTATGACTCAGCATCTCTGTTGTGACTCAGCAAGTCTATTAAGTACTGACTAAAAATACATAATCAAATAAGATAAAATAAGATAAGATAGACTTCATATGCAACTCCACTGTAACCTGAGACAGTGCAATGTTTTGATTTCTTGTAGAAATGACCAGATCTACTCTGAGAACGCCAAAGACCAGATCTACTCTGAGAACTGCGAGAATTTGGCTTTGGAAGAAGTATCTGAAAGTATTTTAGAAGTATAGGGTCAAGCCGGAGGGGAACATGTTGTTCTTTTTAAATTTTGAACAGACACTGGACTATATAACAGAATATAGTGCACTAAGGTGCTAGGTCCAGGTGCCAGTAGATGGCAGCGATGCAACTTCTGGATGCCTGCTGCCATGAGAAGAAGAAGAAGAAGAAGAAGAAGAAGAAGAAGAAGAAGAAGAAGTAGTAGTAGTAGTAGTTGTAGTTTCAGTGAGCACACGTTGGCTCCAGAGAGTGAACTTTGAGTTGAGTTTGGGGAGTTATTTAGCGTTTGTCGACTGTTAAGAAGTTGTGTGGACATGTCCGTGGGGGAGAACATGTTTACGGTGGAGCAGGCGGCTGCTTTATTGCTCGAACTAGCCGATGAAGAGGAGTTGTCCTCCTCTTCATCAAGCGACTTCTCTGCAGCTGAGGAGGATTTCATCAAAGGAAGGGACCCTGGTCTTGATCTGTGAGTACATGGCCTCCGTTACATCTCGGTTATTGGATCAGAAAGTATTTATTGCAGACATTATTTGAGTAGTTATTATGTGTAAACAAGGGGGAGGGGTGCTGCTGCTGAAGCGCACGTGTGTGTGTGTGTGTGTGTGTGTGTGTGTGTGTGTGTGTGTGTGTGTGTGTGTGTGTGGAGATGGCCCGATACCATTTTTTGCTTACTGATTCTGATACCTGAACTTGCGTATCGGCCGATACGAGTACTGATCCGATACCAGTGTGTCATATATTTTATTATGTTTTAACATCTGTATACTACTATCCCTGTATGATGATATTATGTATAACAGCTGTATACTACTATCCCTGTATGATGATATGATGTATAACAGCTGTATACTACTATCCCTGTATGATTATATGATGTATAACAGCTGTATACTACTATCCCTGTATGGATGATATGATGTATAACAGCTGTATACTACTATCCCTGTATGGATGATATGATGTATAACAGCTGTATACTACTATCCCTGTATGGATGATATGATGTATAACAGCTGTATACTACTATCCCTGTATGGATGATATGATGTATAACAGCTGTATACTACTATCCCTGTATGATGATATGATATATAACAGCTGTATACTACTATCCCTGTATGATGTGATATGATGTATAACAGCTGTATACTACTATCTCTGTATGGATGATATGATGTATAACAGCTGTATACTACTATCCCTGTATGATGATATGATGTATAACAGCTGTATACTACTATCCCTGTATGATGATATGATGTATAACAGCTGCATACTACTATCCCTGTATGGATGATATGATGTATAACAGCTGTATACTACTATCCCTGTATGGATGATATGATGTATAACAACTGTATACTACTATCCCTGTATGATGTGATATGATGTATAACAGCTGTATACTACTATCCCTGTATGATGATATGATGTATAACAGCTGTATACTACTATCCCTGTATGATGATATGATGTATAACAGCTGTATACTACTATCCCTGTATGATGATATGATGTATAACAGCTGTATACTACTATCCCTGTATGATTATATGATGTATAACAGCTGTATACTACTATCCCTGTATGGATGATATGATGTATAACAGCTGTGTACTACTATCCCTGTATGGATGATATGATGTATAACAGCTGTATACTACTATCCCTGTATGGATGATATGATGTATAACAGCTGTATACTACTATCCCTGTATGATGATATGATATATAACAGCTGTATACTACTATCCCTGTATGATGTGATATGATGTATAACAGCTGTATACTACTATCCCTGTATGGATGATATGATGTATAACAGCTGTATACTACTATCCCTGTATGGATGATATGATGTATAACAACTGTATACTACTATCCCTGTATGATGTGATATGATGTATAACAGCTGTATACTACTATCCCTGTATGATGATATGATGTATAACAGCTGTATACTACTATCCCTGTATGGATGATATGATGTATAACAGCTGTATACTACTATCCCTGTATGGATGATATGATGTATAACAGCTGTATACTACTATCCCTGTATGGATGATATGATGTATAACAGCTGTATACTACTATCCCTGTATGGATGATATGATGTATAACAGCTGTATACTACTATCCCTGTATGGATGATATGATGTATAACAGCTGTATACTACTATCCCTGTATGGATGATATGATGTGGAGGATGAGCTAATCATTGCATTTCTGTGTTTCAGAGAGTCGGAGAAGTCTGATCCAGATTGGCAGCCAGAGGCAAAGAAGCCCAGGAGGACCCCAAGGTCTCCTGTTGTGAAGGAGAAGGAGGAGGAGGAAGAAGAAGACGAGGAGGAGGATGAAGAAGAAGAAGAGGAGGAAGAGGAAGAAGAGGAGGAGCTGGAACCCCAACTCTCTACCTCCACACGGCCTGCAAGACGGGGGAGGGGGAGAGCAGGAGGAAGAATCCCTCCAGAGCAGAGTTCTGCACCTGAAGGTGCGTGGCAAGGCACTGATGTGGATGACATCACTCCTGAACAGCCGTCCTTCCGCCCAGCACACACACCCGGTGGCCAGCTCGAGGGTGCTTCACAATACTCAGTTTTACAATTATTTCAGTTATTTATGTCAAATCACATACTTAAGACCATTTTGAATAATTCAAACAAGTTTGGAGAAGCTGACCATCCAGAAACCTTTCAGAGGATCACTATGCCAGACATGATGTCGTACTTGGCCATGATTATTTACATGGGAATAATCGATACGCCGAACATCACTGACTATTGGAGGAGGTCTGAGCTGTACACCTTTTCTTTCCCATCAAGTGTGATGTCAGGGCGCAGGTTCAAGGCCATCTCGCGCACCATCCACCTCAGTGACCCTGACGACGACGCTGCCAACGACCTAAAGAGAGGCACCGCCGGCTACGACAGGCTTTGCAAAATTAAGCCAATGTACAATGAGGTTAGGCAGTTGTGCATGGCAAATTACCACCCCCACCAGTGTATCGCCATTGACGAGAGGATTGTCGCATCCAAATCCCGCAATGGACTCCGTCAGTACATGAAAAATAAGCCTGTGAAGTGGGGTTATAAGCTGTTTGTGCTGGCGGACTCCACCAACGGTTACACCTGGGACTTCTTTGTGTACGAAGGAAAAGGGTCACAGATTGTGAAGGGGCTCGGTTACGACACCGTAATGCGGCTCGTAAATACACAGGTGTTGGGTACCGGTTATAAGTTATTTGTGGATAACTTTTACACCAGCCCAGATCTCTTTCGCGACCTGCTGGCAAAGAAGATCTGGTCCTGTGGTACCATTCGCCAACATCAAATTGGGTTCCTCAAAGACAGGCCAGGCGGGCTTGAGAGGCAGGCTCCCCGGGGCACCATCCGCTGGATCCGCGACGGGCCTGTGGTGTTCGTTCAGTGGAAGGACACCAGAGATGTGCTGATGTGCTCCACAATCCACGCAGCCCACGGAGAGGACACGACCCAGAGAAGGGTCAAGGGGGCAGATGGGCAGTGGTCTGTGCAGGACGTCCCCATCCCACCAGCCATCAAGGACTACAACAAGTATGTACACTGTTTTCATCATTTCAACTCTTTGAATTGAATTTTGACATCATGTCAATGCAGGGGCGTCGGACTAGGGGGGGAAAGAGGACTGAGTACCCAGGACCCTCATGTGAGGAAGGCCCAAAAATATGCTAGAATGAATAGCTGCGGATGTGGGGAGGGGCCTATACAAAATGCCTTTCTGCAGGGCCCAGAATTTTGTGCTACGCCCCTGTGTCAATGCATCAATATCAGTGTAATGTAATGGCTATGTTCCTTTTTGCTATATTTGTTTCTCTACCCAGGAACATGGGTGGCGTGGACCTGTCCGATGCCCTGATTGGCTACTACACCATCCTACACAAGACCAAGAAGTGGTACCGGTCTTTCCTGTTCCACTTCATAGACATCGCCATCATCAACGCCTTCATCCTGTACAAGGAGATGGCCATTGCAAGGCAGGAGAAGGTGATGTCACAGAAGGCCTTTCGCGAGACCCTGGTGACGGAGCTGAAAGCGGCTGGGTCTACCACCACTGCCCCTCCACAGCCACCCCCTCCCGCTCCCCCAGGCGCCTCGCACAAACCTGTACATTTTTCCCAGGATGGCACCGCAGGTCGGAGGAGGTGTGTCCTCTGCCACCAGAGGACCACGGTGAAATGCTCCTCCTGTGATAAGTGTCTGTGTTTCACCATAAACAGGGACTGTTACAATGCATGGCACTCCCTGAAAAAATTATAATGACTTATTTCTACATACTTATGTGAATAGTTATTTCAAGGTTTTCATGTAGATAGTTTTTGTGTCATTCATCTGTGTGTTTCCATCATTTGGACCATCAGCTGTTGGGCTTCTCAACAAACTACAGGCCATCTGCCATCCCTGCCCATGTCACAGCACATACTCTTTCATTTTTTTTAAAGGGATACTTCAACGTTTTAGCATTAAGCTCTGTATCAGTAGAAACACGGTAGTATTTTTGAATGACTGTGCTTCCCTCCCTCATGTCCCCCTGAGATGAGAGATCTCTGTATTGTGGGTCTGGGGAAAAAAACGGCGATTTTTGCGTCATCAGAAGATCATTTTTTTTGCCCAGAGTCTGTGGACTACAGCCAGCTAGTTCCGCATGTTTTCAACCCACCCATAGGGGGTGGGACTGTCTTTACACGAAGCTTGCCAAAGTAAACCGAATGTCAGACATCTTCAAGCTTCGCTAAACAGGCTCTGTCTTTTCAGTAGCGAACTTTTACAACAGTTATGTGCATTCAAACTACCGCACATGTGTACCACCGGGATACATCGGTACAGATCGGAGAATATGCAGGAAACTTTATTACAGACGGAATACTGAACACACTTCGCGAGCTTCGCCCGCTACGGAGACCAGCTCCCCGGTTGCTCGATGCCGCTAGCCGGGGAAAGGGACCTCGACAGCGGTGGGCAGGAGTTGGAGCTGTTGGAAAGCTAAAAGGTGGCTAGCCGGCCACCTGTTCCATCCATCCTGCTTGCAAGTGTCCGCTCACTAGACAACAAACTGGACGACATCCAACTTCAACGTAACTCCCAACGCGAGTTCAGAAACTGCTGTGTTTTTGTTGTTGTGGAAACATGGCTGAACAACAGCGTACCGGACTATCCAGCTGCCAGGCCGGCTGCTCTGTCGCCGGGTAAGACTAGTGGAGGTGGGCTGTGTTAACACGGACTGATGCTTGTATCCAACTAACTGCTAACTGCTGGTGGAGTTTGTGACTGTAAATGCCGACCGTTCTACATTCCACGCAAATATACGGCTGTGTTTTATACTCTGCGTTTACAGCCCACCAAGCACTAATGCTAGTATACGTTAGCTGAGCGTTACGGAGACTAAATGTAGCCTGTTTCGTATGTCATTTTTATATAATGTCATTTTTATATATTTTAAATGTGTACCACCACTTGAGCCACGGTGAAACGTTGTTTCGTGTATACGGTTGAAATGACAATAAAAACTGGAGTTGAGTTGACCGTCTCACTGTCTGTCTGTAAGCGCCAGGCGTGGCTTGGGAGTGGACTCTAAAGCAGCGAAGTAAGGGCTTTTCTCGGCCTAGAAGGCACAAATTTCTGAAAAAAGAATCACATTTCTACTACATAAGTCACCCAATTTAAAGATATATTCATCTTTCCAACAGTGAAATATCCCTCTAAGTATAGTGTACATGTGTATTGGGGACATTAAAGACATTTCAAGTTTGTGTGTGTTTCTAATATTTAAAAAAAAAAGTTTGCCAGTGCACTTTGTTTGCCCCTTTTTTCTATCAAATCTCTTGGGTGGAATTGAAAAAAATATGTGTTTTGTGTGGTTATGCTTATGTAATGCTGTGCCTAATGACATCAAATCCAAATACCTTGCAAGATACCTCAGAGTGTTCGCTTTCAATAGAGACCAAAATGATGTGTCTAGGCGAAGGGGTTCTCAAGTTATAAGCCTTTGAAACTAAGTATGCAGTCTTGGTAACCAAAGTGTGTGTGTGTGTGTGTGTGTGTGTGTGTGTGTGTGTTCTGCAGACACACTGAACACTTACATCTGCAGTTGTTCTCCAGTCTGTGCAGCTTACTTTGGGACAAGATGTTTTCTAACACTTCCTGTTAGTTTTTTAATGTTTATTTCTTCTGATCAAACTGAGACTGTGTTACAAACCTCAAACAAAAAGGATTTATTTAGAACAGCCACATTTAACCTTTATTACTAAAAAAAAGAACCAAAAAATAAATAAATCAGGCCGTCAGGAAAGTGAAAGGAGGCCACTGGCCAGGCTCACATACATCTGACATTTGAGGTGTTAAAGAAGAAAACGGCAGGAAACTGTGGGCTAACACAGACAGGCCTGTATGAGGTAGATGGTGATGATACAGCCCCCCAGTCAGTCAGTCAGTCCACAGTCAGTCAGTCAGTCAGTCCACAGTCAGTCAGTCAGTCGTCCGCCTAGCAGCAGCATGGCGATAGCAACACTGTGTGCCGTCATTGGTGAGTACTAGGCCTCATAAAAGTGTGTTTTTGTTCTACAAAGTTAACCCTTGTGTTGTCTTCCATTGGACCATGCACACAGGTCCTCGTTTTTGTCCCTTTTTTCGACACTTTTTGGCACTTCTTTTGCTGTTGAACGCTTCTTTTCACTAGACTACCATGTATAAACAACACTCACGCCAACTTCTTGTTCGTTTTACACTTATTTTTGGAATTCACGGTCAATATACCTCATTTATATGGAAGTTCAGAGAGGATACTGTTTCGAAAAACATTTCAATTTCTTTTTCAAATGCTACAAATTTGAACAAAAACACCCAAAATTCAATATAAGTAGAGATCCAATCTCTTGTACTTGCGAAGGGGCGTTGTAAGGAATCATCCATTTGTGTTATTTTTTTTGGGTGAATAAAATGAGATAGTTTAAAAGAAATCCATATTTCTAAAATAGAAATTTAGAAAACGGGTCAAATTTGACCCGAAGACAACACAAGGGTTAACTCCGTCCTTGTTTCTGAGCAATTTTAATGTTAATATCTTAACGTTAGATTGAAAACTGTGTTCTGTGTCTAGGGTTAGGGTTAACAAGATCTCCATAATAACCTGATTTAACCCTTGTGTTGTCTTTGGGTCAAGCTTGACCCGTTGTGTAAATGTCTATATATATATATATATATATATATATATATATATATATATATATATATATATATATATATATAATTTATTTAACCTTTATTTAACCATGTAGGCCGTTGAGAACAGGTTCTCATTTACAACGGCGACTTGGCCAAGAAAAGCGTAAGCGTACAAGACAACATGTAGTTTCACAATCAACATAGTGCAAGAAAACAAAATCCAATAGGCTACAAAGGTACAGATTAAGAAGGCAGTTCAAGCTGGCAGAAAGTGAGGTGTAAGTAAGTCGATGGATATGCGAAAGTGGTATGGTGATAACATAATATACATGAAATAGACAATCTATAACACTGCTGAGATGTAGTAAAGAGACAGAATACAATTAGTGCAAAAGGGATATCAGAAATATGGGTTTCTTTTTAACTACCTCATTTTGATTACCCAAAAATAACATGGATGGATGATTCCATACATCGCGCTTCGCAAGTACAACAAAAAATAGGATCTCTACTTTCATTGAATTTTGTATTTTGTTAAATTTTTTAGCGTTTGAAAAAATAATTTCAAAACAGTATCTCGACTGAATGTTGACATTTCTGTGATTATCCTTTAATATTAGTCTAAAATATTAATAATTTCTGCTTTTTAACTCAAGAATTAGATATAATTTCCTATAAGTGATGTTTATTGACCATGAATTCCAACAATAAGTGTAAATCTAGTAATGAGTTAGTGTTAGTGGAGTTTATACATGGTAGTGAAAAGAAGCGTTAAACGTCAAAAAAAGAGCCGAAATCATTGAAAAAGGCGCCAAAACAGACAAAAACGTTAGAAAAAGTGATTTTCAATTTTGACCCCGGGAGGACGATGCATAGTCAAATGGAAGATAACACAAGGGTTAAACTATTACTACTAAAAATAGAAGAAATGGTTAAATCTGGCTTTAAACCTGCAAACTTCTACTTGTAATTGCTTTACAATTTGGCATTCTTTTGCATCCAGTTTAAGTCTTTCTATTTTTCTTCTATTTCTGTGATGTTGTTTTGTTTTTGTCTCGCCCCTCAATGATTTTTCGAGTATAAATAAAGTGTTGAATCACATAATCACCATGAATGATCTTACGCAACTCCAGCAATGACTAACTTAGTAATACTACCCATGCTTATCTGTGTGCATCTCAGCAAGAAGCAACCTGAGATAGATATGATCCTCACTGTTAACCTGCTTTATATTTTTGGCATTATGCATATTGTCTTTGGTATATTTGCACTATTTCCTACTTTGCTGCACAACAATTTCCCTTCGGGATTAGTAAAACTTCTATCTTTTCTTATCTCAATAATATATAAACCACAGGGAACCTTTTTGTACTGATAACTAAAAACATAATAGTGACTTTCATGTTACCACACATTAATCAGAAAACAAACTGCAACATGAAGACGACTTGCCAGAGCATCACAGAAACCACCTGTTTCGCTTCACAGACGCATCTTCATCTTTCTCAAAGTGTCTGCAGAATGTGTGTGTATGTGTGTATGTGTGTGTGTGTGTGTGTGTGTGTGTGTGTGTGTGTCTGTAAAGTTTCTGCAGAGAGCATCCGTGAAAAGCAGCGTTATCTTTAAAGTGTTAGTTTCTCTTATCGTGGTTTTCACACTGACAGCGGCAACTTTTACATAGTTAAATGTGATCAGATTGTGAGAAAAATGTGAAGCTTTGGTGGCGTCTTCTTCGGTATGTTTGTAGCGCCTTGCAGATGCAGATGCTATCAGCTTTGGTTCTTTGAATTTTTTTGTTTTTTGGCCTTCATACTGTAGCGTTGCTTTGCAGACAGGCGGAGAGCACTCTGTGTTTATAAGAATTGAAAATAAACTTCACAAAATAT
The DNA here is from genome assembly GCA_023566125.1 of Zingel zingel. Taxonomy (NCBI): domain Eukaryota; kingdom Metazoa; phylum Chordata; class Actinopteri; order Perciformes; family Percidae; genus Zingel; species Zingel zingel. The sequence continues at coordinate 22,977,885 of CM042336.1, forward strand.
CTTCTCCTCGACCCCGACAGTGAAGGCAGCCGAGAGATTTGTTGCTGTTTTGTTTGAAATTGATGCCTGCAGAGATGAGGGGGTCCGCTCGTATTGTTCAAAATAACATCCGCAGTGAAAGAAGGAAGCAAGAAGATGTGAAAAAAAAGGTGTGCGGCTTGCTGAGTGTCCACACATCGGAGAAGATTTCCTGCATGTTTACTTCTGCAAGAATTTAAAGTTTTCTGTTGAGGTGCATTTAACTTTATCTAACTCTCCAACAAATCCTCCAAACCACAAGATGATATCGGTCGTTTATTCCCATTTCAACCTACAGGAGCGTTTTATAAATTGGCGCCTTGAGCGGTGGCAGAAAATATGATATTTCATTAAAAGCAGAGAATATAACGTATAGGTCACAATTTTAAACTCGTCGCTAATGTTGTAAAAAATAATGATGCTCGCCTAGCTGCTAGCGTGGCACGCCCTCATACTCTGCTTCTGACTGGCTAGTAGTCCTTACCTAGGTACTGTCAGGGCCCTCATACTCTGCTTCTGACTGGCTAGTAGTCCTTACCTAGGTACTGTCAGGGCACGCACTCATACTCTGCTTCTGACTGGCTAGTAGTCCTTACCTAGGTACTGTCAGGGCACGCCCTCATACTCTGCTTCTGACTGGCTAGTAGTCCTTACCTAGCTACTGTCAGGACACGCCCTCATACTCTGCTTCTGACTGGCTAGTAGTCCTTACCTAGGTACTGTCAGGGCACGCCCTCATAAGTGCCCCCTTTCCTATAAGTGATGTTTATTGACCATGAATTCCAACAATAAGTGTAAATCTAGTAATGAGTTGGTGTTAGTGGAGTTTATACATGGTAGTGAAAAGAAGCGTTAAACGTCAAAAAAAGAGCCGAAATCATTGAAAAAGGCGCCAAAACAGACAAAAACGTTAGAAAAAGTGATTTTCAATTTTGACCCCGGGAGGACGATGCATAGTCAAATGGAAGATAACACAAGGGTTAAACTATTACTACTAAAAATAGAAGAAATGGTTAAATCTGGCTTTAAACCTGCAAACTTCTACTTGTAATTGCTTTACAATTTGGCATTCTTTTGCATCCAGTTTAAGTCTTTCTATTTTTCTTCTATTTCTGTGATGTTGTTTTGTTTTTGTCTCGCCCCTCAATGATTTTTCGAGTATAAATAAAGTGTTGAATCACATAATCACCATGAATGATCTTACGCAACTCCAGCAATGACTAACTTAGTAATACTACCCATGCTTATCTGTGTGCATCTCAGCAAGAAGCAACCTGAGATAGATATGATCCTCACTGTTAACCTGCTTTATATTTTTGGCATTATGCATATTGTCTTTGGTATATTTGCACTATTTCCTACTTTGCTGCACAACAATTTCCCTTCGGGATTAGTAAAACTTCTATCTTTTCTTATCTCAATAATATATAAACCACAGGGAACCTTTTTGTACTGATAACTAAAAACATAATAGTGACTTTCATGTTACCACACATTAATCAGAAAACAAACTGCAACATGAAGACGACTTGCCAGAGCATCACAGAAACCACCTGTTTCGCTTCACAGACGCATCTTCATCTTTCTCAAAGTGTCTGCAGAATGTGTGTGTATGTGTGTATGTGTGTGTGTGTGTGTGTGTGTGTGTGTGTCTGTAAAGTTTCTGCAGAGAGCATCCGTGAAAAGCAGCGTTATCTTTAAAGTGTTAGTTTCTCTTATCGTGGTTTTCACACTGACAGCGGCAACTTTTACATAGTTAAATGTGATCAGATTGTGAGAAAAATGTGAAGCTTTGGTGGCGTCTTCTTCGGTATGTTTGTAGCGCCTTGCAGATGCAGATGCTATCAGCTTTGGTTCTTTGAATTTTTTTGTTTTTTGGCCTTCATACTGTAGCGTTGCTTTGCAGACAGGCGGAGAGCACTCTGTGTTTATAAGAATTGAAAATAAACTTCACAAAATATCTTCTCCTCGACCCCGACAGTGAAGGCAGCCGAGAGATTTGTTGCTGTTTTGTTTGAAATTGATGCCTGCAGAGATGAGGGGGTCCGCTCGTATTGTTCAAAATAACATCCGCAGTGAAAGAAGGAAGCAAGAAGATGTGAAAAAAAAGGTGTGCGGCTTGCTGAGTGTCCACACATCGGAGAAGATTTCCTGCATGTTTACTTCTGCAAGAATTTAAAGTTTTCTGTTGAGGTGCATTTAACTTTATCTAACTCTCCAACAAATCCTCCAAACCACAAGATGATATCGGTCGTTTATTCCCATTTCAACCTACAGGAGCGTTTTATAAATTGGCGCCTTGAGCGGTGGCAGAAAATATGATATTTCATTAAAAGCAGAGAATATAACGTATAGGTCACAATTTTAAACTCGTCGCTAATGTTGTAAAAAATAATGATGCTCGCCTAGCTGCTAGCGTGGCACGCCCTCATACTCTGCTTCTGACTGGCTAGTAGTCCTTACCTAGGTACTGTCAGGGCACGCACTCATACTCTGCTTCTGACTGGCTAGTAGTCCTTACCTAGGTACTGTCAGGGCACGCCCTCATACTCTGCTTCTGACTGGCTAGTAGTCCTTACCTAGGTACTGTCAGGGCACGCCCTCATACTCTGCTTCTGACTGGCTAGTAGTCCTTACCTAGGTACTGTCAGGACACGCCCTCATACTCTGCTTCTGACTGGCTAGTAGTCCTTACCTAGGTACTGTCAGGGCACGCCCTCATAAGTGCCCCCTTTCCTATAAGTGATGTTTATTGACCATGAATTCCAACAATAAGTGTAAATCTAGTAATGAGTTGGTGTTAGTGGAGTTTATACATGGTAGTGAAAAGAAGCGTTAAACGTCAAAAAAAGAGCCGAAATCATTGAAAAAGGCGCCAAAACAGACAAAAACGTTAGAAAAAGTGATTTTCAATTTTGACCCCGGGAGGACGATGCATAGTCAAATGGAAGATAACACAAGGGTTAAACTATTACTACTAAAAATAGAAGAAATGGTTAAATCTGGCTTTAAACCTGCAAACTTCTACTTTTAATTGCTTTACAATTTGGCATTCTTTTGCATCCAGTTTAAGTCTTTCTATTTTTCTTCTATTTCTGTGATGTTGTTTTGTTTTTGTCTCGCCCCTCAATGATTTTTCGAGTATAAATAAAGTGTTGAATCACATAATCACCATGAATGATCTTACGCAACTCCAGCAATGACTAACTTAGTAATACTACCCATGCTTATCTGTGTGCATCTCAGCAAGAAGCAACCTGAGATAGATATGATCCTCACTGTTAACCTGCTTTATATTTTTGGTATTATGCATATTGTCTTTGGTATATTTGCACTATTTCCTACTTTGCTGCACAACAATTTCCCTTCGGGATTAGTAAAACTTCTATCTTTTCTTATCTCAATAATATATAAACCACAGGGAACCTTTTTGTACTGATAACTAAAAACATAATAGTGACTTTCATGTTACCACACATTAATCAGAAAACAAACTGCAACATGAAGACGACTTGCCAGAGCATCACAGAAACCACCTGTTTCGCTTCACAGACGCATCTTCATCTTTCTCAAAGTGTCTGCAGAATGTGTGTGTATGTGTGTATGTGTGTGTGTGTGTGTGTGTGTGTGTGTGTGTGTGTGTGTGTGTGTGTGTGTGTCTGTAAAGTTTCTGCAGAGAGCATCCGTGAAAAGCAGCGTTATCTTTAAAGTGTTAGTTTCTCTTATCGTGGTTTTCACACTGACAGCGGCAACTTTTACATAGTTAAATGTGATCAGATTGTGAGAAAAATGTGAAGCTTTGGTGGCGTCTTCTTCGGTATGTTTGTAGCGCCTTGCAGATGCAGATGCTATCAGCTTTGGTTCTTTGAATTTTTTTGTTTTTTGGCCTTCATACTGTAGCGTTGCTTTGCAGACAGGCGGAGAGCACTCTGTGTTTATAAGAATTGAAAATAAACTTCACAAAATATCTTCTCCTCGACCCCGACAGTGAAGGCAGCCGAGAGATTTGTTGCTGTTTTGTTTGAAATTGATGCCTGCAGAGATGAGGGGGTCCGCTCGTATTGTTCAAAATAACATCCGCAGTGAAAGAAGGAAGCAAGAAGATGTGAAAAAAAAGGTGTGCGGCTTGCTGAGTGTCCACACATCGGAGAAGATTTCCTGCATGTTTACTTCTGCAAGAATTTAAAGTTTTCTGTTGAGGTGCATTTAACTTTATCTAACTCTCCAACAAATCCTCCAAACCACAAGATGATATCGGTCGTTTATTCCCATTTCAACCTACAGGAGCGTTTTATAAATTGGCGCCTTGAGCGGTGGCAGAAAATATGATATTTCATTAAAAGCAGAGAATATAACGTATAGGTCACAATTTTAAACTCGTCGCTAATGTTGTAAAAAATAATGATGCTCGCCTAGCTGCTAGCGTGGCACGCCCTCATACTCTGCTTCTGACTGGCTAGTAGTCCTTACCTAGGTACTGTCAGGGCACGCCCTCATACTCTGCTTCTGACTGGCTAGTAGTCCTTACCTAGGTACTGTCAGGGCACGCCCTCATACTCTGCTCCTGACTGGCTAGTAGTCCTTACCTAGGTACTGTCAGGACACACCCTCATACTCTGCTTCTGACTGGCTACTAGTCCTTACCTAGGTACTGTCAGGGCACGCCCTCATACTCTGCTTCTGACTGGCTAGTAGTCCTTACCTAGGTACTGTCAGGACATGCCCTCATACTCTGCTTCTGACTGGCTAGTAGTCCTTACCTAGGTACTGTCAGGGCACGCCCTCATACTCTGCTTCTGACTGGCTAGTAGTCCTTACCTAGGTATTGCGCATGTGCGACTCCCAACAAAGATGGAACAGAAGTGAGAGGTCTCACTCTGTAGCTAAAACAGAGAGCTCAACACACAGGGTGAAAAGAGGAGCTGCAGCAATGTGCAGTACAACAAATACATGGTGTTTTTTGTAAATTAAACCATGTAAACCTATTCTGGTACAACCTCTAAATACAATTATGAACCTGAAAATAAGCATAATATGAGCACTTTAAACTAATGATCTCTGGGAGCATTTTTTCCCGGCAGGGATTCCAGCAGCAACACACGTTCAGTTATCAGTAATCTAAATGAACCATGATCTGTCTGTTTCTTGCAGCTGCTCTGAGAGTCATTCCCAACAGATCCCAGTTCTTCCAGTACGAGTCCGTCACGCTGAGCTGTGAGCCGCTGGGAAACTCTTCTGGCTGGAGAGTTAAGAGGAACACATCCGCAAACATAAATGAATCCTGTGATAGAATGAATGAATCTGACTGCTCCATCACTGAACTTTACCCATTTGACACCGGCGTGTACTGGTGTGAGTCTGCAGCGGGAAAATGCAGCAACACCGTCAACATCACCGTAATCGGCGGTGGGTTTAAACAAAGGTGTAGTTATATAGGGGAGAATCTTTTTAAAATCTCAACATACATTTCACAAGTTTCTCAGTGATCTATAGGTCATACTGGAGTTATCCAGGTAAGGGTTAAACTCGAGGGCAACTGGACTTGGTTAAAGATGCTCTGAAGACGTTCCGTCTTTCCCCTGAGAGACTTCTTCAGTGTTGTCTATACGGTAGAAAAACGCGTCAGATATGATGCAAAAAGCACCCTTCAGTGTGTGTGTAGAACGCACCGGGCAGAGCAGCAGCTATGTGGCGCTTGAAGGTGATGTAGTATTTAGAGATACAACAGTAGCGAGTACTATGAAAGGCCAAAATTCTGCGTTCACGCAGGAGACCAGGGTTCATGTGTGTCACGTTTCCTAAACCCAACTGTCCCGTTCTTCTTTTCCTAAACCCACCTGTCCCGTCCTTGTCCCGCGTGTCACGGAAACGTACCTTTAATAAGCCCACCCACAACCTTTTCCTCAACCTAACTGCATCCAAAGTGACGCCAATAGTCCTGACCCAGCGCTTTTAGACAAAGCGCATTTAACTCTGACGCTAAAGGAGACTTTATGCGTCAATAACAACGCCAAAGGCACCTGACCAAGCGTTCATATTTTACGGGATGGGGGTGAGAATGTATTGTCCTTTTAACGTTTCCCAGGAAACTAAACAAATACTCACATCTGGCCTCATGTGAGAATGCCAACAATGGTTGTTTAGACCGTAAAGACTGTTTATACCATTGTATTAATCATCTAACAACCTCACAGAGGTTAAATAGTTCAGTCAGAACTGAAGAAGTCTCTTGGATGAGAGACAAAATGTCTTTGGAGCACCTTCAACGTTTTTCTCCCTTTGTTTCTCATTTTCTTTTAATGTTTTTTATTGCTTTTTTCACAATTTTTTTGATGCCTTCTCCTACGTTTTTTGGCGTTTTCGGGCCGATTTTTCAACTTTTTTCCCGTTTTCTTCAACATTTTTGCCAGGTTTTTATTTAGAATTTTTGGCACTTTCACAGACATTTTTGGTGCTCCCCCACCCCAGTTTAACACTTCCCTGGTTCTTTATTTTAGTGTTGCTGGAGTTTTGCCCTTTTCAAAAGATCTTAAACTGTCTTCTTGTCTTTCTGGCCATCTGTCACGCAGCTGGTGGTGTGATCCTGGAGAGTCCAGTCCTTCCTGTGATGAATGGAGACGCTGTGACTCTGCGCTGCAGAACCAAGAGGACTTCCTCCTTCAACCTCACAGCTGATTTCTATAAAGATGGTCGCCTCATTACGAGCAGCTCTACAGAAAACCTGACCATCCATAGTGTTTCAAATTTAGACGAAGGACTCTACAAGTGCAACTTCTCTGGAGATGGAGAATCACCAGACGGCTGGCTGACTGTCAGAGGTGCTTGATGGACCTTTCACACATGCACTGCAACCCTGAAATGCTCTAGACATTAGGGAACGCAAACGTCCGAATCACTTGGGCAGGACATCAAACGGCGTTTAACCTACCAGCTCCTAAGTACAAAGCCTGTGTAATAGAGCAGCTCATTGTCCGGAAAATTTAGATGAGAGGACTGAAAATGTATAATAACAACGCATTCTCATGAACGGGTTCGTACGATATCATACAAAATTATTTTAGCAATTATAAGTAAGTAATAAGTTATTTTATAATTAGTTTAGACACCAAAATGACTAGTTGAGACTTTCTTCTGGTGCTTTCTCTGATGTTTTTGTCACTTTTTTCTATGATGGCTAAGGAACTATTTTCCGACTTTTTTAGGGCTTTATGAAGCCCAAACTGAAAGTGAGAAGGCTATATGAAACATGCAATAATACAGTCAACATATTTGACTTTTTCTTATACATAAAAGCACGTCAATAAACTATATGTGTCTGGCCCTTGACCTCAATTCTTATTTTCCAGTCTGGCCCTAAGTGAAGTTGAGTTTGACATCCCTGCCTAAAGTCGTACTACCGGGGCACGATCACCCGTTACCTGGGTGAAAGTCTTGTGTTTTACCCGGAAAGAGAACTTCGTTCCCCTGCTTGAAAGCCCTGTGTTTTAGGAGCCAAACATCAACCCCGACCTCCTCCCTACGCTGATGACAGCGCTCTTAAACCCCAGAAGTTAATGTGGTGCTGACAGTAACAAATACGTGGAATACATGAGTTACAGTGCTTTACTTAGCTATATGTACAAATGGTTCATGAGAATATCCTGAATATAAGTGTAGATATAAATCGGTGTGTGTATAGCATAAAGCCAGCCTCGTACACAGAGCTTTTTTCTCCCTTTGCATTGAGGCCAACCTGTGGTCTTTCTGTTTTTGAAGCAGGGCATCTTGAGTTGCCTGGCTCCCTCTGCACACGCATTCTACTTCCTGTGGTGGGCCTCGCGCTGGTCGCGCTTGTCTCTGTGATGCTGCTCTGCCTCTGGAGAAGCCACAAAGGTCAGCCTGTTTGAATGTCAACAAAATGACATTTTGCATCCTGCTGTTTCAGCGATACTTTTGTCAAGCGTGGAAGCTTTATTCTTGAACTAGGAAATTAAATTAAAAATATGTGTCGTATTAAATAAAAAAATACATCTTAAGGTCCACTTACTAGCTTTTTCCTGGTTTTCAACTCACCAAAACGTGCATTTACATACACAACAGTAACAGGTTAAGAGAATAACCGGGTTCTGCCAGTTCTTACTGTATACATAAGCGGGGAAGAATGGGAAAAATTACCGGAGTAACTCTTACAACAACGTACAGCCAACAAGGCTTTTTCTTCCGGATGACCTTTGTCAAAATCACAACAACGGTTACGGTTACTTAAGGAGTAGTCTCGCATTGCCAGACCTTCCACACTGGTAGTCCACACAACAATCCGGGATGGGAGAAAAACGTGCTCTGGTTTATTGGCATTTCTTTAAACCAATCACAATTGTCTTGGGCGGCGCTAAGGACCGGACGGAGACACGGTGCCTCTGCAAAATAGCCTCGGGAAGGAACACGTTTTGGTGGAACGTGGACGTTCAAAAGTAGTTTTAGTCGTGCAACAGAAAACTCAGATTTGACAGATAGTCTAGCTAGCTGTCTGGATTTACCCTGCAGAGATCTGAGGAGCAGTTAACCATAGTCGTATTGTAAAATTACAACACAAAGAAAGAGGAAGGTAATGGACATCCCGCAGAAAATTAGGGAACCAGAAAATTCCTGGAAATGAAACGTCATCAATAAAGACTACTAAAGAAGTTATCTAGGTTTGTTAACCCGGGGGATGAGAACTCAGATTTTAACCGGGGTAAGGTCAGTGTTTACATGGCATTTGAGAAACCGGGGTATTGCCTTAACCCGTATATAATCTGGTTTGTAATCTGCATGTAAACATGACAACTGAGCTAATTCATTCTGCTGAGAAAAAGACACAAGATGCAGGGCAGCATCAAGAAAAGCCAGTAATCGGACCTTGATCGTGAAAATGTTATGCATGAATGTATGTCTGTAGTTTGAAAAGCGCTTCAACAATAGCAAAAAGTCTAATTTTAACTGGGAGTGTCTCCACCTACGTAGCTCTGACTGTAGTCAGACAATAAAACAAACATACTTTGAGGTCCTACTATTCATTTTAAATAGAGCAGATACATCTTTTGTTCTTAAGTGACATTAGTAGGAGAGTCATGTTCGTCAAGCAGGTTTACAAGTTTGGTTTGCGACAACCTTTTTCTTCCTGTAAAAAGTTAGTTCTTTTGCTGATGATGATGGCATCTCTTTTCATACGGTAGAAAAGACTAGAAAACTTAAAGAATGAATCGGTAAAGTGCAAGTTAATTCAACTTCATGACCTCAGCCGTCTTTAACGAAGTTTTAAAGAAAACTGTAACTCTGCATGTCCCACAGATTCTGATCTTTAAAATGGCCTTTAAGTTTAAAGCAATGTTTCGTATTGTTTGTATTCATCAGATAATAACTGCCGGATTTCAGGTTATTTGACAATTTTCTATTCAACTAATTGATGACTATGGATATTACAAAGATTTTCAAACAGAACATCATGCTGTTCCATACATGGCTGACAGAAAAATATATCTTCTCCTTGGTGGTGAAATCAGAACAATATTTCTACCGTTTCCATGTTTACATCTTTGCTTTATTGTCCAAAAGCTTCTAATCCCAAGTAGGCACAAAAACCCATTTTACAAAGTTTTCAGCAGCAACTTTTCCGTTTTATTGGAATTACCATTAAATTAATATTATTTAAATGCTAAAATACGGCCGCTGTGTAACAGTGAGTGTGTTGTTCTGCAGGTAAAGTGAAGCGTGATGTCTCGTACACCGACGTTATCATCACACAGGAAGTGCAGCCCAACAGGATCAGAGGTAAACAAAAGAACACTCTTATTAAACTCTTGCCTAAGGACTATATATATATATATATATATATATATATATATATATATATATATATATACACACACACACTACTGGTCAAAAGTTTGGGGTCACTTAGAAATTTCCATTCCACTCCATTATAGACAGAATACCAGCTGATCTCAGTGGGTGGCTGATCTTTAATGCAATATCTACAATGCCAATGATCAGCAACCATTCATCCAACGTTTCCAACGGCCCATTCTGTTTACTAATCTGATATCATTTTAAAAGACTAACTGAGAAAACATTGGAGAACCCTTTTGCAATGATGTAAGCACATAATGTAATCTGGAAACTGCTGCCCTGGTTAAAAAGACAATGCAACTGATCTCAGCTGGTATTCTGTCTATAATGGAGTGGAATGGAAATTTCTAAGTGACCCCAAACTTTTGACCAGTAGTGTAAATACAAGGTCTGGGGGTCCTCTGTCAGAAAAATGTTTTTGTTTGACTCACATTTCCTGCATTTCTACATACATTTAAAGGGAATATGGTGATACAAAATCCAGGAAATAATGAAGTTGACCATAATGATAAGTTATGCCAGAAAGAATAAGACTAAACTTTGTATAAAAAAAAGATGTCTTTCTTTATTGCTTAAAAAAGGAGCCAAAAGCCAAGACTTATGAATAAAATAATATCAAACTAATTTTAAAGTGGGGGAGCTGGGGCACAAACAGGTTTTTGAAGTCGTCCCCAGTGGATATTTCTCCCTAGTATGTATGTATATATATATATATATATATATATATATATATATATATATATATATATATATATATATATGTATATATGTGTGTGTGTGTGATCTTACACCATAACACACATTATCAGCTGCCCGTGAGTCATTTCTACCACTGTGTATTATGATTGTCTCTCTGAGCCATGTGCGTTTGTTGTCCTGCCCTCTCACCTAGTTCACGTAGTGATCCAGCTCCGTCATAACTCACCATGGTTACAGTAGCAACTAAACAGTTGGCACGAGATCATAGCTCCACCTAGACTTTAACTCTCCACATACTGCTGTTATTAGACTGACCCAGTTTCTATTTGTATTAATCTGATACAACACATGGAAACAGACAAACATCGACACAGGAGAATGAATATTAAGGCTTTAAAGCTAACAGATAATCTTTAAATCTCTCTTCACCGTGTTTAGTTTATTTACAGCAATTACTTTTTGACAGTCCTGTCTTTTCATTTTTCCTTAGGTGCCTTAAGTGCCACTTTTGTATACTTTGTTGTATTTGATTAATTAGAATATTCCTGAGTATTTCCATCGTCTGCTTCTTTATACTTCTGCTCGGCTGCATCTGTCTGGCCAACACGTTCTCATACTTAAACGACACGACAGGTCGATTGCAAATCCTCCCCCAAAACGACATATATGAGCGTTCTATTTAACGCCGCGTTACGTACCTGCGTCACGGATTTAACTCCGTTAAAGTCTTAGAGTTTAAGAAAGGGACTGTTGGCTTCACACGGGACACGAACCGAGGTCTGCTGAGTCAAAGTCGGGTTTTTGTTTGACCCATTAATGCACAGATTACAGGTTAGTTTCTTGACATTATAAGTAGCGGACAAATCTGTTATTTCCTTATTAAAAACAAACCTCATACTGCTCCTCTTCTCTACATTCTCTCGGCTAAAATGTTACAGCTAAAAGGGAAACCCTCCTTTGTTCTTTGTTTTCTGTTAGTATGGTCACATCTATAGTATCTAGGGATGCACCAAATCCAGATTTTTGGGGGTCGGCTGAATACCGAATCCACTGGTTAAGATTCTGCCGAATCTGAATCCGAATACCGAATCCTCCTCCCATCCTCAGTTCTCCTCCCATCCTCAGTCCATGAACACAGTCAACACATTAATCACCGTACCTCAAATTGCTGCATTCTGGCTGCTGTCTGTAGATTACTTCATGCACAACTCGTATTCTTTCGTATGTTTGATACCAGATGTTGTAACAGCGGTGATGTTGTGTATTGTTTAGGGTCCTCGCCACCACCAGACTAATCAGCATTGCAGATTGAACATGTAGCTGGACTTGAACGGCCTTCTTTTGACTGAAAGTGCTGCCAAACAACACTTTTTCTGCTCACCAGTTCCATTTTCACTCTCACAGCCGGCTGCATTGAACGCTCCACCTACGTAAACAACTTCCTGTAATCAACGGCGCCGTCATTACGTTGACCAGCGTAGGGTTCGGTTCGGTTGAAAAAAATTCTAAGGTTCTGCAGAAACCAAACACCATCAAAAAGCCCAATATTCAGCTGAATCCGAAGCCAAATCCTGGATTCGTTGCATCCCTGGTAGTATCGTTCTTTGGCAGTATTGTACATTCATGCTTCTGAAAGGCCTCCAGGGAACAGTGACATAATGTTATACTGTGTCTATTATTCCAATAATGTGATTCTACGCTCCTGGACAGATGTGGACGCTGCAGAGACCTTCTACTCTACTCTACAACCGGTAGAACACCTGACAGGAAACATCAACAGTCTCACTCCCAGCGAGTCAAAAACCGACGCTTGGTCAGGGGTCTATGGCGTTTGTTACTGACGCACAAAGTCTCCTTTAGCGTCTCGGTCAGACGCAGGAGGCTTTCAACATGTGGAAATGTATATTTTATGATGTTATGTCCAGTGTGCTTTTACAGAATTACAAAGTTTATTAAAGGGTTTGTCTTCTGAGCAGCCTGGCTGAAACTTTTTCACAAAGCGGAGCCACTTCATCGACGAGGGAATGAAGACTTAACGCTCGACCAAAAACACCGACGTCTCAGTTTCATCGTCTGGATATAATGAAACAGAAAGTTCAGGGTCTGTGCTATAAAACAAGCTGAAACTGAAGTGAAATAAATCCCATGAAAGCAGACACAGTAAACACCTCTCCCGTCTGTCCCGTCTGTCCTGTCTGTCCCGGGAGTTCTCAACACCAGTTTTTTTTTAATTTCTTTATTGAAAAGTTATTTAAAAGTACAGAGTCCAACATGTAAATGTGCCAGATTTAGCCATACAGGCTAATTTTCATCTGCAGTCCCTAGCAGGTTGATGGCTTAAAAACAATAGATACGCTACAACAATACAACAAATACACATACAATAAGAAAGACAAAAGCATAGAGAAGTAAAATGACACAACCAGTATTCCAGATCAGGACAACTGGCAGGTTGATGGCCTGAGAAAAACATAACACAAGTATCATACACAGTAGACACAGGTGAAAGTGCATAGACACACATTAGGACGCATCAACAACACATAAGCACACACAGAGACGCTACTATTGCAATAAAGACAAACACATTATTCTGAATTATGGCAGCATATTTGATTAGTCAGTAACCAATGTTTTATGGATTTGGAGAAGGATTTGATAGATGTGATGTTCCTTAGTTTTCAGTGTCAGACATTGGTGAGAGATTAATTCATTCATTCACTTATCTCAGATGCATCATCGGTCTGTGTTTTCAGAGTAAAAAGTCAAAATTCTGATTAAAATCAGGAAATAATCAAAGACAAAGTCATCAACGCTGAGACACTGAGGGAAAACTTTAACGTGAACACGAGATACTTTGCTCGTACTGCTAACTTTATGTTGCTAAAGTTAATATTTCACATTCACAGCATGTAATCGGTTAACACTGCAGTTACCTTATCCTCTTTAAGTTTGTTGATGATACTGTCAGGTACGTCTCGTTGTGTTTTCAGGAAGATGAATGCCTCCTCCTCCTCGGCAGCCACTCTGACTGCTACTCAGATCGGTTTCTCGTGAGAACGAGATACATTCGTGTGCTCACAAAAAAAAGAAACCCCTTTAGGCTCTCCGTAGAGACCGGCCTTTATTGAACAAGTTTACGGCTAGAATAGAATAAGATCAACAGCCATGAGCTTTTTCTTATAACATATTATGGTATATGTTTATTCCCTTCTACAGCAGAGTTAGGGTTAAAAGAAAAGGAAGCTACTATCAGGAAAACAGAGATTAGCTTTCTATCAAGTAAGATTGTTCCCTTTAAAATGAGTTGTAGACACAACAGAATGAAAATAATACAGCTGAATGAACTGAACTGCCACCTAGAAATCCAAACAATCATCAAGACTAAACATAGATTTGCAAGGGTGTCCGAGACTTCTTTCAACATGCCGTCATGCTGTCATTTGTTCATAATGTTTACATAAGCATTTCTAAGGCGTGCGGCTTTAAGTCTCTGTGTGTCAGTTGTTGAGTATCAGACCGTCATTGAGGTCAAAAGTCGATTTTAATTATAGTTAATCATTAGGTGTTGGACAGTACGTAATGACAGGAATGTTTGTGAACATCCTGATCCTATTCTTAGCAACACAAACAATGTACTATTAATAGCTGACTAAACAGGTACTTCCTCATGACTTTTGATTGTTAGTCGTCACAAAGGGAATCTCCTTTTTATGTACACACTGAATACAAACCTATGAGACAGCACCGAAATACACAAATCAAAGTCCCAGTGCAGGGTAAGAAACAAGCCCGGTTCAAACATTAGATTCATGACTTTTAAAGTGACTCGGGATCTTCAAACATGACATCATAAAGAGGCTTATATTTCCCTAAAAAAAAACCTGAAAACTTCACGGGAAACTGCTTTGTTGTTTTGTGTGAGCAGACCATAAATGCTACAGTCAATAATAAAACAGTTACCCCTGGTTACTATCTTGTTACTGTGACGACATCAGCAGCAGGAATATTCCCAGATCTTTTCCCCTAATAAGATCTCCAACAATGAACTAACTGCACAAGAAAACGGGAAGCCAGAGCATCACCAAGGAGATTACGCACAGCCGCCTGAGATGGCCAGGACATGTGTTGAGGACGGAGCAGGACCACATCACCAAAGTCGCCTTAACCCTTGTATTGTACTTCGTGTCACGGGGGAAACGTGTTTGATCACAGCACGGGTCTCTGGGAGCCCCCCCCCCCAGTGCCTGTTCACGTGAAATGACATCACATAGTACGCAAGGGTCACCGGGGGACCCGAAGCTCAACGCCAGGCCAATGCAAAAACATCAAAAATAACCTGAACGGGTCCCGGGGACCTGTCATGGGGGAGAGGCCCAGCATGCTGCCAGGGACCGAATGCAATAGAGAGTGCTCATTGAAGCCTTATGTCCCATAGGGGACGAAGAGGAGTAAGTAAGTAAGTGAGTAAGGGCATATGTAGATGATGAGGCTTGGCGGTTATAGTGTTTCTGTAAATGATCAACAGTGAGCTGATGATGAGACGATTGAGGAAATAACAGTGAATAATAAAAACAGTTTCCCCCTGGTTAGTATCTTGTTACTGTGATGACATCAGCAGCAGGAAAGACACGGCAGCATCCTGACAGAGCCAGCTCTGTTCCTTGAACGTCAACAAAAGAAAACCCCCCAGTTATGCCTCCATTAAGGTATTTTTCCCATACAACTAAACAAAGAACAAGTCAGATTTTCCAGTTTCCTCTTAGGGGCAAAAGCTGTGTATGTACAGTATTGTTTGTGGTTATGTCATTTATCACGTGACTTTTGGGTGTTATATGCAACATTTGAGCATATAAACTGACACAATAACAACATTTAAAAACCAGATTATAACTCTACGAGACATCCGGTGGACGACACAGCTGTTGTCTCAAAGCCTGGATCAAAATCAAACTTAAATTGTTAAACAGTTAAAGTGAAAACATCGATGCATCAAAACTGATCAACTCCGAGCCTCATACACCTTTAGTTTGAATTCAGAAAATAATCAATTATCAAAGTCTTTACACTTTCATTGATCAATCCAATAAAACCTGAGACACTTTGATACACTTTTAATACCTGAAAAAGACAACAGGGCTCAGTAATAAGTTTGTTTCTATGTCACAAAGTTGTTTCAAGTTGTGAGTCCAATTGTTAATAATCTCGCTTTGCCAGACCCTCCTCCAAAGCGCGTTGAAGGAGGGTCAGGCTACTCCACACAGCATTCGGGGATGGGAGGAAAACGTGCTCTGGTTTAATGACATTTCTTTAAACCAATCACAATCATCACGGGCGGCGCTAAACTCCGCACAGAGCCGCTGTAAAGTAGTCGTGCGAGAGAAAACTCAGATTGGACAGATAGTCTAGCTAGTAAGGGTGGGAATCAGCAGGGGCCTCATGATACGATATCATCACAATACTTATGTCACGATATGATTTTATTGCAATTTTAAACATATTGCAATATTCTGCGATATATTGCAATTTATGTATTATTACATTTTTCTCAATTTCAAATGATGTCCCCAATAGGAAACTTTGTCAACATCTGTTTTATCTAAAAAGAAACATTTCTCTGTCTGTTCATCTCACTTCAATTTTATTGCTGCAAAATGGGATTGTCAAGCAGACAGACTGACCATCACATATATAATAAAAGATCGATACTTGGCGTCTGTGTATTGATACAGTATTGCCACATAAAATATCGCGATACTATGCTGTATCGATTTTTTCCCCCACCCCTACTAGCTAGCTGTCTGGATTTACCCTGCAGAGATCTGAGGAGCTGTTAACTATAGTCCTTTGGCATGGCTTCATTTCAATTAGCCTAATAGCTGGTTTGATTTGCTTTGAGAGATGATCTTATGGAAAGTACCCCATGCCAGTCTCTAGGTATGGTGAAGGGGATGTGATGATGTGGGGGTATGGTGAAGGGGATGTGATGATGTGGGGGTATGGTGAAGGGGATGTGATGATGTGGGGGTATGGTGAAGGGGGTGTGATGATGTGGGGCTATTTTAATTCCAAAGGCCAAGGGAACTTTATCAGGATGCATAGTATCCAGTATGAAATAACTGGCCTTTCAAAATAAAAGTCTGCCTGCCTCTATGGGAATTCAACATAGGGATGTGTATACTTCTGTCCCCTGTATTTTAAGGAAGAACATTTATTTATTTACAATAAGTTCTTCATTCACAAAGACAATTGGTGTCCTTAAAGGTTAAACATTCAATTTTTTTAAATTAAGGCATTAAGATCAATTTCCAAATGATTTTTTTATTCCTCTTTTTAGTCAACTTTAGCATGGGTGTATTCACTTATTGTATAAAATGAAGCTGCATAATGAACTAGGTCTACAATAACATGTAGGGCGGCCTAAAGCCTTTATACATACCTTATACTGAATAGAATACTAAGCTATTACAATAGCCTAATAATCGTTGGCATGATTTTATAACTCATGTTTTAATGTTAAACATACATGTGGCACCGTGAATCCTCAGGATGACCTGTATCTGTGGATGGCTACCTTGTTTTCACATCTGGCCCCACTGATGTGAACGTTTAAAAGAGTCAGGACGCTCACATCTGCTGGTCAAGCCTTGGTAATGCATTCGTTTGGAAAGAGTCAAAATAGAAATGAACCTGCCGAAATCATCCTTATTATTTAGTTCCCTGAAGGCTCGGGTGATGATAACAGGATAGGAAAAGGACGAAAACAAAACAGGGAAGACACTCCTGTTGTCCTCGGGTCAAATTTGACCCGTTTTTAAAAAGTTTCTATATCAGAAATTCAGGTTTCTTTCAATCAAATTGTAAAAAAATAAAATAAAAGAATAACGTGGATGGTTCCGTACAACGCTCTTCACAAGTCCAGTAAATTAACAGTTCACTACTTTCATTGAATTTGGGTGTTTTATTCAATTTTATGGCATTTGAAAAAAAAATTGACAAAAGAACTTTGGGAAAAGAGACAAACATCGAGAAAAAAAAGTGACAAAAATGTCGGCGAAAGCTTCAAAAACGTGGTTTAACAAACAACAACAAAAATGTCTTTAAAAACCCGCAGAAAAAAAAAGAACTTCGTGAAAAGTGACAAAAAGTGTCTTGCGGTTTTAATTTTAATATTCTAACCCAGAAGAACTAAAAGTTGCATTTTGCACGGTCGACGGGAAGACAACACAAGGGTTAAGCAAAAGATGACAAACATGACTTTCCTTTTGTTTTATTAGGTGGGACGATCAGCAGCAGAAGAAGTGACGGAAAGATGCGTTCAGGTGTAACCAACCTTGACCGATTTTTAAGTTCTGACGAGCTCTGAGCTCTCAGCGACTTCTCGTCTGAAAGGATCTTTCTACGTCAAATAAAGAGTTAACGTGCAGTGGTACCTGTGTGTTTGGGTTTTTAATTAAGAGCGCAATTACAAATGTATGTTCACGTGACTCATTAGAGATTAAGTTCAAGGGTGAAAAATGTTTTAGACTGAAACGCAGGTGGCGTCACACAATAATGTATGAGGCGGTCGATCGTCACACGGTGGCCCCCACCCAACATCTGGATGTGGGTCTGGCTTGTCAGGCTAATAAGATTGAATAAAACACCCAAATTCAATGAAAGTATTGAACTGATCATTCATTTCACTTGTGAAGAGCGTTGTATGGAACCATCCATGTTATTTTTTTTTTGACAATTTGGTTGAAAGAAACCCAAATTTATGATATAGAAACTTTTTTTTAAAAATGGGTCAAATGTGACCCGAAGGGTTAAATAAAGCATGTAGGCATCGTAATACACAACAACAAGATAAATACAAAAATATGAATATTGCCAGCATGTTAACCATTTTATCTTCTTCGTTCCGGTACAAGATGATCGGACGCTCTGCTTTTCGCCTCGGCTCAAGCTGCAGGGAAACCAGAGCGGAGAAAGGGTTAGAGTGAAGTGTGAATCTTCCACTTGCTGCTTTATCAATCGCTTGCCTTCACCCTTCCTGTAAGGTAAAAAGAAAAACCCACGCATCTCCAAATGCGTCGACTGTGACTGTGACTATACGTATTCTCTCGCCGAAAAAACCACAGAGTGAGACCTGAGAGGCCACCTTCGCAGTTCAGTGGAACAGGATGTGAAGCCGCAGCATGAACACAAATAACAAACTCAAACCAACTCAGACTGAAAAAACGGTTTAACGGTTAATGTGATCTGATCCGCAAACACACCAGCAAACAGTTTTGGTTGCATTGGAACACCCCCAGTTTAGAGAAGTTCATACCTCGAGCCCACCTGCGGTACTTGTAGATACCCAGTGTGAGGATGGCTTTGTAGATGACCAAGAGCAGGATGCAGCAGAGCAGCCAGGGCAGAGGTATCATCAGAGGAAGAAGAGGAGGAGCATCTGCAGGCCGAGCTGGGAGGAAGAAAGTTAGAGTTTGAAATATGCAGTTTACAGACAAAACACATTTCTTTAAACTAAATACAGCGAACATGATCTCAGTGTCCTCAGTGCTGGCTGACGTTTCAAAGTTCAAAGTTTTTAAACATGACACACAAGCAATTCTGCTTTTCTAATACTAATACCAAAAAATGAATGAGTGAAGAGCCCAACAAGACGACAGCAGAGAACGTCGATACTTTTAACCCTTTGTCCTTGTTGGGTTTTTTTTAACCACATTTGCAAAAGAAATAACGTGGATGGCTCCCTACAACGCCATTTAAAAAAAATAAAAGAACGTTGAAAAAAATGTGAGAAAAATGTCGGGAAAAGCTTCAAAAACGTAGGGGGGAAAAAAACACAAAAAACGTCAAAAGGTGCAGAAAAAAACGTGAGAAAAACTTTGGTGGAAAAGCAACAAAAGTGTTGAAAAAGACGTCAAAAAACATTGAAAGAAAAGTTACAATTTTGACCCAGAAAAACTAAAAGTTGCACGGTCAACGGGAAGACAACTGAAGACCGAGCTTTTTATTCAGGCTTTTTTTATACTAAAGATTATTTTTTTGTGGCATTTTTCAGGCCTTTATTTTAACAGGATAGCAAAGCCATGACAGGGGGGAGAGAGAGGGGGGTGGGGAACGACATGCAGCAAAGGGCCGCAGTTTGGAGTCGAACCCGCGGCCGCTGCTTTGAGGACTAAGCCTCTGTATGTGGGCGCGCTCTCTACCAGGTGAGCTACCCAGGTGCACTTATTCAGGCTTATAGTTTAGCTATTTTTATTTATTTATGTATTCATCTACCTATCTGGGTACCACCAGATGTCTCACGATACGATATTGTTGCGATATTCTGGGATGTATTGAAATTTAATACCTTTTTTTCTAACTTCCACTTATGTCCCCGAAACATCTGTTTTATCTAAAAAGATACATGTTTGTTCATCGCACTTCACTTTTAGCAGACAAACTGACCAAGACATATATAATAAAAGATCGATACTCGGCGTCTGTGTATATCGACACAGGATTGCCACGGAAAATATTGCGATACTATTGAGTCGACTAACAGCTGGAACACACCGCACGTGTGAGCAGCGTAGCGTAGCGTAGTTTGTTTGTTTTACGGCGCCCATGTAATCCAATATGTCCGGCCACACCGGCGTGAGACGCAAGCGTACGTGTCAAGTCAGGAAGGAAATCACACACAGGAAGACAACAGTGCAGCCGGATACTTACTACTACCAAAATAAAACACATTTCAAAATAAAACAGCCAGGTTCATGGTGATTTTGAGAGAGAAATTTCTCTGTTTGTTCATCTTCCATCAATTGTTTTCGCTGCTTGTCCGGCAGACAAACTGACCCAACACTATAGTCATAAATGTGGTAACAAAGAAAATGAACTCTGATTGGTTAATTGATTGATAGAACAAAGACACTTCCACACAAGTCCTCTGCCATACTAAACACTAGAGCATAGGTCTGGGTGATATATCGATATCATATCGATTTCATGATATGAGACTAGATATTGTCTTAGATTTTGGATATCATAATATCGTGATATGACATAAGTGTCTTTTCCTGGTTTTAAAGGCTGCATTACAGTAAAGTGATGTACTTTTCTGAACTTACCAGACTGTTGTAGCTGTTCTATTATTTGCCTTTTCCCCACTTAGACATTATGTCCACATTACTGATGATTATTTATCTAAAATCTAAGCGTGAAGATATTTTGTTAAAGCACCAGTTGTCAACCCTAGAATATCGCCGCAATATCGATATTGAGATATTTGGTCAAGAATATCGTGATATCTGATTTTCTCCATATCACCCAGCCCTACTAGAGCGGACGTCCTGTCACATGATACAGAAGCAGAACATAAGGTCACCTCTCACAGCCAGCCAGCTCTGCGGGGACTCTCCCTTGGTTGGGTGTTCACACTTGTAGAAGCCTTCGTCAGTTTTGGACACCGCTGGGAGGATCATCTCTCCCGCAGGCTCAGAGCCGATGAACACGTCGTTTTTGAAGAACGTGGCGGAGAAGTTGGATGCAGGATGCATGTCGTATCTTTCCCTGTAGGAGCAGCGGAGCGTCACTTTGTCTCCCTCCACCGCAGGAAGTGCAGGACTCTCCAGGATCACAACGCCGGCTGAAATATAGAACAGCATTCAATCGTTGTTGTTTTTGTGGTTGAAGATACGTGTAGCAACCTACTGTAATCTCTACATCTAATATGCTCATGTTTGGAAAGCTTTTATCACAGGGTAGTTTTTAAAGTTAATCCGTACAGTGACAGACAACTTGAATCTGTGCGTAAAGCGGGATCAGCAGAGCTTAACTTGACTTAAAAACACAGTGTAGGTGTGTGTTCTGTTTGATCTCTGCAGCAGTCCGTGTGCCTGCCAACTCCTCCCTCTCCCATGGAGCCTCCAGCTGCTTCTTCCACCTGCAAACTCTGACTGTTGCTGCATTTTCGTTGGCCTGGACATGGACTGATTATGAGATGTAAGAGTCCCCCCCTCCCCCAACCTGTCTACATGGGCGTTACGTCTGAGTTTAAACCAAACCACCATCTTTTTCTAAACTTAAGTAAGTTTTTGTGCCTAAATATAACCAAACTGGGACCGTTTGACAATGTTAACGACATGTTTAAAACCACGACCGTTACCTTCTCTGGTTTACTTATAAGGACGAATTTCTGCTAGCCTGGTCCTACCAGACTCTGGTCCACTAGCCTGGTCCTACCAGACTCTGGTCCATTTCATTAGTCCAGAGAGTCTGGCCACTCTCCATTGACGAGTGTTAACTTCCTTGAAGGCGGGTATTCTGTTGAAGTTTAAAACTATTGGATCTGCCCAGAGCCACTCTGGATCTGCCATAACCAATCGCTAACGTTTGGTTGTGACGTCGGCTTAGCATCATTAGCGTTAGCCTTATCTAACTCCTTCACCACTAACGGAGCGAGCTGGAAAATCTAACTTTTCCTGGACCCCGTGGGGAGGAGGGCCACAACATCACGGCCACCAACACAACTCAGCAAAGATTGTTCCTGCTCAGGCTTTAACTTCTGGATATTCGGCAGCGTTGCCACAACGGACCGAATGGCTTAGCTCACATCTTTCTCCGCCGCCATTACAGAACTACAACTCAAACTAGCGCACGACCTCAACGTCATCGTTCTCAGCCACTCACAGACGAAGTACTGAAGGAAAATGAAAATTGAGCGGAAGTACGTAGGAGGGCGGACCCAGGCTATATTTCTGCCACCGTTGGGGCGCTAGCTTGTGAAACGCTCCTGTGGGTCGCATTAGAGAGTTAGAAACAAATCCCAGACCCATATCGTCGTACGGTTCAGAGGACTTGTTGGTTGAAATGAGCGTGCGTGTGGTTTAGGCACAAAGCAGTATCTTCTACTTTCCTTTAAACTCAAGATATAAATGAATGATTTATGGTCTCTTTGTCAAACTAGTAGAGCAAAAACAGTGTGAAACAAAACAACAAGCCAATACATACGGGTCACTGTGATGCTGACGGTGTTGCTGCACTCCCCCCGCTCCGACTCACACCAGTACACGCCGGTGTCCGATGGGTACACGTCCTTGAGGCGGCAGCTACCCTCGCATGGCTCGGGCGGCTTAGAGGAGCCGTTTTTCCTCAGTGTCCACCCGCTGGAGTTCACCCGCGCCAAACAGCTCAGAGAGATGTCCTCGTACCGGAAGAACTGTGATTTATCAGGATGGATGCTCAGTGTGGCTGCTGCTGTTTCAAACCGGGAAATAGAGATGCTTTCTGTTAAAAACAGAGACCCCAAACCTTGTGCGTTTGGTCTTATTGCACCTTTTTATGGATACGATTAATCAACAATTATTGTCAATTAAATCAACATTTTTCATCAAACTTCTTAGAACAAGATTGATTTGAAAAATGGGGTCACATGTGGGTTTTATGCTAAGACATTTAAGAAAACCCAGGTTTTATCTTAACCGTAACCTACATTGTGTAATTATTTTGTTGTTGATTCTTAGCAAAAACCCCTTTGTTCTTTCACAAATATGTGCTCATTCATGTGTAATTACTTCCACCAACGAATCAAAGTATTCTCGTAAGCGTAGAATCTGACATTAAGAATCATTCAGGATACGAGCGAGTCGCTGGAATGACGAGCGAGTCGCTGGAATGACAGCAGCCATGTAGTACCTCCATCTTTAAAATACATTAGCCAAAGAGGGACATACCTCTTTATTTCGCCCTCTTACACCTATTGGCACTGTGACGAATGCCAGGGGGAGCTTACTCGCCAGGGAAGCCACAAAGAGAATTTAAACGACAGGTAAAGCAACAAGACCACAGTTAATATTTGAGAGGCTAGAACAGCTGAGTGTAAACGATGGAGAGAGCTAATTTCGGATTCGGCCACCGTAGGAGGAAGGGCTAGAAAGTAATATTCAGTTGGTTGTCATATACAATTTCACCCATAGATGGGAGACATTGTTACACAATGTAGCTTTAATACAATCTGGTTTTTAAACTGCATGTAAATGCACTGATTGTGGTCATGACGAGACTAGCTTTGACGTCTAGGTTTATTTCATTTAAGAAGTGAAACTGCACGTGAATTCACTTGAGCATTTGAGTCGATAAATGTGATAAAATGAAAGCTGCACTTCTGCAGGTTCAGTTTAAAAGGGACAGTTTCAATGTTTAAAGTGTGGTTGTCTGTGCCACTTCTCCATACTGAGGTTACCCTTTAACAATGTGAATAAAACATGAATAAAAAAAAAAAATACAAGCAGCTGCAGAACTTCTCCGTCAGTGCGTTAGCTACAGTAGATTTCAGTTTGGAGAAGCAGGCAGGAGTACCGACACGGAAGCTAAGCAATGTCCTGCTGCTACATTTTAGACACCTAGACAATCTGTTAAAGTGGATGCCATAGAGTGTTTTCACCATGTCACAGTTACCCAAATGCGCGGCCATATTGGAAAAACTTGAATGTAAACAACAGCATGAATTGCACAGTTAATGTTTTAATAAAGACAATGTACGTTTAGAATATTTTTAGCGCTTCACCTTGCTGTCTGGCAGCCCACTACGACGGGGAACTGGAGCCGTTATCTCCGCTCTCTTCAAAGCCACCAGACTCCTTTGACAAAAACAGACATTTTACCTCGCAGAACACGGGAGTTGCTGCTCTAAACGCTGCCTCCATCTGTTAGTGTAGTGACATGACCACGTTGCTGGTGTTTTTTTCCTATCTCCTACCTTTACTTGTACTTCCACCGGCACTAAATATATTTTTGTTGATACTGTATATATCTTAGCTTATTTGAAACTTTCCTTTCCTGTTATAATGTGCACTTTACTGTTTTTCTTTCACTTCTGCTTAGATGCTAAACTCCATTTTGTGGTCTCGGTACTTGCAAATTAAGCCGAGTCTAATCTAATCTAACTCGGGAACAACATGAAACAACGGTTGAATGAACAAAGGAAAACCAGAAAAAGAAAGACAAGTATATCTATTGAAATTATTGAAAGAAGTGAGAGTTCTTACAAAGTATCAGGCAGAGTGAGCTGAGCTCCATCCTGAGTCAATGTCGTCTTGTTTCTGTTCAGTTTTAACAGTTTACCCACATCCTGAACTCAAAGGACAATGGAAATAGTGACGACCACCAATCACAGGTGGTACAAAAAAAACCAATGCAGACGAGCTTTTTCCACAAAAAGAAGTGATTCAGTTAATTGTTCAAAACATTTAGAAGTTCACAAACGGAGCCAGTAAAACCTATGATAGTATTTGTTATATATATATATATATATATATATATATATATACCTCCTGTACATATACACACACAATACACACACAAACCACACACACACATATATATATATATATATATATATATATATATATATATATATATATATATATATATATATATATATATATATATATATATATATATATATATTCATTTATACATACACATACATACTGTATATATATACACACACATATATTATGGCATGCCGTTTAGGAAATTATTAAATATATGTGAATTTTGAATATATTGAATGAAAGTCTGAATATATTGAATAAAAAGTCTGAATATATTGAATGAAAGTCTGAATATATTGAATGAACGTCTGAATATATTGAATGAAAGTCTGAATATATTGAATGAACCTTGAATATATTGAATGAAAGGTGTGTTGACGTTAGCCTGATGAAAGGGACTTGCCTGACCAAAGAGGTTCCTTTCATTCGGTCTTACATGATGAAATAGTGAATAAACTTCTTCATTGGGAGAACGGTACTGAATATGGGTACTGTTACCAGTGTTTCGGCCCGTACATGCATTCGCCAGTGTGTTAATAATCTTTTAATTGCTTAAAATTGCTGACACTAGATTTCTTGCCTATTCGCTCATAGTGTCAAGCTTCGGTTAGGATTAATCACAACGAAAACACAAGATGGTGGCAGACAATGACGTCAGATTCCATTTCAACTTTCATTCAATATATTCAGACATTCATTCAATATATGCAGACATTCATTCAATATATGCAGACATTCATTCAATATATTCAGACTTTCATTCAATATGAATATGAGAGATTTCTTTAGTTTTGTCTATACGGTAGAACAACTCAGCTAATTAACCTCTGTGTGATGGCAGCATGCTGTCCTGTCCAACCTGTAAAATATGGACGCTTGGACAGTGTCTCTCAGTATCTCTCAGCGTCAGACATGACCTTCAATGTGTGTGTAGAACGCACCGGGCAGAACAGAGGCTACGCGGCGCTTGAAGGTGACATAGTATTAAGAGAAACAACGGTAGAGAGTAATATGAAAGGCCAAAATTCTGCGTTCACCCCAGACACCAGGGTTTGTGTCCCGTGTGTCACGTTTCCGAAACCCAACTGTCCCGTTCTTCTTCAGAGAGTGGGGTTCATGTCCCATTTGAAAATAAAATTAAACAGGTTGCGAGTCGTGTTTGGAGAAAAAAGTAAACAGGGTTCGAGTAAACAGCAAACAAACGTTATGTTCAGCGTCCAGGCGTAAGCGGAGGCGAAGTAGCATGTGATTGTAACACAAACCACCATCTTTTTTAAAAACTTTACCAAGTAGTTTTGGTGCCTCAACAAAACCAAACTGCGACCTTTTTTACACCATCAGCGACGTGTTTAAAATTGTGACCTATACGTTATATTCTCTGCTTTTAATGAAATATCATATTTTCTGCCACCGCTCGAGGCGCCACCTGTGGTACAAAGTAGGAAAGAGTGCAAATATAGAAAAAACAATATGCATAATACCAAAAATATAAAGCAGGTTAACAGTGAGGATCATATCTATCTCAAGTTGCTTCTTGATGAGATGCACACAGATAAGCATGGGTAGTATTACTAAGTTAGTCATTGCTGGAGTTGCGTAAGATCATTCATGGTGATTATATGATTCATTTCCATTCAACCTTTATTTATACTCGAGGGGGGGCGACCATCATTTACAACGACGTCGAGACAAAAACAAAACATCACAGAAAATTAAGAAAAATAGAAAGACACTAAAACTTTCTGAATTGGAGAAAATGATTTGATGAATAAATCAGGATAATAAGGATGCAAAAGAATGCCCAATTGTAAAGCAATTACAAGTAGACGTTTGCAGG
The DNA here is from genome assembly GCA_023566125.1 of Zingel zingel. Lineage (NCBI taxonomy): Eukaryota > Metazoa > Chordata > Actinopteri > Perciformes > Percidae > Zingel > Zingel zingel. The sequence goes on from CM042336.1 coordinate 23,004,618, forward strand.
TTTAAAACCAGATTTCTTTAAAACCAGACTTAACCATTTCTTCTATTTTTAGTAGTAATAGTTTAACCCTTCAAAACTGAAAATATGTTTTGAAAATTACGTTTAACTCTTCTTTTCACTACCATGTATAAACACCACTAACACCAACATATTACTAGATTTACACTTATTGTTGGAATTCATGATCAATAAACCTCATTTATAGGAAATTATACCTAATGCTTGAGTTAAAAAGCAGAAAGTAGGAATTTTTTTGACTAATATTAAAGGATAATCACAGAAGGGCATAATGTCAACGTTCAGTTGAGATACTGTTTAGGATTTCTATTTCTTTTCAAAAGGTTAAAAAAATTGAAGAAAACACAAAATTCAATTACAGTAGAGATTTTTGCTCAGAAACAAGAACGCAGTTAACTTTTTAGAACAAAAACACACTTTTATGAGGCCTAGTACTCACCAATGACGGCACACAGTGTTGTTATTGCCATGCTGCTGCTAGGCGGACTGACTGACTGACTGGGGACTGACTGACTGACTGATGACTGACTGTGGACTGACTGACTGACTGTGGACTGACTGACTGACTGACTGTGGACTGACTGACTGACTGGGGGGCTGTATCATCACCATCTACCTCATACAGGCCTGTCTGTGTTAGCCCACAGTTTCCTGCCGTTTTCTTCTTTAAAACCTCAAATGTTAAACGTATGTGAGCCTGGCCAGTGGCCTCCTTTCACTTTCCTGACGACCTGATTTATTTATTTTTTTGTTTTTTTTTTTAGTAATGAAAGTTTAAAACAACTGTGCTGTTTTTTTTTGGAGAAGACATACATACATACATCATCTGCGTACGGCTTTAACTCACGATTCAAACTCTCTAAAAAAATGTAAAAGAAATATGCTTTTAGAGAAGCTCTTCAAAATAAATCCTTTTTGTTTGAGGTTTGTAACAGAGTCTCAGTTTGATCAGAAGAAATAAACATTACAAAAACTAACAGAAAGTGTTAGAAAACATCTGTTTGTCCCAAAGTAAGCTGCACAGACCAGAGAACTCGGAGAATTATTTTCATTGTTGAGACACACACACACACAGAGTCCATGACGCTAATGTCTGATTACTCCACATTTTCATTGTGATATTTTGTGATTACATTTACAATATAAAAGTACAATGTCTTCCTCTGATGTAGACATAGCCTACACAGTAAGTCAGTGGTAGGCTAAAAAAATTTGAAGTCAAAAGACTCAAAAATGGATTTCATATAATAATAATATAATTTCTACAGGTATGTCTGTGGGGTTTTTTTTAGGTCCATTTGGAGACTCCAAAAGGGACTTAGGTTACCAAGACTGCATACTTAGTTTCAAAGGCTTATAACTTGAGAACCCCTTCGCCTAGACACATCATTTTGGTCTCTATTGAAAGCGAACACTCTGAGGTATCTTGCAAGGTATTTGGATTTGATGTCAGTCATTTAGGCACAGAATTACATAAGCATAACCACACAAAACACATATTTTCTTCTATTCCGCCAACGAGATTTGATAGAAAAAAGGGCAAACAAAGTGCACTGGCAAACTTCTTTATATATGTAAAACAGCTGATGGTCCAAATTATGGAAACACACAGATGGAGACAAAAACTATTTACATGAAAAACTTGAAATAACTATTCACATAAGTATGTAGAAATAAGTCATTATAATTTTTTCAGGGAGTGCCATGCATTGTAACAGTCCCTGTTTATGGTGAAACACAGACACTTATCACAGGAGGAGCATTTCACCGTGGTCCTCTGGTGGCAGAGGACACACCTCCTCCGACCTGCGTTGCTGTCCTGGGAGAAATGTACAGGTTTGTGCGAGGCGCCTGGGGGAGCGGGAGGGGGTGGCTGTGGAGGGGCAGTGGTGGTAGACCCAGCCGCTTTCAGCTCCGTCACCAGGGTCTCGCGAAAGGCCTTCTGTGACATCACCTTCTCCTGCCTTGCAATGGCCATCTCCTTGTACAGGATGAAGGCGTTGATGATGGCGATGTCTATGAAGTGGAACAGGAAAGACCGGTACCACTTCTTGGTCTTGTGTAGGATGGTGTAGTAGCCAATCAGGGCATCGGACAGGTCCACGCCACCCATGTTCCTGGGTAGAGAAACAAATATAGCAAAAAGGAACATAGCCATTACATTACACTGATATTGATGCATTGACACAGGGGCGTAGCACAAAATTCTGGGCCCTGCAGAAAGGCATTTTGTATAGGCCCCTCTCCGCATCCGCAGCTATTCATTCTAGCATATTTTTGGGCCTTCCTCACATGAGGGTCCTGGGTACTCAGTCCTCTTTCCCCCCCTAGTCCGACGCCCCTGCATTGACATGATGTCAAAATTCAATTCAAAGAGTTGAAATGATGAAAACAGTGTACATACCTGTTGTAGTCCTTGATGGCTGGTGGGATGGGGACGTCCTGCACAGACCACTGCCCATCTGCCCCCTTGACCCTTCTCTGGGTCGTGTCCTCTCCGTGGGCTGCGTGGATTGTGGAGCACATCAGCACATCTCTGGTGTCCTTCCACTGAACGAACACCACAGGCCCGTCGCGGATCCAGCGGATGGTGCCCCGGGGAGCCTGCCTCTCAAGCCCGCCTGGCCTGTCTTTGGGGAACCCAATTTGATGTTGGCGAATGGTACCACAGGACCAGATCTTCTTTGCCAGCAGGTCGCGAAAGAGATCTGGGCTGGTGTAAAAGTTATCCACAAATAACTTATACCCGGTACCCAACACCTGTGTATTTACGAGCCGTATTACGGTGTCGTAACCGAGCCCCTTCACAATCTGTGACCCTTTTCCTTTGTACACAAAGAAGTCCCAGGTGTAACCGTTGGTGGAGTCCGCCAGCACAAACAGCTTATAACCCCACTTCACAGGCTTATTTTTCATGTACTGACGGAGTCCATTGCGGGATTTGGATGCGACAATCCTCTCGTCAATGGTGATACACTGGTGGGGGTGGTAATTTGCCATGCACAACTGCCTAACCTCATTGTACATTGGCTTAATTTTGCAAAGCCTGTCGTAGCCGGCGGTTCCTCTCTTTAGGTCGTTGGCAGCGTCGTCGTCAGGGTCACTGAGGTGGATGGTGCGCGAGATGGCCTTGAACCTGCGCCCTGACATCACACTTGATGGGAAAGAAAAGGTGTACAGCTCAGACCTCCTCCAATAGTCAGTGATGTTCGGCGTATCGATTATTCCCATGTAAATAATCATGGCCAAGTACGACATCATGTCTGGCATAGTGATCCTCTGAAAGGTTTCTGGATGGTCAGCTTCTCCAAACTTGTTTGAATTATTCAAAATGGTCTTAAGTATGTGATTTGACATAAATAACTGAAATAATTGTAAAACTGAGTATTGTGAAGCACCCTCGAGCTGGCCACCGGGTGTGTGTGCTGGGCGGAAGGACGGCTGTTCAGGAGTGATGTCATCCACATCAGTGCCTTGCCACGCACCTTCAGGTGCAGAACTCTGCTCTGGAGGGATTCTTCCTCCTGCTCTCCCCCTCCCCCGTCTTGCAGGCCGTGTGGAGGTAGAGAGTTGGGGTTCCAGCTCCTCCTCTTCTTCGTCCTCCTCCTCTTCTTCTTCTTCGTCCTCTTCCTCCTCTTCTTCCTCCTCCTCCTCCACAACAACAGGAGACCTTGGGGTCCTCCTGGGCTTCTTTGCCTCCGGCTGGCAATCTGGGTCAGACTTCTCCGACTCTCTGAAACACAGAAATGCAATGATTAGCTTATTCTCCACACAACCCCCCCCCCCCCCCCACACACACACAAACACACACACACATTTTAATCATTTATTTATGTCCACATGAAGAAAAATGGTACAGGAATACAAATAATACCGATGCAGTACAATACACACACAAACACACAAACTCATGGACAAGTGGCACGCAGCAGATCTTCACAATATCACTTAACAAGCACAATACTCACTTCTTACGGGTATAAGTAGCAGCGTCTCCGTCATATGTGGCGGCTGCCAATAATAGCAGATATGTCGCAGTACTTTGCAAGTTGTTTAGCCCTCTTTTTGGCCATCCCAAGTTGTTGCAGCCCTCTTACTACCAACCTATGTGTGTTTCCTAGGCTACCAAATATGAAAACTAGTAGCGTACACCTATAGCCCAGCTCTGAGATGGTGTTTAGGAGTGGTTGGTATTTAACTACCTTGGTGTAGAAAGATTCCTCCATGCTGGAATCAAAGCTGCAGCCTACCTCCAAAATGTCCACCTCACTGGACTCCTCATTGATAATAACAGCATCTGGTATCAACACATCATATCACATCCATACAGGGATAGTAGTATACAGCTGTTATACATCATATCATCCATACAGGGATAGTAGTATACAGCTGTTATACATCATATCATCCATACAGGGATAGTAGTATACAGCTGTTATACATCATATCATCCATACAGGGATAGTAGTATACAGCTGTTATACATCATATCATCCATACAGGGATAGTAGTATACAGCTGTTATACATCATATCATCATACAGGGATAGTAGTATACAGCTGTTATACATCATATCATCATACAGAGATAGTAGTATACAGCTGTTATACATCATATCATCATACAGGGATAGTAGTATACAGCTGTTATACATCATATCATCATACAGGGATAGTAGTATACAGCTGTTATACATCATATCATCATACAGGGATAGTAGTATACAGCTGTTATACATCATATCATCATACAGAGATAGTAGTATACAGCTGTTATACATCATATCATCATACAGAGATAGTAGTATACAGCTGTTATACATCATATCATCCATACAGGGATAGTAGTATACAGCTGTTATACATCATATCATCCATACAGGGATAGTAGTATACAGCTGTTATACATCATATCATCCATACAGGGATAGTAGTATACAGCTGTTATACATCATATCATCATACAGGGATAGTAGTATACAGCTGTTATACATCATATCATCATACAGAGATAGTAGTATACAGCTGTTATACATCATATCATCCATACAGGGATAGTAGTATACAGCTGTTATACATCATATCACATCCATACAGGGATAGTAGTATACAGCTGTTATACATCATATCATCATACAGGGATAGTAGTATACAGCTGTTATACATCATATCATCTATACAGGGATAGTAGTATACAGCTGTTATACATCATATCATCTATACAGGGATAGTAGTATACAGCCGTTATACATCATATCATCCATACAGGGATAGTAGTATACAGCTGTTATACATCATATCATCCATACAGGGATAGTAGTATACAGCTGTTATACATCATATCATCATACAGGGATAGTAGTATACAGCTGTTATACATCATATCATCCATACAGGGATAGTAGTATACAGCTGTTATACATCATATCATCTATACAGGGATAGTAGTATACAGCCGTTATACATCATATCATCCATACAGGGATAGTAGTATACAGCTGTTATACATCATATCATCCATACAGGGATAGTAGTATACAGCTGTTATACATCATATCATCCATACAGGGATAGTAGTATACAGCTGTTATACATCATATCATCCATACAGGGATAGTAGTATACAGCTGTTATACATCATATCATCCATACAGGGATAGTAGTATACAGCTGTTATACATCATATCATCATACAGGGATAGTAGTATACAGCTGTTATACATCATATCATCATACAGAGATAGTAGTATACAGCTGTTATACATCATATCATCATACAGGGATAGTAGTATACAGCTGTTATACATCATATCATCATACAGGGATAGTAGTATACAGCTGTTATACATCATATCATCATACAGGGATAGTAGTATACAGCTGTTATACATCATATCATCATACAGAGATAGTAGTATACAGCTGTTATACATCATATCATCATACAGAGATAGTAGTATACAGCTGTTATACATCATATCATCCATACAGGGATAGTAGTATACAGCTGTTATACATCATATCATCCATACAGGGATAGTAGTATACAGCTGTTATACATCATATCATCCATACAGGGATAGTAGTATACAGCTGTTATACATCATATCATCATACAGGGATAGTAGTATACAGCTGTTATACATCATATCATCCATACAGGGATAGTAGTATACAGCTGTTATACATCATATCATCATACAGAGATAGTAGTATACAGCTGTTATACATCATATCATCATACAGAGATAGTAGTATACAGCTGTTATACATCATATCATCATACAGAGATAGTAGTATACAGCTGTTATACATCATATCATCATACAGAGATAGTAGTATACAGCTGTTATACATCATATCATCATACAGAGATAGTAGTATACAGCTGTTATACATCATATCATCATACAGAGATAGTAGTATACAGCTGTTATACATCATATCATCCATACAGGGATAGTAGTATACAGCTGTTATACATCATATCACATCCATACAGGGATAGTAGTATACAGCTGTTATACATCATATCATCATACAGGGATAGTAGTATACAGCTGTTATACATCATATCATCTATACAGGGATAGTAGTATACAGCTGTTATACATCATATCATCTATACAGGGATAGTAGTATACAGCTGTTATACATCATATCATCATACAGGGATAGTAGTATACAGCTGTTATACATCATATCATCTATACAGGGATAGTAGTATACAGCTGTTATACATCATATCATCCATACAGGGATAGTAGTATACAGCTGTTATACATCATATCATCCATACAGGGATAGTAGTATACAGCTGTTATACATCATATCATCTATACAGGGATAGTAGTATACAGCTGTTATACATCATATCACCCATACAGGGATAGTAGTATACAGCTGTTATACATCATATCACATCCATACAGGGATAGTAGTATACAGCTGTTATACATCATATCACATCATACAGGGATAGTAGTATACAGCTGTTATACATCATATCATCCATACAGGGATAGTAGTATACAGCTGTTATACATCATATCATCATACAGGGATAGTAGTATACAGCTGTTATACATCATATCATCCATACAGGGATAGTAGTATACAGCTGTTATACATCATATCATCTATACAGGGATAGTAGTATACAGCTGTTATACATCATATCATCCATACAGGGATAGTAGTATACAGCTGTTATACATCATATCATCCATACAGGGATAGTAGTATACAGCTGTTATACATCATATCATCCATACAGGGATAGTAGTATACAGCTGTTATACATCATATCATCCATACAGGGATAGTAGTATACAGCTGTTATACATCATATCATCATACAGGGATAGTAGTATACAGCTGTTATACATCATATCATCATACAGAGATAGTAGTATACAGCTGTTATACATCATATCATCATACAGGGATAGTAGTATACAGCTGTTATACATCATATCATCATACAGGGATAGTAGTATACAGCTGTTATACATCATATCATCATACAGGGATAGTAGTATACAGCTGTTATACATCATATCATCATACAGGGATAGTAGTATACAGCTGTTATACATCATATCATCCATACAGGGATAGTAGTATACAGCTGTTATACATCATATCATCCATACAGGGATAGTAGTATACAGCTGTTATACATCATATCATCATACAGAGATAGTAGTATACAGCTGTTATACATCATATCATCATACAGAGATAGTAGTATACAGCTGTTATACATCATATCATCCATACAGGGATAGTAGTATACAGCTGTTATACATCATATCATCCATACAGGGATAGTAGTATACAGCTGTTATACATCATATCATCATACAGGGATAGTAGTATACAGCTGTTATACATCATATCATCATACAGAGATAGTAGTATACAGCTGTTATACATCATATCATCCATACAGGGATAGTAGTATACAGCTGTTATACATCATATCATCCATACAGGGATAGTAGTATACAGCTGTTATACATCATATCACATCCATACAGGGATAGTAGTATACAGCTGTTATACATCATATCATCATACAGGGATAGTAGTATACAGCTGTTATACATCATATCATCTATACAGGGATAGTAGTATACAGCTGTTATACATCATATCATCTATACAGGGATAGTAGTATACAGCTGTTATACATCATATCATCCATACAGGGATAGTAGTATACAGCTGTTATACATCATATCATCATACAGGGATAGTAGTATACAGCTGTTATACATCATATCATCATACAGGGATAGTAGTATACAGCTGTTATACATCATATCATCTATACAGGGATAGTAGTATACAGCTGTTATACATCATATCATCCATACAGGGATAGTAGTATACAGTTGTTATACATCATATCATCCATACAGGGATAGTAGTATACAGCTGTTATACATCATATCACCCATACAGGGATAGTAGTATACAGCTGTTATACATCATATCACATCCATACAGGGATAGTAGTATACAGCTGTTATACATCATATCACATCATACAGGGATAGTAGTATACAGCTGTTATACATCATATCATCCATACAGGGATAGTAGTATACAGCTGTTATACATCATATCATCATACAGGGATAGTAGTATACAGCTGTTATACATCATATCATCCATACAGGGATAGTAGTATACAGCTGTTATACATCATATCATCTATACAGGGATAGTAGTATACAGCTGTTATACATCATATCATCATACAGGGATAGTAGTATACAGCTGTTATACATCATATCACATCATACAGGGATAGTAGTATACAGCTGTTATACATCATATCATCATACAGGGATAGTAGTATACAGCTGTTATACATCATATCATCCATACAGGGATAGTAGTATACAGCTGTTATACATCATATCACATCATACAGGGATAGTAGTATACAGCTGTTATACATCATATCATCATACAGGGATAGTAGTATACAGCTGTTATACATCATATCACATCATACAGGGATAGTAGTATACAGCTGTTATACATCATATCATCCATACAGGGATAGTAGTATACAGCTGTTATACATCATATCATCCATACAGGGATAGTAGTATACAGCTGTTATACATCATATCATCATACAGGGATAGTAGTATACAGCTGTTATACATCATATCATCCATACAGGGATAGTAGTATACAGCTGTTATACATCATATCATCCATACAGGGATAGTAGTATACAGCTGTTATACATCATATCATCATACAGGGATAGTAGTACACAGCTGGTAAAAAACAAACAAACACACACACACACACACACACACACACACACACACACACACACACACACACACACACACACACACACACACACACACACACACACACACACACACACACGTGCGCTTCAGCAGCAGCACCCCTCCCCCTTGTTTACACATAATAACTACTCAAATAATGTCTGCAATAAATACTTTCTGATCCAATAACCGAGATGTAACGGAGGCCATGTACTCACAGATCAAGACCAGGGTCCCTTCCTTTGATGAAATCCTCCTCAGCTGCAGAGAAGTCGCTTGATGAAGAGGAGGACAACTCCTCTTCATCGGCTAGTTCGAGCAATAAAGCAGCCGCCTGCTCCACCGTAAACATGTTCTCCCCCACGGACATGTCCACACAACTTCTTAACAGTCGACAAACGCTAAATAACTCCCCAAACTCAACTCAAAGTTCACTCTCTGGAGCCAACGTGTGCTCACTGAAACTACAACTACTACTACTACTACTTCTTCTTCTTCTTCTTCTTCTTCTTCTTCTTCTTCTTCTTCTTCTTCTTCTCATGGCAGCAGGCATCCAGAAGTTGCATCGCTGCCATCTACTGGCACCTGGACCTAGCACCTTAGTGCACTATATTCTGTTATATAGTCCAGTGTCTGTACTTCTAAAATACTTTCAGATACTTCTTCCAAAGCCAAATTCTCGCAGTTCTCAGAGTAGATCTGGTCTTTGGCGGTCATCATTTCTACAAGAAATCAAAACATTGCACTGTCTCAGGTTACAGTGGAGTTGCATATGAAGTGGTTCGGGGTCCTTCTGTAATGTACAATTCTACAAGCAGCAATACCACAGGCCAAGCAATCGGCCCGATCCAAACAGGCCCATTTTCAACGGGCACCGCACTAGTTTCAATTAATCGCCAACTATTTTGATAATCGGTTTGAGTCGGTCAGTCATCAACCTTCTCTGATGTCAGCTTGTTAAATGTGAATATGTCATGAGTCATTTTGTACCCACCACTATTTTTGAAGACCTCGAGCTCAAATTAGTAAAAATAAATACATAAATAAATAAATAAAGTTCATAGCACATAGAATTCTTGAGCGACAGACGCCAACAAATCCACAAAAATCTCTATTCCCACAGACAACTCCCATGAGTCATGCGTTTATTTACTTGCTACCATGGATCTGTGAGAGGGGCGAGAAAAATGACCAATGGAAAACATAACGTTAGTTGATACGTGGTGACGCAGCTTCATAAGGAACCACCTCCAGCCACACATCCATTCATTCATTGAGCTCAGCTCACTACAACCGGTAGTTTTCTGTCTTTCTACTGAGTCAGTTCATGGTTCGCTTTGAGGTCTTCGTGTTCTGCTCCACTTTTACGCTCTGGTCGGTCTTTGTGCCTTTTAGCACGGCAGTACAGATGGATGTTAAAGGTAAGCTCATGTGTTCCAGGCTGTTGGCTAACTTATTTCTTCTTTCAATTCAAATTTCACCGGGCCGAGCTCAACGATAATACAATAACGTCAACGTTACGTCAGTTAATGTTAGCTGGAGTACAGACTGTGTCTGAACATGTTCAGTGTCATGACCCCCTCACCCCATACTCCCGCAGCACCTCCCGCAGCACCTCCCGCAGGGGGCAGGCCCGTATTAAGACAATGTGATACCCCTGTAATTGGCACACACCCTCTGGTCCCCCCGTTTTGAAAAGGGGAACCACCACCCCGGTCTGCCACTCCTTAGGCACCGTCCCAGACTTCCACGCAATGTTGAAGAGGCGTGTCAACCAAGACAACCCCTCCACACCCAGAGCTATAAGCATTTACGGACGGCTCTCATCAATCCCTGGGGCTTTGCCACTGTGAAGTTGTTTAACTACCTCAGCAACTTCCACCAGGGAAATTGACGACAATCCCCCATAATCCTCCAGCTCTGCCTCTGACCGACTCTGAGAAGACGGAAGCAAACCATTATCAGAAGATAACGTGGATCTTCTGCATTTTCTGCTTTCGCAGAAACAGACTCTTGTTGATTGTGGGAAATTTCAAGCAGAATGGACAATGTACACTCTAGTTACAGCCACTTCCTCGTTCACCTCTATACGATCACAATGGCCGCCACGTCACGCCCACACCGCTTGACTAAAAGTTTTTCTTTTAATAACTTTTCATCTTTAAGGTGTTGAGATGGCTCACACAAAATTTTAAGTCGATCGGATGCGATCTCTAGGAGGCGTTCGTTAAAGTATAGCACTTTGACTTTTAGGCCTACTTCCTGCTGCCACTAGGGGGCGCTACGACTTTGAGCCAATATCTTATGCTAATTTTTACGCCTCGAGTCCGAGCTTCTCTGCCCTTTCCGAGCTGCTAAAACGGAGACATTTGGAAACACTGCTGCCCATATGAAGTCACCGTCGGCACTACCGTATACACAGAAGATATTTAGGTGCATCATATCGATTCTGGGGTTTGGAAGTTCAAGTCAAGGCTCAAGTCTTTTGCCACGAGTCCAAGTCAAGTCTCTGGCTAGGGCTCGGTGATATGGAGAAACTCAAACATCTGTGTCTGTGATGTTCCAGCTTCTGTAGCTTAGGTTTGTTTTCTTCCATCAGGTGGCCGTCTGTACCTGAGCGTACCGATCCTCGGTGTGTTTGGCTGCATCGTACTGATACTGGGTGTTGGAGTCAGAGCATATTTACTCAAACTAAGGTATCAACACCAAACTGTAAGTCAGGACGACTTGTTCATTTAAGAGAAAGCACCTGCAGGACCTTCACTACTTGGTCTGGGCCAACGTTCAGTCGGGAGATGACGGCCGCTGTGTTTCACCGGACCTTTAACCGACCCACGATGGAAGAAAAGGACTACAAGTTTCTCTGTATCGTAGGGCTCTCCTCCACCAGCTGGGGGTAACTGGGAGTGAAATACACGATTCACAAACTGACTTTTTGTGGTTCTGTTGTTGCAACGACGCACACTTGCGGTCTGCGTATCCCGCGTCACTGTGACCAGAGGCCAGATGCTACTGCCGAGCAAGATTTGGCGTTAACGAGGTAACTTCAGGTACCATCACGGCGGTGGATCACTTGTTACTGGGTTAAATCGCCGTGGGATCTTACGCTGAACACCTAACCTGGTCGGGAGCAGGTTATGTTGGAGATTAGAGATCAACCGGTGTTAAAGCAAAGTTGAAATAAAGACTTGTGAACATCTCTGGCGTACTCATAAGGATGTAACATGATAATACTTATAAGAATGTATTTGATGAGCTTTGATTTAGACTCGATTCTTTTTATAGTGTGATTAATTGTGCATCCTGTTCTAATTGTATATTTTTTATTATGATTTTGTTTTAAATCCCTCATTTATTTACTTTTTCTATATTTATCTTACTTTGATTTACAATCTAATTAGGGAATTCTTTGTGTATTTTTGTGAATATATTTTTTTATGGCGTATGTATATGTTATGAATAAAATCAAACTGAGATGAAAAGGTCATTATTTAAATGTTTACATGAAACAAGATTAATGAATATAATATGCGTAGTTTTTATTTTAATGTACTTGTTATGTTTTCTTTCTCCATTATAATGTGAACCTAGCCGGGTTGTTGTTGTGTTGCAGACAGTTCAGTAAGTGGCGGAATACACCTTTAAAAGTGGCTTTGTAGCCCGCCATTAAATAAAGACAAAGAAGAGCTGCGTTGCCGTTGTCATGGTGCTGTGACGTCACGAGACAACTATGACAACGCCAAAACATCTCAAAGAACACTGACATTTTCCAGAAGCATCCAGAAGAAAGGGTTACGTTCTTAACGTTACGTAGCCTACTTCCCCGAGGATATTTCCTTGGTAGGACTAGTCCTTCCAAGGAAGGATCCTCGACATTGGAACAGTCCTTCGACGGACGTTGATGACGTACATCCGCGAGATTCTGGCTTCGAAGTAAGCACAGCGTGATGAGCTAGCTAGCTAGGCTAATCTGTCGCACCGGTGATTTCCACAATGTCAAGAAGACTGAAATCCGGGCTCCTACTTTGGCTGGGCATCCTCTGGATGTGGCCCAATAACGTTGTCGGGAACTCTGGTAAGTAGCAGCGCCGCCAAACCTTTGCTAGTTTGCATTTCCTCATAGATATATACCCGGCATGTCCTATGATGGTAAAGGCAGAGCCCGCCCTACCCTGTCTCTGATTGGCTTGTTAACGTCATTGGTTGGATTGGTTAGGTTTAAGCATTAAGAGTGAGATTGGTTAGGGTGAGGGCAAGTAAGCCAATCAGAGGCAGAGTAGGGCGGGCCACTCCTTCACCGTCCTAGGAAATGAAGTTCAAATAAAAAAAAAGCACAAGCATATACACACACAGCATAGAAATTACATTACACTCAGAGGAGTCCCGATTTATTAGATAGATTTAATAACTTAAACGTCTTCATATTTAATAAAATGGTGCTTTATTGCTGTAATTCATTAATAAAGTGCAGTACAGTTGGCTTGATTCCTGACTATTTCGTCTTATGGATATGGAATTATGATGTTTTCAATCTTATGTTGAATTAAATATAGCAGCATCACATAAAACATAAACATTTAACTTGAGGTGGTGACCATATTAACCACCTCAGGCATAGTAGCATATGTTTATCTGAAATCAAACGTATACATAAAATATATTATGGTACATTTTCTATGAAATGTTTCTAAACATGTATTTCTTTGTGACTGCATGCACAAGTTACATTTGTAATAACATACCTTAAAATAATCATATTCTACTGCAAAGAAAAGAAAGAACTAAATATGTGATGGACCAGTACATTGGGTAAGTTGTCAGAACATGTGACCCCACTGTAACTGCTTGATAATTGGGGTAGTTATGTCATCCCTTCACAGTAATCTGGACACACATTTTCTTATTTATAGTCATCACAGAGCCAGTACCTCAGAGGTCATCATATTTGATTGTAGGCCATTTTAATAGTTACATTTTTATTAATACAGAGAGTAATTTTATTTTTTAGTAAATAGTTAAATTTTTAAAAGTGTAAAGCATTTATTTTTGTAAATAATTATTTTTTACAATAGTAAAGTGCTTAATTTGGGTTTATTGTAAATATTTGAAGCTCCAGAAAACAACATTTTGAAGTTGGACTCATTGGATTAATTAAGCAGTTACAGTGGGGTCACATATTCTGACAGCTGCTACTTATCAGATATGGTGACCTCTGTTGTACTGGCTCTGTGATGACTCCAAATAAGAAAAAATGTGTCCAGATTAGTGTGAAGGGATGACAAAACTACCCCAAACTATATTTTTTAGGGGCTCTACTATGATAGCATCAAAATCACTATTTTTAAAACACTAAGGCTCGACACAACATGAGACTTTGCTCCAGGTATCACCAGGGGCTCTACACATGAACTCAGCTTTGAGAACATTGGTTGTGTTCACAGAGTTTACTAAAAAGAAAGGTTTTCAACAACTCACTGTAGCTGTTGGTTTTTCCGCTCGCTACCATCTTGTCAGTCAAAAATAGTCGATCTCCGAATGCAACGTAACAGGGAGGAGAGTAAAGATGGAAAGCTCCTAAAGCTTAGTTCCATATAACATTGGAAAGGAGCCTCATATAAGAATGACATTTCCTCCTATGGAGTCCGTTCATTCGCATTCGGAGATCGACACTCGCTTTTAAAAAAAGCGATTGTGATGTGCACTCCCATTCAAAAGGCCATTTGAACAAAAAAGAAAATACGATCAATCTTAAAAGTGCCGTTTCCGTCGTTATTATACATTTTTAAACGAAAGTTTGACTCAGGTACATTCACAAAAACAACCTAGGTTGCATTTTGGCGAGAGTTACTCTTTAACCTGCTCTGTAATACAAGTCCCATGTCACCTGGATACGGTTTGGAAACCATTTAAGTTTTTTTTCGAATGCTATAAAATAGAATTAAACACCTAAAATGCGTGGCCGGGTTAGCCCAGTTGGTAGAGCAGGCGCACATATGTAGAGGTTTACTCCTCGACGCAACGGCTGCGGGTTCGACTCCGCCCTGTGGCCCTTGTCATCCATGTCATGTCCCCCCCCCCTCTCTCTCTCTCTCTCCCCTTTCATGTCTTCATCTGTCCATTGAATAAAGGCCTAAAAATGCCCCAAAAAAAATAATCTTAAAAAAAATAAACACCTAAAATGCAATGAAAGTAGTGAACTGATCCTTAATTTAACTTGTGAAAAGCGTTTTATGTAGAACAATTCATGTTATTTTTGGGCACATTTCGGATAGAAAAATATAGAGGACAACCTGAGGGTGAAAGGATACGTTTACATCGTTTTCAGTTTTCTATTCTGAAGGTTTCATGTTGTTTCTCTTTACAGAAAATGTTCAATTAATTTGCCGAGGGAGCCTGGAAGCAGCGGTCGGAGACAACGTCACTTTGGACTTCCACCTCGAGCCTGGAACCAAAGCAACACAGTGGACAGCCTTTATTTTTGAATGCAAACAAAGTTCCGACATTGTCCTGGTTTACAAAAGTGGAGGTTTTTCTGATGAAGATCAGGCAAACCGATTCAGTGGCAGAGCATCTCCTGACAGCAGCTGGGATCTAGGAGAAGGGAAACTAGCGTGGAAAATCTCCAAATTTGGACAAAGTGACGCGGGAACATACCGCTGCTCGGTTGGAACTAGAATACCCCAAGACAACTGCTCTACTGAACTGAAGATCAAACAGTGTAACGTAAACTTTCATTGCTTGATGACTTAGATACACACATTACTGTAGGTGATAATGGGGACACAGTAACAGTAACTTATGCTGGCATCCAGCTGCCAGTACTGGGTTCTCGCTCAATACTGGACCAATTTCAAAGTTTGTTTTTCACATCAGTCTATTAGACACAAATGCATGGGGAAATAGGGTCCAGGTTGACAAAAAAAAACAAAATTACCCTTTAATGCCTGCACTAATTTTCAGATCTTAATGCTTTCTGAATACTTAAAAGTTTTTCTTTGTCTACAGTCCATCCACATGAAGAAAGCAACACCAAGACAAGTCCCAGGTCACCTAAGAATGTGCGAGATGTGTAACCCGAGTTTATCCCAGTTAAAGTGTAGGAATAACCGGTTACTACAGGAGTTATCTAGGTCTGTTAACCGGGGGATGCTTCGCCCTGATCGAAAACTTGTCTTTTTGTGTGTCGCCAAATTCCTGAAGGGAAGCGCCCCCCCCAAAAATAATTACACTACCGGTCAAAACTTTGGGGTCACTTATACATTTCCATTCCACTCCATTCCAGACAGAATACCAACTGAGATCAGTTGCATTGTCTTTTAAATGCAGATATAAATGTAATTTAAAAAAATTGCAAAGGATTGCAAAAGGCTTCTCGACTGTTGGAGACAGAAGTGGCTGAAGAAACGCTTGAAATCCATGCTTTTTGGTCTAAACGTCATACCCAAATTAAAAGTGGTAGAGATAACAGATTGGTGTAATGTTGGGAGTTTGCCCCCCCACCCCCAATGCTCTTAATGCTTTCTGAATACTTAAAAGTTTTTCTTTGTCTACAGTCCATCCACATGAAGAAATCAACACCACTGTACTCAATCCATCAGATGGTTACCAGCGACATAATACCAGCTCTTCAATACCTGAAAAGCCAACAGGTAACCCAGAGACTGTTAACCTGCTCCGTAATACAAGTCCCAGGTCACCTGGGATACCTTCAGTTAGGAGAAGAGTGATACATTCACAGTAAGTTTAATTTCTGTGTCTTATGGCCCATCCCATATGGGCTTAGAAGACACCACCAGGGGATTTAACAGACACCTTCCGGTCTCGCATATACAAATCATATGGAGAAATACATGAATAACATTACACAAAAAACTAAGGCCCGAGCCTGTCTCTGTGTTACTGTTAATGCAAATGGACGCCTGCCATCCCTCTCCATGCCGCCGGTGCCTCCGGCCGATGTTTTACTGGCGGAGCTCCAGGCATGAAGGGAGGGCGGCCTTCATCTGATAAAAACAACGCAGATTTCTTTCCTTGTTTTTTTTGGAGCGAAAGGTGAGCGATTTGAGTGGAGCGGGTGGAAGTCACTGGCTGCGTGGCGTGTCAGTTGCGTGGATTTTTCTGTCTTTGCACACCGGAAACGTGTCTGACACGGCACTGCTGCTGCTAGCCTTGTCTGAACACATGTATGTTTCCCATTGATTTACTAATGCACTCAAGCAGCAGTATACTTCATGTTAAACATAAATATATACTGATTTGATTACAGCAAAGACAACGTCGGCAGTATTGACGGCAAAATAGGCTCCAGAATATTTTGTTCTGTATTGACAGGTTATTTATTTCTTATTTTTTTAAATTACATTTAGATCTGCATTTATGTCAAAACCTAGAGACTTTCAAACATCAAAATGTCATTTATTAATATGTATTGATGTCAAAATGACATATAAACATCTTTTCCTCTTCTATTTTACCTGGAAACGCTTCCAACACGCTCGCGTGTCACGTGAAAAATAGGCGTCTGTCCTATTTCTAGCATGCACGCGTTTTCGGCGCGACTCGAATCGTATCTGAGTCGTGCGTGTCACGCAGGCAGTGTGCAAGCTCTAACCTGTTAACATGAGAGCTGCAATAAAAACGGACACGCCACGCAGCTGAAATGCTCACGGCAAGCAGCCAGTGTGAAGCCGGCCTTAGTTGAGAGCAAAGCGATATTGAGCAGAGTGGCAGGGAGTGGCTTCGAGCGGGAAAGTGATCAGCTCCATGAGGGTGGATCGGAAATCCCTACTAAATCCTACTTTGCTCCAATGCAGTGCCTTTACATGCACAGCAGTAACCGTGGTAGGGTTTGGCCATTTCTCCCTGTATATATGAGCAGGGGAAGAGTGGGAAGAATGACGAGAGTAACTCTACCTCCGGTACAGTAGGTGGCGCTCTGCCAATGTACTACTGGTTGGTTTAAGGCTTGTTCTTCTGCTTGACCATTGTCAAAATCACAGCAACTTGGAAAGCGCGAAGAAATGAGTCTCCTGGTCGGTCCAGAAACAGGTCTTGTTGATTGTTCTCTCCATGGCGAAGTCCTCAGTGGGTTTAAAGGGTTAAAAGTTGCGTTGTTGCTGTTGTTTTTAGCGCCGTTGCTTCTAACTGCTCTCTTCTATGTCCGGGTCAGAAACCACTGCAGCGGAGTAGGGTGGGGCAGTTATAGCCTACGGAGAATGTGCGAGATGTATAACCCAAGTTTACCCCGGTTAAAGTGTATACATGCAGGAATCCCCCGGTTACTACAGGAGTTATCAAGGTCTGTTATTCTGTTATTCTTTCAGATGGTAACAACACTGGCTCTACCAACACTTTGTCTGGCGGTGCCATCACCGGCATAGTCACAGCCGTCATCTTCATCGTCATCATCTTCATCGCTGGGGTGATCTGTAAGGAATATATTTTTCAGCTTTTTATTACTGATGCTTAACCAATTAAAGAGACACTCAGAACTAAGTTGAGAAGTTGTTTGACTGACCACAACCTACATCACTGACGGGTGTGGCCAGTAAACTTAAAAACATCCTGCACCAGTGCTGAGATGCTGGACATTAGGTAACATCTTTGGAATTTTGGGGGGGATGGAGATGTAGATAGTTTGTGTCCCATCACAGACCAAACCTTGATGTAACTATCTACTATTACCTAACCTTAAAATGCAATCCTTGGCTGTGTAAATTATAGAGTGTGGTCTAGACCTTTTCTACCTGTAAAAGTGCATTATTCCATCTTCTTTCTCTTTCAGCTGGAGCTTTTGATGGAAGGTGTCCCTTCCTCTATTCTTTTTCACACCTTACCTACTGTCAACCATGGGAACCTGTTAGGCAGAACAACCCAGATGCTCTGGTGGCTCACAACGGGCCAGTGCAGGCGGTGGAGGGAAGAACTGGAGTCCAAGGTAAGCCAGATGATTATTAGGATGTATTGTTGGAGGGTGTGGAGGGCACGGGGGCAGATAGTCTCATCATCTGAGCTGGAAGCAAAAAAATAGATTCATGACTAGGGCTGGGTATTGTTAAAAAATGTTAGCAATACCTTGCTACCGTTTACTAAATAATACTTTTTTCCCCGATACCAATTTTATAAAACAAAAAGAAACTACAACATTACGGCACAGATCTTTTCATTCATTGTTCAGCTCCTACTACGTGAGCCCCATCTCTGTGCGTAACGTAGATAAGATTTTCCTGCGTGTCTCTACGTGTTTCCAAAAGTGTGTGTACAAAATGTGTACACTATGAGAACTTAGCGCTTGGATGAACAAAAAAACAATGAACACAGTTAATTCATCAACACAAAGGCCTGTTAGCAAGCACGTCACGTTCACTGATGGCTCTCAACTTCAAATGTAAGTAAAATATAAAAAAATGAGACAGAATGGTTAAATGAGGTAGTCAAGAGACTGAAATCTCTCCAAATTCAAGAGACGAAAAACAATAAAAAATGTATTGACTGCACACCGGTCACCCAGAACTACAGCTGGTTTTCATGTGCGACTGTGTGATTGATAATGAACTTTGGGGGTTTCCTTATCTGCCTTGTAAACTACTTTCACCTTCTCTTCTCACAGAAAACGCGAGAGGGGATAATATTCCACTGGAAGAGATCAGGGACCCAAACCCTCCAGGAGATGTCAACGTGTGTCCAGTTTTCGGCCAGTCTCCAAACGACTTTTTGAGCGATTCCACTGTCGCAGACTAATGTCCAATATAATAATGAAATCCTGAGAGCCTTGCTAGAGTCAGGGCGCTCCCGTCGTATCCATCGTTTGGTGTAAGGTCGTAAAACTCCCAGTCAGTCTTTTTCCCGTCTGGACGCTCAGACAAAATCAAACGTTTTTAATTTTAAAGTAAGTTTTAAGTCTTAGTACTGAAGTTACATCATGTGAACATTGTCAACAACCAATGGGTGCTCTCCCTCCAGCACCAAACAGGACCGTGGTGGCGGGGGCATGGAGACATGCAGACGGTGTGCAGAGAGGGGAGAGGCTGTGTGTGTGCGTGCGTGCGTGTGTGTGTGTGTGTGTGTGTGTGTGTGTGCGTGCGTGTGCTTCGCTCGTTGAAAACCGACCAATCAGCGCGCAGCTCATCTAAATATTTATGAGCATACCGTATAAGGGAGAAAACCTCTCTTTTCATATAGGGCTATTTCACAGGGTTGCATTAGGGCGCATAGAACAGCACCCGGGCCATTTTCAGCCCAACCAATGTTACATGCCCTATTAGGAGACCTTAAGGAACAGTCTGAAATACCCTATATAATCATTCTATCACCCCTTTAACATTAGCTGTGAGATGATGTCAGACTTCAGTTTTCTCAAAGTCTTCTAATGTATGGTAGGCTTTATCTGCCAAAAGTACTCTTTTATTACATTCCAGTAAAACAAGCTCAGGTAAATATTATTGCACTGCCCTGCTATAACTGTCACAACATGTAAAACAGTCGTAGCTAATCATCCTCAGAATCAGAAACGGGCTTATTTCAAGTAAGTTCTCATTACGGCTGGACGGTATAAACAGCAGCTACACCTCTAGGAATTTTAGGCCACACCGCCCAGTGTTAGTGTTCACATACAAGAAATGTGCCCATATAATTGGTGAGTAAAGCCACCTACACATGATCCGTGATCAAACTGCTCTGCACTGGCTGTGCCTTTTCTTTTAATATTAGGAAGAGAGATGGAGAAACTCGGAGGAAGGTGGTCGAAAATTTCAGCCGAGTGCTGCGCTTAACATTTGGATTATTTCAACTTTGACCTTGTTGCCAAAGAAGTTTCAAGGAGCGACCGCCAGAAGCAATAATTACGTACACCAAGTTCCTGCACTCTGCTCTACCTCGCTGTTTTACCCCGGATCATTTATAGGCGGCTTTAAGGGTCAAGCCAAAGTCATTTTAAGGCCCAGACACACAGAGCCGACGGCCAAACGTCGGCAGAAAAGGCAGTTGGGCTGATAAGTCTCCCGAAATTGGTCAACGAAGCGCCTCGGAACACACCAAAGCGACGAGACGTAATACGTCTCCATAACAGCAGGTGGCGCTAATCTGTATTGTCGCCCAAAAATGAAAACCGGCAGCTGATTGGACGAACGTGTCACGTGGGTCTGGTTTCTCCGGAAATTCAAAGACAGACTGTCATGGCGGCTCGTTCAGAATACGATCTCATATTGTACTAAAATAGTTCACCGAAACGTGAAAATATTTTAAGAGAGAAATAGGCCGTGCAGTTGCTGAATCTGTCTTCATTTCAGATCAACAAAGGTCAGTTCAAAAGATTTTTTTTTTTTGTAACGCGCATCCCGCTCCTCGTTTCCTGGTTAGCTCTCCACCAATCAGATGGGTCATTTGAGTCCGACTGCCGGCAGTGCCCGCCCCGCTGATTATACATGTCAAATCGGCCAAAATGAAGGACGACGGAACACACCGAACAGACTCAAGTCACTGACCTCGCCAGACTGTCTGACGGCCGATTATCGGCTCAGTGTGTCCGGGCCTTTACATTTACAATTAATATGATGAAGAGGATGGAATGTGTAAAATGTTTACTGAAAACTAGGGATGTCCCGATCCAAAGTATTGCATCCGAGCCAATAGCTGCATTATCTAGGCAAATACAAGTATCGGACCGCGACTTTGGATCAGGGCCCAGAAAAGCTAATCGGGACATCCCTACTGAAAACTTCAAAGAACCCAGAATATGTGCAATGTGCTAAACACTTTAAAAGTCATACTAGCACAGATCCTGGAGGTAACTGGTTCCATCTAGCCTACTGCTCCGAATAAGTGACAAAATAACTCCAACATGTTCCTATTTACATGCTGTGATTTGTAGAGTCACAGCGTGTACAAAAAACAAGGTCACATGACACACAGCCATCTTCTAACCGGGAACTATATTCTCAGACAGGCTTGCTGCAAAGCAAATCATTCCGCCCAAGTACTATATTCTTCCGCCTGAGAATATAGTTCCCGGTTAGAAGACGGCTGTGTCTCATGTTACGTTGTTTTTTTGTACACGCTGTGACTATACAAATCACAGCATGTAAATAGGAACACGTTGGAGTTATTTTGTCACTTATTCGGAGCAGTCGGCTAGTTGGAACCAGTTACCTGCATGTTCTGTGCTAGGCTAAGCTACCGGTGGAACCGTCAGACACCGCTACAACACACACGGACACGAGAAGGGTATGTATCGACTTGTCTAACTCTGGGGGTTACGGTGAATAAGCTAAAGTCCCAATAAGTCGGCTTGTTCCTTTAAGTTTCAGGGCGCCAAATACCGTCTCACACAGACGCACTTGGCAGCCTTGAGCATGTGAAATGTCGCTGAGAAAGGACAACCAGCTAGCATTATAAAAGGCAGAAACACTATTGCACTACATGTCAAGTTCTGTTGTTAACCCCTCTGGGGTCTGAGGGCATGTTCTCGAGTTTTACATATCTTCTTATATTCACCTTTTAAGTGCGTTAGATTATAACCTGATACCAATGTGTTTTCTTATCAAAATGTTTAGAGCAAACTCAGCTTTCTGAGGGCCAGGCCGTGTTACTTAGCACACCAGGAAGTAACACGGCCATGTTGTTTGTCCATTTTATTTGTTGATTGGCACAAAAACCAGGAATGGCTGCTACCTGCACAAGCAGCGTTCTATGAAATAATTTGCTCTGGATTTTAAAGTCTCATAATTATGCACATGAACAGTACGAGTCCAGTTACTGACCAAAGTTGCCTGTTACACGCTGTTTAGGAACTAGAAATGTGAACGGACCACTTTTTTTTTTATGTATTTGTTTTACTGAAATGTATTTATATTGTCCGAATGTACCTTATGTTTGTAATATGTATGGAACAGCGTAAACCTGAGGGACATGTGAAGTTGAATTTTTTGTAGATATTGCTCCTGTGGTGTAAAATTGTGATGTCCAGTTAAATATTACGTACAGATAACATTTTTGTATTGAGGTCTTGTACTTTGTACATTTGTATGTTTTTTTTTTATCTTGCACTCCTGACTGCAGATGAAGTTCCCCATTTGGCATAATAAACAGTGACAGTGATGACTGTATGAATTTGAGGAAGACACTGTTTTTTTCTTTTTAGAGCTGAAGATAGTTTTAGGTTAAAGCCTTCAATAGAGAGGGTGATTGGTAATGGATAAACATGTTATTGCATCGTTGCTGCTCTACATGAAATGATCATTTTGATTAATAGGACTGGTGCACGGTCACTGGTCCCATGCAGAACTTGCATGCTAAGCCACGTGGCATGTTGGGTACTGCAGCTAAAACAAAAAGGGTGTAACACCAGAAATGTTTTTTTATTAAATCTACCCAAATAACCTGACTTCATCCTACAAATTAAATTAAACAGAATTGTACACCATTTATGGGTATTTCAGCCCCCGTACGAGCACGCACAAGCACACACCATTAAACAGCAGCAGTGCACACATTTAAAGCCGTCCATTTAACCCACAGCAGTCAGTTACACTCAAACAAAAATACTCATTATTTAAGCCCAGTATCAAAGCGCACAGCACTCATTAACTAAAGACCACTCCAAACCGTAGGCCTGGTCATTTCTACCAACTCTTAACAAGACAATAGCCTATATAAACATTAAATATGAAACTGTGTTCAAACGTTTTTGGTGACAAGACTCCTGTGGAGCCTGTGTTCTTTCCTCTCTGAGTACCACAGCCACGGACTGTCACAGTTCCCTCCCTAAGCGCCATCCAGCTGTTCAACACACACTTTTATCCCAGCATGATCCTCCTGACACAGCTGAGAGTCATCACCAGTCATCTCAGGGAGACGGGACCCCTCCCTGGTTCAAACATCACTCACACACTTAACAATTCTGGGTTTATTTGGGTTAATGGACCTTTTTTTACAGCAGACATTTTGACTTGTCATAGTAGGAAAAGCACTGCTGAAATTGATAACCTTAACGATGGCTCAATTCCATCAAGTGTCCCAGTGAGCTATTTCAGTGAGTCAGCATGCACAATACCAGGGCCTCTCCTAAGAGGAATACAGCCATCAGTAATGGTTTTGAATACACCTTGCTTTTCCTACTATTACATGTCAAAATTTACATTTTAGAAAACAAATTAACAAGACATACTGCATCATTGCGTTCAAGATACGCTGCAATCGTGGACATGATGTCAAGTCTACACGGCGTGAACATCAGCTCAAGGACTCTTAAAAGTAAACTGAACAAAGCTGGGTTGTACCGCAGAAAGGATTACTCCTCTCCAAATGCCGTGAGTGACGCCATCAGATATGGAACTTCGTGGACCTGGACAACTATTTGGCAACCGCACGATGTGGCAGGTACTTAAACAGAAGTACAATCTTCGAGTGAAGAGCGATGATGTGATGAATTTTCTCCAGGAGCTTAATCCTCGAGGGTGTGAGATCAGAGCACACAGAAGGTTTACAAGAAGAACCTACCACTCAATGGGACCTAACTAGATTTTCACGTAAAGTACTGTGGCTTGAATGTGGACCAACAAATTATAACCCAACAGTGATTGCTCAATATTTCATGACATGTGTGCGAAACCTCGACTGATTGAGGCACTGAGAACGGCATAATGGCTGCAATTCAACGTACCATACGCCACCATCACACTGACTACTACTCTGGAGCGTCCAGCCACATGTACGGCTCATCTATAAATAACCAGCGTATTGAGTCCTGGTGGTCTGATTTGATACTATAAATAAAATTTAATTGGTCTATATTTAGAAAGGGGAGGTGAGTGGTCTTCATAAAGGGTCATTGCATCTTTTGGTCATTCGACTTTCTTCTCCGGAACGAGTAATGGAAAAACAAAAAACGAGCACAATAAAGATCAATAAAAAAAAAAGTAAAATAAATCCTGTCCCGTCAGGAAAAGTAGTTCCTGAAAAGAAAATCGAATGACCAAAAGATGCACAGACCATAAATTTCATAACGACTAACCTTTGATTTTATTATTCATAACATGTGTATATACTTAAAAGTATAACTACAATTTGTATCCATTTCTATAGGTCTCAGTTCTGGATGTTATTTGCAGACCTTAGAGAAGCCGGACACTTCAACGGGAGTCGTGAGCATCAGTCCCTATTGAGATATTGCGCTGGTGAGGTTATTCAGAAGGACTTGGATGAGTGTGTGAGACTGTGGAACAGTCACAGGATTCGCCCTTCCAGAACAGCAGCATGTCCAGGAGGAGTGCCCAATGAACTCTACTACTTACCACACATTGGTGATAAACAGATACAAGTATTAATCTAACATGTTAGCTTAAATGAAAAGAAATGCAATTGTGTTTTCTATTTAACATAGGTTTGGCTCCAGAGACTACAGATTTCAAATTGAACAGGCTGAACTGGATGCCCTTCCTGAGGCTAGCCAGTCAATGACTCATTGTTGGGGGGGACCCAAACATGCAGGAGTACTTGGACTTTGCCATGGAACTCAATCAGTTACAGAAGCCAGAGAACTGGGAGTCTGCATCAGAACTGAAAATGAAACTAAAAGAAATGACTCAGGTATGAAATGATCAAGAGATTTTTGTAGTGGTGGAACACTTCTGTCTGAACACAAAGTTTATGAATCTGTCACCCACAGCTTAACTGTTGGTAAGTGTGAAGTAAATGAATCAAAAATAGTAATGAGTATTTATTACATTTTTGTAGTATAGAAAACAAAACTTCCTGAAGTATGTGTTTCTTTATCTAAAACAATGATTCACAAAAGGGATCTAAAACATTTTCAAAATGTTAACTGAGAAAAAAAAAAAAGCTCACATACTGTTACATTATAAAAACTACTTTGGCGTTCACTTTAAAAAGCGCACCTTTAACAACTTTTAAAGAGTCTTAACTCTAAGGATCATCCATCACATAGCTTAAACAGCCAAATCCTGGACTACTTTTAATTCCAAAGTCCATCTGTGACTTAAACAAAGTGTATGAGTCTAGGAGTGGTAATCTCGGAGTTTGAACATGTATTTGCCATTGGGAACGCAGTGTCATCCAGGAACTATTTGTGGCAGTGGTTCCAAGCCAGATTGGGGGAAGTGAAGACAGCCCAGTAGCAAACATCTTCCACAGACACAGCAGCCCAGCCTTCTGCAAAGAAAAACTATTCAGGTACATCATTGCCATGTACTTTTTTTTTAACGAGTTCTAAAAAAAACAAATTAACTAACTAACTAACCTTCCCAATCAAGGAGATAGTCTGCCCAGTAGGCCACGATTTGACTTTCTTTAAGTCTTCGATTACTCCCCGAATGACTGAGGTCAGGTTTGAAGAGTCAAGTTCAAAAGCAGTGAGTTGCTTTTTTACTTATCACTTATAGAGTGGCACAGGCCAGGGACCAGCAAAGTAGGGTGTCCAAGTATCACCAGGGGCTCTACACCTTAACGAAAGCATTGACGACATTGTTTGTGTTCAGAGTTTACTAAAAAAGGTTTTGAGCAACTCACGTTAGCAGTTGTTTACGCTATCCGCCATTTTCCCAGTCCAAAAGAGGCGATCTCCGAATGCGAATGAACGGACTCCAAAGGAGGAAATGTCATTCTTATATGAGACTCCTTTTTCAAATACAAGGTCAATATTGTTTTTCACTAACGACAAAACAACGAATTATCCGTGCATTGATATGGAACTAAGCTTTAGGAGCTTTCCATCTTTACTCTCCTCCCTCGACTATTTCTGACTGGCTTGATAGACGGCCGGAAGAACAACAGCTAACGTGAGTTGCTCAAAACCTTTTTTTAGTAAACTCTCTGAACACAAATGTTGTCAATGCTTTCGTTAAGGTGTAGAGCCCCTGGTGAGACTTGGAGCAAAGTCTCATGTTGTGTCGAGCCTTCTTAGTGTTTTAAAAATAGCTATTTTGAGGCTAGCATAAAAGTGCCGCTAGCACTCCCATTCAGAAGGCCATTTGACTGAAAAACGAAAATACGGTAAATCTTAAATGTGGCGATGCCGTCCTAAATATGCTAGTCATGGTGGCTTGGTCAAAATACAATCTCATATTGTACTAAAATAGTTCACCGAAACATGTTTTCTGAGAACATGTTAAGAGAGGAATAGGCCGTGCAGTCGCTGAATCGGTCTTCATTTCAGATCAACAAAGGTCAGGTTAACAGATTTTCGTCAGATTTTGAGAGACTCTAGTCATCCTCATCCTGCTTGCCATTTCCGGGTGAGTCCCGACTGCCCTGTCTCCGACTGAGCATGTCAGGTCGGCCCAAATGACCCTCAGACGGACGACGGCACGGAACAGACTCGAGTCACCGACCTCGCCAGACTGTCCAACGGCCGATTATCGGGTTAGTGTGTCGGTGCCATTACAAACAAATGTCTTCCCCATGTAATCAGTTAAATAAATTTATATGATGTCAGTTATTATAATTATTTAATTTTTTTTTTTAAACTTACCTGTAGCAAGAAGTTCTTTCTGGATTTGTTTCAGGTGGATCCCGATCCTCAGCATCAGATATATTTCTATCTGAAAAGCAGATTAAAATGTCTGAAACAACAACACTGAAAGCAAGAAATGTCATGCTGCCACAGTCAGCCTTATTACCCGTCCTGGCTGAATGGCTGATGAATGTCCTGGTGCAACCCTGAAACATGATGAAACATATAAAAATGATTAGCTCCGTGATAAAGGCTATAATGTAGTTTTGAGTAACACGTAAAAATTCTCTGATCACATCAACAACTTAAAGATAAATTATTTCTTAAGAACATGTGGAAAGGAGCGCTTCCTGGACTCAAATCTGCGTTAGTTTGAGTTTGAAGTGGCCAAGTCATACAGAACCAATTTAAAAAGAACTCTGATGCGTTTTGGCATCTAGCCTTCGTCAGCGAGTCAAACGGATGAAATGGCTGAGGCGCTCTGGGCTCGAGTGGGTGTTGTAGACATCTTAAAACCAGCAGGCGTCCTTCAAGCCTACAATAGTCAAATCATGTAAACATTATGTATTACGCCAAGATTCCTATTGGTTGATTACCACTAGAAAAAAAAAAAAACATTGTCTCTCATTACATCTATTTGACTCCTTGACAAAGGGCTAGATGCCGAAACGTGTCAGAGTTCTTTTAATTGGTTCTGGATGACCGTGCCACTTCAATAAAAAGGTCTATAGTAACTATGTGGGATCCACGAGGATGTGGGACATATGAATGGACAGTGGATACCCCCCCCCACTTCATTCTCACATGGGTTTTTTTTTTATGGTTTGGTCAATTTGTGTCATTTGTGTTTTATTCACCTGCAACTGCAACTGTATTTCAGTAGGTTTATTCTGTGATGTTAAGTAAAGCTCACACAGGTGTGCGACACTGTGGGGTCCTTTAGGTAGGGGGCGAGGGGGCACTTCTGGCAATTACAGAAACAGCCGACAGCATGTAGCAACGTTGAGCTTATGTGCGGTCTTTCTGTATTTCCAGGTGAGCAAAAGTGGGGGAAAAAAATCTCCAAAACAGCAATATAAATGTATAATGTGTATGTGAATAAGTAGTGAAATATCTGCTAGTAGTTGTATCAGTTTTGTGCGTTAAATGGAAAAAAAAAGTGAAATTGCACTTTACCTGGTAGTGAAAGCACTGTAGCTAGGGCTGGGCGATATGGAGAAAATCAGATATCACGATATTCTTGACCAAATACCTCGATAAAGATATTGCAGCGATATTCTAGGGTTGACAACTGGTGCTCTAAAAAAATATCTTCACGCTTAGATTTTAGATAAATAATCATCAGTAATGTGGACGTAATGTCTAAGTGGGGAAAAGGCAAATAATAGAACAGCTACAACAGTCAGTTGTAGGTAAGTTCAGAGAATGACATCACTTTACTGTAATGCAGCCTTTAGAACCAGGAAAAGACAGCACTTATGCCATATTACTATATCCAAAATGTAAGACGATATCTAGTCTCATATCACGATATCATATCGATATATTGCCCAGCCCTGTAGCCCAATAAATTATGAGTAATTATTACAAGTGTGCAACACCTACCTTTTCATCTTCCAGTTTGTGTTTGGGAGTAGTTCTGATTTTGTGGTTCAAAAGCCTGAGAGGAAACGGACAAAATGATCAACAGCTTCCATTATTGTTCCATTACCACATACAGTATATATATATATCTCTCAATGCCGAATGGATGTCTGTGTTACTGTATAATAGTAACTGCAAAATAATCTAAACAAGCCTTTTTCCACTAAAATATTGACCAGGACATATATTTTATGCTTAAAATCCAATGTACATCTAATAAATAAATGAATAAATACAAACATACATACATAAATATAAAAAAAAAAATGAAAAAAAGAAGAGAGAAATAACTGATGTACCAAAGTGTCAGCTCAATTGAATTCAGCTGTGCTCCTTGTTGTGATGACAATTTCAGAATCCGAGTCTGAGGTATCAGCCACTGGAAAAAAATAAATCAAACAACCATTATCGATCCTCCAACTGAGTATCTAAATATGTAAAAAATATTGAATCATTGAGATCCACTAACCTCCTATAGTAGGGTTTTTCTAGGCAAATCCTAGAAAATGCCTTGCCCATTTCCTTTTTTATATTCTGCCAATTTGAATGGCCTTTCTGACCCAGGCACATGGACCACCTCTGAGCAGTCTGGACACAAAAGGACGTAAGGACCTTCGTGCATGTCCTTGTTAAATGTTCTCATTTTTATGGACAGCTTGTTTACTTTCTTTGGGCCTATATCTTTCTTTGGGCCTATATCTTTCTTTTGGCCTATATCTTTCTTTGGGCCTATAGTACTATATAGACTTCCAAGCTTGTGTACTCCATCAACTGTTTGTATGATGGCCATGGTTGTGCTCAAAATAGAAAGTTAGAAGCTGCTTCAAAAAAAAAAAAAAAATCATAATTAGCATTACTGACTTTTATTCACATGGCCTCAGATAGTTGGCGTTCTGCTGCTCTTACTTTGCTTAGCACTGTCCGGGCTGTCGACATGTCCCCTGTGTTTCCGGGTACTTCCGTCTGGCCCGCGTCCTTTTAAAAACTCCAAACACCGACCACACGTAAAGCAAAACGGCGTTAAGATGTTCATGTGTTTGCCACAAAACGGTCAAAACATCCCTCGGGCCGCAGCTGTCCATGTTCGGTCACCATGAACTTCATTTACTCAACACAACGACACCACAAGTCGACCGCGCTCACCAACAACACCTTATCACTTCCGTTACGAGTACGTTCCTTTTCCGTGCCCATACATGGGCACACACTTTTTACATCTAACACATTGTTATATACAAATTGCATTGCACACTTTTAAAATGACATGTAGTACAATGTAAACAGTGTGTGCCCATACATGGGCACACACTTCCGACTTGTAACACATTGTTATATACAAATTGCATTGCACACTTTTAAAATGAAATGTAGTACAATGTGAAAAGGGTGTGCCCATGATAAGTATAAATGTGTAATTCAGTATTAAGATAGGCACACGACAACCACGATGGACTTAATGCTTCAAGCGTGGCTGTTGTATCTCGCTGTCCACAGCGCTGCTGGTAAGTATACTTCATTCATTCTTTAAAAACATAAGAAACCTTAATCAGCTGTTAGTGTGCCTCAGACACTGTATATCATTCGACCGGTCGGGTTCAGACCTTTTATTACGACCCAGATCACGTTAAAATGACATACATGTAGGCTAATCCAACTTGAATACAGAAGGTGGTAGTTGGCAGCCGGTGTGTTAATGCTCTTCACGTCAGGTAGAGCGGATTTAGAATTTAAACGTGAGCCAAAAAAAACCGAGTTGGACACGACGCTGAAGTTGGCATCCGATTCGCAGCTTCCGATTCGGCAGTTAAGGGGAAATTTAAGGGGAACTTAAAACTGTCCGATTCAGCAGGGAAACACAATTTATAGTGACTGATCCTCCGTTTTTTGAACCTCTTGCTGTATTGAATGAGTGTTAGTCATTAAGGTAAATTATTAATTATGTCTGAAACACACTTTTAGATTTGTGAAAGCTTTATTGTCTTTATGAGAAAACAATAAAGGGGGATTTCACCGTTTTTTTTCATATGTAGACCACATTGGACCAGGTCCAGATCTAAAACCACAATAGCTGGGCTTGTCAAATCTGGACTACCTTATCCCAGAGAGTCTAAGGAGTCTTAAAAACACCGTTTGAGATTTGTGAAAGCTTTATTCTATTTGTGAAAATGCAATTTTCTATGCAATAGAATAAAGCTTTCACAAATCTAAAAGTGTGTTTTAGACATAATTAATAATTGACCTTAATGACTAACACTCATTCAATACAGTAAGAGGTTCAAAAAACGTGTTTCCCTGCTGAATCGGACAGTTTTAAGTTCCCCTTAAATTTCCCCTTAACTGCCGAATCGGAAGCTGCGAATCGGATGCCAACTTCAGCGTCGTGAGTTGGACGAAGTATTTTGTCAAAACTCATTGTAATACGACCCATCTTTCAAAACGAGCCGTCCTCCAAGCTGGAGGAATGACATTGGTCTGTACGAGCAGCCGGCGGTGAGACGGCAGTAAGACAAGCGCTTATAGGGACTGTCTACAAACTACAACACCGAAAAGAGATGCAACCAAAATATGTATTAATTTAATGATTAAATAAGGTAGAGTCTCCTGCTAGTTGTACTACAGCACTTTTCAAAAATAAGCATAATCATAATTTTGGGGAATATTTTTTTGCCAAAAAAAATAAATAATATGTCATAATTACAGTCTCATGTCTCCAAAATGTTATTTCTCCAGGTTGGAGGACGGCTCGTTTTGATGAAAATGAGTTTGTAGTTCGTTGTTAGCCTTACTACGGTAGGAAAGGTGCGTCGTATGTGATTAAGTAACATTTCACTATAGAGTAATTGATCCCGGAAGTTTGAATCTGTGAATATCTTTCTAACTTGACTGAAGTCTTGTTACAGTTCTATCAGTTCAAGCAATCAGAAATAGGGTTACGCAATACCGTACACCCCAATTTCATTTTGGAGCTCTAAGGCATGTGGCAATGATTTTCAGGTGACAAAGTAATTTTTCTGATATCAAGATTATGTTTTGCCTTTTAGCGTTCATTGCATAGATACAATGGTTTGACTTACATAACCTAAAGTAGCATTTTTTTTATATGATTTTTTTTAATGACTGATGAAAGTTTCAGGGGCAGTGTGTAAACGTGACTGACACAACGTGAAGTGGTATTTATTTTTTAACGTGCGGAAATTTCGTAGTCAAGGACCGAAGTGAGCACATTTTTCATTTTAGTTTATGGGCGTCATTTTCGAATGCGGTATTCAGTTCCTTGATTTTGATGCGCCCAAGTCCCTGCATAACATTAGTGGATAGAAATTCTTCACATTTTCTTTTCCTGATTTCCTGGATCAAATTTGCAATACATTTAGATGGAAACTTGTGTACTGTGTACTAATATAATACTTTTCAAAATAAGATAAATGATGGAAAAAGAAAGTCTAAATGCAATGTTTGTTTCCCCTAGGACGGTCTGTTGGGATTGGCTCCCATCAATCAGTGAAAGTCGTAGCCGGACAGGACGCCATTCTGCCATGCCACCTGAAGCCCCCATTCAATGTGACCACTCAGATGGTGGAGTGGAAACGTGATGGGAAACAAGTTCACTTATATCGAAGTAAGGCTGACAGTCTGGATGATCAGGACAAGAATTTCAGAAAAAGGACATCTCTCTTCCATGATGAAATGGACAAAGGAAACTTTTCACTAAAACTGACCAACGTAACTGATCTGGATGTGGGAAATTACACCTGCCATGTTCGCTTTAAAAACAAATCCATTGACGTGAGAATATACAACGTTACCCTCATTGTTGGTGAGTAGGCTGCATCTAACTTAATACATATTAAAATGACATAAGAGTAACCATTAGGCTATACAATTATAACATGTTAGCTCTTAAACACAATTTACACAACATTATAATTAGTTTTTTTTCCACAGACACAGAGTCAAAGTCAAAGCCAGATCCAAAAATAAGTGCCAAAACTTGTCTTTTGGTAGAGAAATGTGAGTTTAATGTTGGGAGTTTGCAGTAGCACTAACCTTAATATCTCTCCTACATTCTTTCAGGTGGTGGTAACAACACTGGCTCTACCAACACTTGGTCTGGCGGGGCCATCATCGGCATAGTCACAGCAACAGCCGTCATCATCATCATCATTGCCGCCATCGTCTTCATCGCTGGGGTGATCTGTAAGTATGACATTTTACAGCTTTTTATTACTGATGCTTAACCCTTGTGTTGACTTCGGGTCACATTGGCCCATTTTTAAATTTTTGTTTTATATCAGAAAATATTGGATGTAGAAATAAACGCTGAAAATGTGTAGAAGAAAAATTTTAAAATTTAAAACGTTGGAAAAAGCAAAAACAAATTGTGAAAAAAGGCGTCACAAATGTCATGAAAAAAAGTGTTTTTTTTCAAGGTTGAAACGAAGACAACACAAGGGTTAACCAATTAAAGAGACACTCAGAACTAAGTTGAGAAGTTGTTTGACTGACCCAAACCTACATCACTGACAGTCAACTTAAAAACATCCTGCACCAGTGCAGAGATGCTGGACATTAGGTTTATTTGGGAGAATTCTAGGAGATGTAGATAGTTTGTGTCCCATCACAGACCAAACCTTGATGTAACTATCTACTATTACCTAACCTTAAAATGCAATCCTTGGCTGTGTAAATTATAGAGTGTGGTCTAGACCTTTTCTAACTGGAAAGTGTGCATTATTTTATCTTCTTTCTCTTTCAGCTGGAGGTTTTGAGTTCATGGGAAGGTGTTAGGCAGATCAACCCAGATGCTCCAGTGGCTGACAACGACCCACCCAGGGCACTCCCCCAATCTTACTTAGACTTAGAGGTATAAAAAAATACAGTATAGAAAATACAGTATGAGAATAACAACAATAAACAATAAACTTTTAGCTTAATAAAGGAAGTAAACAAAAAGTAAACAAACAGTAAAAAAAAATTAACTATATATAACTATATATATATATATATATATATATATATATATATATATATATATATATATATATATATATATATATATATATATAGGACTATATTAAAGGCAGATTTTATAGTAGCACGTAGGCTCTACGCTGTAGCCTAAAAGGGCCTATGGAGTGTGAGATTTTATGAAAAAGTATGAAAAAGCTGTAGAATTTTTTGGAGAATTTTAAAGAATGTAAAGAAATTGCAATTCTGAATCGCTGGAGTGCCCCTTAAACATCTGTGTCAAAGTTTCAAACATTGTATTTTTGCTATTTTCACATGAACAGTACGAGTCCAGTTACTGACCAAAGTTGCCTGTTACACGCTGTTTAGGAACTAGAAATGTGAATAGACCTATTTTTTTTTATGTATGTTTTTTATTGAAATGTATTTATATTGTCCTAATGAACCTTATTTTTGTATTTATACTGTCTGAGGAATGGAACAGCGTAAAGCTGAAGGATGTGTAAAGTCTAATTGTTTTGTAGATATTGCTCCTGTGATGTAAAATTGTGATTACAGCAGGGCTGCAGCTATCGATTCTTTTTGTAATCGATTAATCTAGTACTTTATCGATCGATTGATCGATTAATCTGATATATTTTTAAATTGTTTTTTACTTTTTTGCGTTTTTAAACTAAAAAACTAGACCTATATGTAAATATTAGTTATACTTAACCTATTTTCATTCATATATTTGATTATAATGTCACACAGCTCTGTTACACTTATGCTATTAGATTTTGCATTGACGATTTTTTGTAATCAAATTATTCAAGTTATTCGAGGAATCGTTTCAGCCCTAGATTACAGTGAAAATTACATACAGATAACATTTTTGTTATGATGTCTTGTAATTTGTACATTTGTATGTGTTTTTTATCTTGCACTCCTGACTGCAGATGAAGTTCCCCATTTGGCATAATAAACAGTGACAGTGATGACTGTATGAATTTGAGGAAGACACTGTTTTTTTCTTTTTAGAGCTGAAGATAGTTTTAGGTTAAAGCCTTCAATAGAGAGGGTGATTGGTAATGGCTAAACATGTTATTGCATCGTTGCTGCTCTACATGACATAATCATTTTGATTAATAGGACTGGTGCACAGTCACTGGTCCCATGCAGAACTTGCATGCTAAGCCACGTGGCATGTTGGGTACTGCAGCTAAAACAAAAAGGGTGTAACACCAGAAATGTTTTTTTATTAAATCTACCAAAAAAGTGTCCCAAATAACCTGACTTCACTCTACAAATTCAATTAAACAGAATTTTCCACCATTCATGGGCACAACAGCCCCCGTACGAGTGAGCATTAAGTGAGTTTGGCCAATCTTAGCACACACACACCGTTAAACAGCAGCAGTGCACACATTTAAAGGCCAGTAAATGTAACCCACCACAGTCAGTAACACTACTCATTATTTAAGCCCAGTATCAAAGTGCACAGCACTTATTAATTAAGGACCACTCCAAACCGTAACCATAAGTTTATGAACCTATGCTAAAGTTGACTAAAAAGAGGAATAAAAAAAGCACCTTTTGTAAATTGATCTTAATGCCTTAATTAAAAAAAAAAGAGGAAAAATCCAATCTTTGAGAACACCAATTTTCTTTGTGAATGAATAATGTATCGTAAATAAATAAATGTCCTTCCTTAAAATACAGGGGGCATAAGTCAGTCCACCCCTATGTTAAATTCCCATAGAGGCAGGCAGACTTTGTTTTTTAAAGGCCAGTTATTTCATGGATCCAGGATACTATGCATCCTGATAAAGTTCCCTTGGTCTTTGGAATTAAAATAGCCCCACATCATCACATCCCCTTCACCATACCTAGAGACTATCTCCTACCTTTACTTGTACTTACACCTGCACTAAATATCTTTTTGTTGATACTGTTTATATCTCAGCTCATTCAGAGCTTTCCCTTCTTGTTATACTCTGAACTTGACGGTTTTTTTTCACTTCCGCTTAGATGCTAAACTCCATTTTGTGGTCTCGGTACCTGCAAATAAAAGCTGAGTCTAATCTAACTCGGAAACAACATGAAACAACGGTTGACTGAACAAAGTTTCAAAGTTACATTTTGTGGTCTCAGTACCTGCAAATAAAGCTTAATCTGATCTAATCTAACTCGGGAACAACATGAAACAAAGGTTGACTGAACAAAGGAAAACCAGAAAAAGAAAGACAAGTATATCTATTGAAATGATTGAAAGAAGTGAGAGTTCTTACAAAGTATCAGACAGAGTGAGCTGAGCTCCATCCTGTGTCACCGTCTTCTTTTTTCTGTTCTGTTCAGTTTCAGTTCAGTTTTAACAGTTTATCCACATCCTGAGCTCAATGGAAAATGTGACGACCAACAATCACAGGTTTTACGTATCACAAAAAACCCCAATGCAGAGGAGCTCTTTGTTTGTTTCACATGCAGCAAAGTTCACGAAGCTCCGTCCCACCTGGAGCATCCAAACACATATGTTAGGATCAGCGGTGGAAGAAGTATTCAGATCCTGTACTGGAGTAAAAGTACTGATACTACACTGTAACAATACTCTGTTAAAAGTCAAAGTCCTGCATTGAAAATGTTACTTCAGTAAAAGTCTAAGTATCATCAGGAAAATGTACTTTAAGTATTAAAAGTAAAGAAAAATCCTCCTATTTTAGAAAGTGTGAAGGATCCAACTAGTTGTGTGTGTAATGGTCTCATCATCTCAGCTGGACTTGTAGCCGTTATATTGTTGGCTGGTTTCATTCATAATAAAACATCAGATTTTATAACCTACATGTGTTCTGTGTGCAGTAATCTTAACGTGTAAAGTAACTAGTAACTAAAGCTGTAACAGATGAATGTAGTGGAGTAAAAAGTACAATATTTCTCTCGGAAATGAAGCGGAGTAGAAGTAGAAAGTGGCACGAGTACCTCAACATTTGGACTGAAGTACAATACTGGAGTAAATGTACATAGTTACATTGCACCACTGGTTAAGTCATGACTGGTTTTCCGAAGTACGAGGCTGTGTTGCAGCATAGCTCTCTCTCTCATAGCCCTTTCACGGAGCTCCCGCAGCTCTTCTGTACACTTACAATGTTCTCAATGCTTCAGTTAACACGTAGGGCCCTTCATTATGCTACCGTTGAAGTGTGGTGATATTTGGAGCCTTTTTAGTGGTATAAATAGCGATTTGTTTTTACTTTCCCTGTGCCCCGAATACTAGCGTTGTAAGCTAATCAGCGGTCCACGCTGGCTTCTTTCAAACTACAAACACATTCGATTAGCATGAAAACATGTCCCAGAGAGAGACAGAGAGGGTACACATTTGTTATTAACCCCTAGGTTCGTTTTGCGCCGGAATTATCCTTTAAAATGGCCTATAATAATATATGGTGACCTCTGGCTGATGATTATAAATAAGAAAACGTGTCCAGATTAGTGTGAAGAGATGACATAACTACCCCAAACAATATTTTGAAGTGTAACTCCTTTATCAAGCAGTTACAGTGGGGTCACATGTTCTGACAACTTACCCAATGTGCTGGTCCATCACATATTTAGTTCTTTCTTTTCTTTGCAGTAGAATATGATTATTTTAAGTTTTAAATGTAGGTCTAGTGTAAGGTTTTAGGTAGGTTATTACACATGTAGCTCGTGCATGCAGTCACAATTAAAGAAATACATGTTCAGAAACATTTCAGAGAAAATGTACCTGAATGTATTTGATTTACTTTCAGATGAACATATCTTACTATGCCTGAGGTGGTTAATATGGTCACCAGCGGGTTACTCCTTCTCCTATAGGAAGCAATAACAAACCGAGAGTAATCATGCAGTTTGCACCTCTGGATGTGATGTTTTAATATTCACGCCGTTTGCAGCGCCCTCTGCGACACTTTTCACAGTTTCTGATGAGTCACAGCTGTCGGTGGGTCGTTTGTTCAGCGCGCACGGACCGGGTAGCGCACACCATGGGGAGGATCGAGTATAAGCTATTTCTGCTGGTCGCTCTATGGCTGAAGCCCACTGCGGTGGTCTCAAACACCGGTAAGCTCAGTGGGGAAACTTATCTTGAGATATGTGGACAGTTTTGGTCGGATTGCATCACTTTCTAAAAGCGCTCATCTTCCTGCATGTCACATTGCATCGCTGAACTGGGGAAGATGTCGCCGTGCCGCTTACCTTTTGCTGAGATTGTTGTTGATTTTCCTGTTCCTACTACTTGTCACTCGAAATGTGTCACCGCTGCTGGTGCATGACGGCCGGACTCTTTTATATATCTGGAATTCTGCGGAGAAAGTGCCGATCTACGGCTCTGGCGGACAGTCAAATACGCCGCCGCCTGTCCTGGCGTGCCAAAGGATCTGCGTCCCCTGGCCAAAAACAACATCACATCTGTGTTTAATAATCATCTCAGCTGGACTTGTAGCCGGTATATTGTTGGCTAGTTTCATTTATAATAATACATAAGATCTTATAAACATGTGTTCTGTGTGCAGGGATCTTAACGTGTAAAGTAACTAGTAACTAAAGCTGTAACAGATGAATGTAGTGGAGTAAAAAGTACAATATTTCTCTCGGAAATGTAGCGGAGTAGAAGTAGAAAGTAGCATAAGACAAGACAAAGTACAAGTACCTCAACATTTCTACTTAAGTACAGTACTGGAGTAAATTCCAACACTGCTAATCAACTTATTTGAGAGTCCTTTAATAGTCCATATTAAATCTATTAGCGATACATATTCGCATCTGAGGGAATATGTTATAAATGCATGGCGAACGTCTTGCGCCGTGCATTTGCAGCGACGCACGCTGTGCACCACTGCATGCGCTACGGGTACGGCATGAAAGGTTGCCCACATCTTGGCTCATATCATCACCAACGCCTAATTTGGACCACAATTGGTGCCTGATTTTAGCAGTGTCATCATGACATGATCATTGCATGTGTCTTGGATATATTTATATTCATACTAGGGCTGCTTGATCATTTTACCCCAACAATATAAATATATGCCATTTTTGAAAAGTAAAAATAGCTCTCAAATCATTAACGGCCCTTTATTGAAAAAAAAAACTTTTGGGTACAGTATGGAAGTGACTTTAATTAGCCCTGACCTTGAATAACAACTGAAAATGTGGTTATAAAACAAAGGATCATTCCAGTTGGTCTATATGGAGGAGCTGAATGTCTGATTTTACATAGAGAAATCATTATACATAGCTTATTTTGGTATAAATATCAGCCTATTCATAATTCTGTTAATACCAATCAGAAGTAAGAGTACTCATGTGGACAAAAATCAGAAATGCCGGTACTCAGCAAGCCCATTTCAGACACTGTTTATCAAATAGCTATTCTAAAACACGAACCCCTCTGCAATGGAATTTAAAATCAGGTCGACGTTGTGTGTATTTTACTTAAAACAATACAAAGGATCAATGTGGCCAACATTTATTTTGTGTGTTTCTTCCACAGAATTACTGTGCCAAAATACATTGGATGCAGAAGTTGACGAGACGGTAATTCTACAGTGTTGGACGGAGCCCAAAATGGATGTCAGCAACAAAGTGGAGTGGGTGTTTAATGATACCGTTGATGTCCATTTACTCCGTGATGGAAAACCTGAGTTTGATGATCAGGGGAAGGACTACAAAGACATAACATCTCTTTTCGACAGTGAACTGCATTCAGGAAATTGTTCCCTGCGTCTGAAAACCAAGATGTGTCATACTGGGAGATACCGCTGCTCTGTTAGAATTGGAGATGAGACAAAACACAGTTTTGTATCTCTCACCGGTAAGTTCATGCGTTCACCCGTACGGCTCGCACCAGGTGTGAAAACCAACTGTACCAAAACACAGAAGTTGACTACTATTCAAAGTGACTCCGAGACATGAAGTTATGAAACAGTTCAAATATCACCATCGCTAATTCCACCAGACTCCACTTTGAAAAAAAGCAGTACTTTTAGTGTGTATAGAGCCAGCTCTATTCTCACATGTAAATCAGTACAGTATGTGTTAACTTCAACCAAAACTCTAACGCAATTTCTCGGATGATTTTATGTTTAAAGAAAGGATCTTACTCTTTAACAGAATGGACGACCTCCTTAGAAATCCCTTCCATAATGTTGTCAGACACAAAATAACACTTTTAGTGGACAGAAATCGAGAGTGCACAATTGCAGCCCGGTTTGCGACGGCCTGGTTACTGGGTTCTCACTCAATACTGGAACAATTTCAAAGTTGGTTTTTCACATCAGTCTATTAGACACAAATGCATGGGGAAATACGGTCCAGGTTGACCAACAACTAAATCACCCTTTAACGCCTGCACTGATTTTCAGATCTGAGGGCTGTTCGTTATTTAATTAAGGGGCCACCAGAGAATTTTTGCAGCCTCTAACCTAAAAAGACTTGACCCTCGCCTCGTCAGTAATTATTTTCCTATGAACCTTCCCTTGCGTGCAAGTTTGCACATAGCAAAGAAGTATAAATACCATTTGATTTTTACAGCCATGACATACAGGAGTTAACCTCTGCATTCTCATCTTAACATCCCACTCCTCTGTTATGGTGTGGGGGCCATTTCAGTAGATTTACTCACTAACATTGTTGTGGAAACACAATAAGCATGGAAACTAAATGCACACTTCATGCATTACTGCATTACTTCAAATACTAAGTTACTCCTCTAGTACACTAGTATTCACATGAAATAAAACAATAAAACATTGAGACCATTCAGCAAAGGACACTGGGAAATCACAATTCAACACTGGTTGCTATGGACTGGTCACTAGGCTTCTTCATTGTATATTTTAGCACATAGGTAAAGGTGCTGAAGCTGAACATTATATTCCAAAACATATATGTTTATTTTTAAAGCTGATTTTAAATCATATTGTAACAATTTAAAAATTCACCCTTATGAAATCCAATCGCGGCACGGCTGTCTTGGAACGCAATAGACAGACGCTTAAATTCAACTAAAATGTAACAGTGACCAATCAGTGTTGGACCTCCAGTCTGTTGAGATGCCTCTCCAAACTCACCATAAAACGTTAAGACACGTTAATAAAAAAGATCCGTATTTTGCCTTAATCCAAAGACACGGAAAACAAAGTAATCCACAGCGATCAGTAGATCCACAAACAGAGTCACGGTGTATCCAGCAAGGCCGATACAGGCGTCACGTTCACCAGCCAGCTCCAGACAGGTGAACGAGGCCTCGCCACTTGTGCGTGGAATAAACGTATAAAAGTCCAAATCTACACAAAACCCGCAATCAATTAGTAAGCTGACATCACATGTATATACATGGCATTTAGGAAACCTTTATTGCAAGGTTGGCACAGCAAGATGTCCAGACTAGTGCAACAGTAACTTTCCTTTTTTGCGTCCTGCTGCTCCCATCCTCAGCCAGGTCATATTTATTTTACTAAAGCAGTATATGAAATCAGATGTATTACCTACCACCATTTAGTTGTTTTGTGTTATTTAAGATATTTATAAAATATCTGGTTGTAATTATTCCACTCATTTTTTAAACAATGCAATTACCCATTTGAGCCACCAGGGGGGGCAGGAGGATCACTGCCCCCCCCTCAGCAATCTCCGTGTATGTGGTCAGACCCATCTGCTAGGGGGCTGAGACTGAGAGCTACATGGATAAATATGCACCAAACAAGCCACTTTGAAATATTGCTCTTTTCATGAATAAAAAAGTTGGGTGACCCTCCCCCCGCCCAGACTAAAAAATGTTGGATGACCCTCCCCTCAATAAAAAATAAAAAGACATGACCCTCCCCTATTTTCCTCCGGTGGTCCATTCCATAAATACTGAACGGTCCCTTAATGCTTTCCTAATACTTAAAAGTTTTTCTTTTTCTACAGTCCATCCACATCTCAATCCATCAGATGGTTACCAGCGACGTGATACCAGCACTTCGATACCCGAAAAGCAAACAGGTAACACTCTCTTCTATGTCCGGGTCAGAAACCACTGCAGCGGAGTAGGGTGGGGCAGTTATAGCCTACGGAGAATGCACAAGATGTATAACCCAAGTTTACCCCGGTTAAAGTGTATACATGCAGGAATCCCCCGGTTACTACAGGAGTTATCAAGGTCTGTTATTCTGTCATTCTTTCAGATGGTAACAACACTGGCTCTACCAACACTTTGTCTGGCGGTGCCATCACCGGCATAGTCACAGCCGTCATCTTCATCGTCATCATCTTCATCGCTGGGGTGATCTGTAAGGAATATATTTTTCAGCTTTTTATTACTGATGCTTAACCAATTAAAGAGACACTCAGAACTAAGTTGAGAAGTTGTTTGACTGACCACAACCTACATCACTGACGGGTGTGGCCAGTAAACTTAAAAACATCCTGCACCAGTGCTGAGATGCTGGACATTAGGTAACATCTTTGGAATTTTGGGGGGGATGGAGATGTAGATAGTTTGTGTCCCATCACAGACCAAACCTTGATGTAACTATCTACTATTACCTAACCTTAAAATGCAATCCTTGGCTGTGTAAATTATAGAGTGTGGTCTAGACCTTTTCTACCTGTAAAAGTGCATTATTCCATCTTCTTTCTCTTTCAGCTGGAGCTTTTGATGGAAGGTGTCCTTTCCTCTATT
The DNA here is from genome assembly GCA_023566125.1 of Zingel zingel. Classification (NCBI taxonomy): domain Eukaryota; kingdom Metazoa; phylum Chordata; class Actinopteri; order Perciformes; family Percidae; genus Zingel; species Zingel zingel. The sequence goes on from CM042336.1 coordinate 23,047,714, forward strand.
CTTTTTCAGGCATTCCCTATTGTCGACGTTTTGAAGGTGTTAGGCAGATCAACCCAGATGCTCCGGTGGATCAGAACGACCCAGATGCTCTGGTGGCTCACAACGGGCCAGTGCAGGCAGTCGAGGAAAGAACTGGAATCCAAGGTAAGCCAGATGATTATTAGGATGTATTGTTGGAGGGTGTGGAGGGCACGGGGGCAGATAGTCTCATCATCTGAGCTGGAAGCAAAAAATGTTGTTAATGCCGAAAAGAATGTTCGGCACCGGTACCAATACCGATACAACATTACGGCACAAATCAACACAAAGGGCTGTTAGCCAGCACGGCTCACACTGTTTACTTACTGCTCTCACTTCACATGTAAGAAAAATATAAAAAATGAGACAGAAGATTGTGTCCCTTGATTAAATGAGGTAGCCAAGAGACTGAAATTTCTCCAAATTCAAGAGACGAAAAAACTATTAAAAAAAGATTTATTGACTGTAACCTGATCTCTGACCCAAGAACTAGAACAATGCATTTTTATTTTGGGGTTTCATTATCTGCCTTGTAAACTTCTCTCACCTTCTCTTCTCACAGAAGAACCAAACGACCAAAACGAGGGAGAGGAAGAGATTCCTCTGAGAGGGATGGGGGACCAGAACCCTCTGGAGCAGGGACATCTTTAGTCTTTGGCCAGTCTGTAGGTGCTCTTTACCTGCATATAGTACTTTTATTACATTCCAGTAAAACAAGCTCAGGAAAATATTTTAGCACTGGCCTGCTAACACTTTAACAACATACAGTATAACAGTTGTAGCCCATCATCCTCAGAATTAGAAACAGGCTTATTTCAAGTAAGGTCTCACTACGGCTGGACCGTATAAACAGCAGCTACAACTTTATGAATTTAGAAATGTTAGGCCATGCCGCCCAGCGTTTAGTGTTCACATACGAGGAATTTGCCAACATAATTAGTGAGTTGAGCTAACTACACATGATCTGCCGTAAAAACACTCTGCGCTGGCTGTGCCTTGGTTTTAATATTGCGGAGCGCGGTGGAGAAACTCAGGAAGCCATACCCTTGGTGCTCGAAATTGCCACAGAGCGCTACGCTCCAAGTTGAAATGTTTTTTTAAGACCTTTCAAGGCGCAACTGGCTGCACTCTGCTCTACCTCGCAGTTTCACCTCAGATCATTTTTCTTTTTAAGTATCAAAGAGAAAGGAAAGCCAAAGTCATTTTAAATTTACAATTAAAGGTAATCGCTGAAGTGAGTTGGCATTACTCAATAACATGGCTAAATTGTCAGCAGTGTGCAGGTATTTTAACACTTGTAACACTTCATCCAAACATTGTGTTTCTGTATCAAATACTCATTCAGCTTCTTCATAGCTACATGTGAAATGTTCCGAAAGAAGTCACATCGCATTAAAAAGGCAAAGCACTACAGTACTACATCTCAAGATCTGAGATGTACTAGAGTATTCTGGATTTACCCTTTTAAAACTTGAACCTTTCTGCAAAATGACATGCTGCCTGCCCAGTCTATTGCATTCTCCTTAACTCGATACAAAAAGATAAGTTTGGTTGGAGCACTCACTTTTAAATTCTCGTAATTATGCACATGAACTGTAACACGAAGTGCGGTTACTGATCAAAGGAAGTCTGTTGTGTGATGTTTGGGAACTGTAAATGTGAATTTTTTTTTTATATATTTGATTTACTGGAGTGTACTTGCTGTATATGGCAAAATGAAATCACCCTTTTGTATTTTTATATCAAATGGCCGTTCATTTAAATAAATGTGTCAAATCGACATACTGTACTTTTCTTTCAAGTTTTCTTGTAAAGAACCAACAAATGTGTAGACTCATTTTCTCCATCAAAACATTTACAAAGCTATTTCCCGGTGCATTACCAGTGTACATTTAACGGCCAGTTGCTGCCACCAACTTTTTTTTTTTTTATAGCTGAAGATAGTTACAATATGTCCTTTACATCAAAATGATCATTTTGATTATTAGGATTGGTGCACGGTCACTGGTCCAATGCAGAACTTGCATGCTAAGCCACATGGCATGTTGGGTACTGCAGCTAAAACAAAAAGACATGTTTTAATTTTTTTTTTAAATCTACCAAAAAGTGTCCCAAATAACCTGACTTGACTACAAATTCAATTAAACTGAATTTTACACATTGCACATCAGCCCCCGTACGAGTGAGCATTAAGTGAGTTTGGCCAATCTTCACACACACACACACACACACACACACACACACACACACACACACACACACACACACACACACACACACACACACACACACACACACACACACACACACACACACACACACACACTTTCTTTGTGAATGAATAATGTATCGTAAATAAATGTTCTTCCTTAAAATACAGGGGACAAAGGGGGTAAGTACATCCCTATGTTAAATTCCCATAGAGGCAGGCAGATTTTTATATTTAAAGGCCAGTTATTTCATGGATCCAGGATACTATGCATCCTGATAAAGTTCCCTTAATTAAAATAGCCCCACATCATCACATCCCCTTCACCATACCTAGAGATTGGCATGGGGTACTTTCCATAAGATCATCTCTCAAAGCAAATCAAACCAGCTATTAGGCTAACTGAAATAAAGCCATGCCAGTCTCTAGGTATGGTGAAGGGGATGTGATGATGTGGGGCTATTTTAACTCAAAAGGCCAAGGGAACTTTATCAGGATGCATAGTATCCTGGATCTATGAAATAACTGGCCTTTCAAAATAAAAGTCTGCCTGCCTCTATGGGAATTATACATAGGGGTGTACTGACTCATGCCCCCTGTATTTTAAGGAAGGACATTTATTTATTCATGATACATTATTCATTCAAAAAGAAAATTGGTGTCCTTAAATGTTGGATTTTCCCTCATTTTTTTAATTAAAGCATTAAGATCAATTTCCAAAAGGTGATTTTTTTATTCCTCTTTTTAGTCAACTTTAGCATGGGTTCATAAACTTATGAGTGCCACTGTCTCCATCCAACTTTCACTCATCAAAATTCACAGAGATTGATGCCAAATGTAGCTTTTTGCGATAATGACACTGAAACATTGGTACATCTATTATTTTATTGCTGCTATTATTCCACGAGGCTTTGGTCAAACTTGGAAGAATTTGATGTTGAAGAAGACTGTAAGAGTGTCGTCACTGGTTTTGACTACAAAGAGGAACTACAAAAAAAAGTATTAACCTTGTGTTAATATTAGGTAAATATAATGGTATATAAGGTACTTCTATTTGACTATACATATTTGAATGAGTCTCTGAAATGCTGTGCAGGTAAAAAAAAAAAAGTATACCTGCTGTTAAATTACATGAAGATTCAAAGCTGTGTATGTTGAGCTGTCAATGCTTATAAAAATGTATTGAGATGAGAAGTTGCCTTGTCAATTATTAACGTCTGTATTTGTTTGTTTTATGTTGTAGCTTAATAAAGTGTGTTCATAAAAAAATGTCCTGGTTTACACATTAAAAAAATCTGTGTTGAATTGAACCCAACTTGGGTTGATGGTACAACCCAACATTGACAAGCACAGCAGGAGATGGCCCCACAATTGCACGACTCAGGTGAGTAAAGTTCAATGGTTTTATGAAAGCACTAATAAAACTTACAGGCATCAGTGTCCAGAAAACGACGAAAGGGCAAAGGGAAATCCGAAAAAACAGGCAGTAGGCAAAAATCCACGGGAATTAGTCAGGAACACAGGAAACAGGGAAAAAAACGCTAGAAGGCTGCACACACGGAAAACAGACGATCTCGCCCAGGAGTAAAGGAAAGACTGAACTTAAATACACACGACAGGGGAGACAATGAGACACAGGTACAACACATAGGGGCTGGGACAGGTAATCACGCAGGTGGGACAGCAGAAGACAGGAAGTAAAACAAGACATAACATGGGAGAACTGAGATACTACAAAATAAAACAGGAAAAAAACTACAACAGAACACCTACAATAATGACAAACATACTGGGTCAACCGAAGGTTGTTCCAACATAACGGGTCCATATTTGACGGGTTACGTTGGGTTGTACCATCAACCCACGTTGGGATAAATCCAACCCAGGTTTTTCCAACTCTGGTTTGATTGGACGCCAGCTTCTCTGCCCTTCCAGTCCGTAAAAACATCAACCATAGACGCTCTTTATTGAAAGACAATTTAAACAAACATAACATTCAGAAGGTCATACTTATCAACAGCTTGATGTGAAACATGTTCATTTTCATGGAAGCATCACATTACTACCTTAAACAAAATGAGATACTACTTAATGATAAACATAGGATGGATAATAAGAAATAAAGCCAGTAGTCTTATCTCCAGTGATATTGGTCAGCTTATAAACAGGCTGTATAATGTCAGATACAAACGGCACTTCATCTTCTTTTTCTTCTGTTACCGAGCAGGAAATAGAAGTCGTTATTCCAGCGTGCGACGATCGGAAACTCTCCTCTTTCTGTTGGCTCGAGCTGCAGGAGAAACCAGAGCAGGGAAAGTTTGTGCATGCGGTACAGTTTGCAACACTGGTGCTGCTCATAATCATCATCATCATCATCATCATCATCATCATCATCATCACATAAGAAATTTCTGATGATTTGACCCAAATATCTCACTTTGTTTACCACATTCAGTGCTTGGTCGGCTAGAAGGGTTAGAACAACTTGCCTCTGATCCTCCTTGGTTTTTGCAATCATGACAACACTCTTTTTAGAGTTAAATTTGACGTCATCAGTCTTGTATGAAGTACTGAAAAAAGCAAGTTACAATATGTCCTTTACATCAAAATGATCATTTTGATTATTAGGATTGGTGCACGGTCACTGGTCCCATGCAGAACTTGCATGCTAATCCACATGGCCAAAAAGTGTCCCAAATAACCTGACTTGACTCTACAAATTCAATTAAACTGAATTGTACACATTGCACATCAGCCCCCGTACGAGTGAGCATTAAGTGAGTTTGGCCAATCTTCACACACACACACACACACACACACACACACACACACACACACACACACACACACACTTTCTTTGTGAATGAATAATGTATCGTAAATAAATGTTCTTCCTTAAAATACAGGGGACAAAGGGGGTAAGTACATCCCTATGTTAAATTCCCATAGAGGCAGGTAGACTTTTATTTTGAAAGGCCAGTTATTTCATGGATCCAGGATACTATGCATCCTGATGAAGTTCCCTTGGCCTTTGGAATTAAAATAGCCCCACATCATCACATCCCCTTCACCATACCTAGAGACTGGCATGGGGTACTTTCCATAAAATCATCTCTCAATGCAAATCAAACCATGAGCAGAAAATGACTTTGGTAGAAGTTAAAGTCTCCTTTTAGAATATTACTTGAGTGAAAGTCTTAAAGTATCTGATATTTACTGTACCTAAGTATCAGAAGTAATTTTATGTTTAATGTTAACTATTAGAAGTAAAAGTAAAAAAAAAAAAAAAAAACGATGAACTTAATTGTGGCTTCCTTTTAGTAAAGCAAAATATTCAGGGTTTCCACACCTTCTTAAACATCAAAATCAAAGTCTGAAATCTATAAAGAGAAAAACAGAAACAGATTTTTCATTTTGTTGCGAGAAAGAATCTTTCACTCCGACGTACGAAAACATTTCTTGCAAGTAACGAGTAACAAAGATGCGTAGGGGAAATGTAGCGGAGTAAAAGTAACCATTCTATTTAAGATATGTAGTGGAGTAAAAGTAAAAGGTTCCAGAAATATACATAACAAAGTAAAGTACAGATACGTGCAGTAACTAATTATTTGTACTTGTTACATTACAACACTATTGGTGCTTACCCACTGCTAGTACCAGCTCTGCTCGGCTTGGCTGTGGTGCCTATTTAAAAATGGCGTTTTTCTTCAGGACACACTGGTCTGTCGCTAGCAATGATGACGCAGTGATTAGTGATGATTCTCTCCGACCAATCAGTAGTCTGCAGGTCTTCACGTCACCTTTTGGTATCGCCTCAGCTCGCTTGGAACCTCGATGGAGGTGATAATAAAAAAGTAGCTGTTGGCAGGTACCAGGGACTTTTTTTCATAATGGAAAACCAAAAAAGGCGAGTGGAGTCGAGCAGGTACCATGTGATGGAAAAAAAAACGCCATAAGTTGAAGGCCAGCAATATACGGAGACAGGACTAAGTCATCAGCATAATATACTTTTCAGAGAAGTTCTTACCTCGAGCCCACCTGCGATACTTGTAGATACCCAGTATGAGGATGGCTGTGTAGAAGAGGAAGAGCAGGACGGAGCAGAGCAGCCGGGGCAGAGGTTTCATCAGAGGAAAAGGAGGAGGAGGAGGAGAAGAAGCAGTTGCAGGCTGAGCTGGGAGGAAATATATCACAGATATCGTCACTGTTGTGCGAAAACCTTGTTTGTCCATAACCGTAGCTTGTCAGGAAATGAAAATAGGCACATTTTGAAAACATTTTATTGAGCTATTTTTCTCAGATATCGCCTCTTTACTGTTTAAATATTATGTATCGGCGTCGCGATTCCATACAAAGTCAATGCAAAGACACAAATAGACGCAAAGTCGTGGTGCGAATTTGCCTCATTCGTGCCACATCGCGAGTTTGCCAGAGTTGAAATATTTGAACTTGAGCGAGAAATTCACATGTAGATGTGTAGCAAAAGCCAACCAGTGATGAGAAAGGAGTTTTCGTTGGGAAAAGTAAGAGGGGAAGTAAGACTACCTGGTAAGTTGTGAAATGATATGTCTGTCGTTGTGTTTATGGAGCAGTTCCCCGATCGATCCGAACTCCATCCAGAAAACATTTTAAAAGTGGTTTGCTTGTCGTCTCGACAGACCTGATAAAGTATGAATCCAGACTTCTTACAAATCGGTATCATCATATACAGTTTACAGGCAACACATTTCCATAAAGAAACACTGTGGACAGCCGTAAAGTAGGCTACTTTCAACTCAGGATAGGATTGGAGATGAAAAGGTTAACTGACACATAACCGCGATCAGCTTCGTGGGTGCTCAGTATTAGTGGAGCACCAACGGTATCGGCGTCTATGCCCAGCAACCCGTTTGACCCAGAGGTGAACTGTCCCCCGCTCCCCCCTCCCCTTTCCCCTTCTCACACAGCTTCTCTGTGCACGGCACCTTCTCAGCAAGCAGGGGCGCCAATTTGCCAATTCCCCACACGGTGAAATGATAGATAATACAGTTGAAAACCGATTTGAGGATTTTTTTTTTTAAGTGCTCGTGCATGTATAAAAAAAAAATACCACCCCAACAGCTGCCCGCTTTGCCCATATCAAAAACCGCTACTGGCTACAGCCCTGGTTTTTGGGGTTTTAATCTTCCACCGAGATGATTGGAGCTTTCTCACCTCTCACAGCCAGCCAGCTCTGCGGGGACTCTCCCTTGGTTGGGTGTTCACACTTGTAGAAGCCTTCGTCAGTTTTGGACACCGCTGGGAGGATCATCTCTCCCGCAGGCTCGGAGCCGATGAACACGTCGTTTTTGGAGAACGCGGCGGAGAAGTCGGATGTAGATTCCTGTTTGTCTTTCTCCCTGTAGGAGCAGCGGAGCGTCACTTTGTCTCCCTCCGTCACAGGAACTGCAGGACTCTCCAGGATCACAACACCTTCTGAAATGCAGAGGAATACCTTTTTATACCTGCTGCATTTTGTTCATGACTTGTAGAGTTTGCAAAGCGTTTTCAACCCTCCTGTTTTCCTCAGGTCAGATTTGACTCGTCTTCAACAAACGACAGTGTCGAAAAATGCATAAATGCTAAAAAATGACAAAAACATTGAAAAAAGTTTTGAAAACTTTGAGAAAAAGTAACAAATGTTGAAAAATTGCATTAAAAAACATAGAAAAAGTAAACATTGGGAAAAAGTGCCGAAACTTTGGAAAAAACAACAAAAATGTTGACAAAAAGTGCCGAAAACTTCGGAAACAATTATCACAAAAGTGTTAATTATCAATTTTGACTGTGGGGGACAACAAGTTGCATGTTTGACGGGAGGGTTAATTTAATAAAAAATCATGCATATTTGGTATTTGACCTGTCACGTTGATGCCGACCGTGTTGCTGCGCTCTCCCTGCAGAGACTCACACCAGTACACTCCGGTGTCGGATGGGAAGGCAGACTCAACGGTGCAGGACGACTCCCCTGGGATCCCCCAGCCAAACATACATGCCTGAGAAGTCCTAGCGGAGGTGTTTCTTTTCACCGTCCAGCCACTGCAGTTGGCAGCGCACCTCAGAGAAATTTCTTCATACTGGAAGAACTGAGATCTGTCGGGAGTGACGATCAGCGAGGCGGCTGGTGGGGCGACACAAGAAATGATTATTAACTGTTTAATCTAGTTTTTGTGTATATGGCTGATCAAAAGTATTAAAGGTCCCATATCATGCTCATTTTCAGGTTTATACTTGTATTTTGGGTTTCTATTAGAACATGTTTACATGCTTTAATGTTCAAATAACACTTTATTTTTCTCATTCTGTCAGTCTGAATATTCCCGTGTTCATCCTCTGTCTGAAACGCTCCGTTTTTAAGACCCCACCCCGGAAAAAGCCGAGTAGGCTCAGATTTTTTTGCCCATTTTTTAGACCTTTATTGACAGGACAGCTTAGAACAGGAAAGGGGAGAGAGAGGGTGAATGAAATGCAGAAAAGGTCCGCAGGTCGGACTGAGCCTCAGTACATGGGGGCGCACGCTCTACCAGGTGAGCTACCCAATTTCGTTGGGTATTATACAAATTGTTGCATACATTTTTCGTAAAAATAAAACATACAAACCTGTTCATGAGAATGCGTTGCAGGGATTGTTATCATAATGTTACTCTGTCTCCCAGCTTGTTTTAATGTTGTTCTGCCCTCCATTAGCCAATAATTGATCAATGCAGCTTTAAAATGATTACATCTGAGAAAAATTATAATTTTTTTAAAGACTTACTTCAGATAACACAATGACAGCTTCCCTCACTATCTCTGAAATGAGTCCTGAGCTTTTTAGCAGCACACATTTAGCATCTTCAGATACATGAAGGTTGTGCACACCTTTGAGTTCTGCTAACAATACGTGGGTGAACAGGAAACGCTTTGGGACTCCGTTTCATCAACTACAACAACACATACATTGTTCTGGGTTTATTAATGAGTAGGCTCGGATTTCAGGAAAAGGACAAGTCAATGAAAGTCAGTTGGAAGATGAGCGGAGAAACATAAATTATTTTGAAAAAGTGAAATGACTTACAGAGCATTAGGCAGAGTAATGCGATCTCCATCCTTTGTTCATGTTGTGAGTCTTCCTCTTTCAGGTTTTTCATAGCAGTCGACCACATCCTTACCAGGTACAGGAAACCATGACGGCCATCGCTGAGAAACAACACATCAAACAAAAATCACCTGCCATGAACTTCACACATTTTGCAAACATGCCTAAGCTCTATGCTTAAAGTAATGGACCCAGATGTCAGCATGTACTCAGTGAAATTAAGATAAAACACACCTTTATTGATCACCAGCAGGGACATTTTGTTGGTGGGTTTTGTAGCCGTCCAACAGCAATAAATACAGAATTACTTGGAAAGTTTCACTTGATGCTTTTGGTAATCAGTGTAAGAGGAAGTATTCAGATCTTTTGCTGAAGTGAAATTACCAAAACAACAGTGCAGACAAACTGTGACAAGAAAATGGAAATACATTCATGAAACAACTGTAATATGTTTGTGTTTAGTATTCAAAAATATATAATGAACACTGCTGAATAGTTCAGAGAGGGATCTGGGAAGAATAACAGGTTTAAGTTTTATATAAATATAAATATTCCCACAGAGGCAGCACCGGCATGTGCGTATAGGCAGACTAGGCAACGGCCTAGAGTGGCACTTTGGCAAGGCAGAAAACTGTGGGCTTATAAAAAAAAATCAACAGTTTTGTTTGGCTCTCATTTTTCTGCCTCTTGTTATCCACTGGTCAGGAATGTGTGTCTGTCAATCAAAATCACCAATCAGCGTCAGATAAGCTTTTTTTTCTATAGTTTGTTAAGTTCTTAACATGCTGATTATATGCGTCTTGCTCGGCACCTGTGTGTAGGCCTAAGTGTGTGTGTGTGTGTGTTTTATATTTTTATATATATATATATATATGTAAGAAATGTAATTATTTAGAAAATAGCTGTGTTGTTGTGACTCTGCTGTAAAGGGGTCTGGAACTTATTGGACTTATTACGTTGCCAACCTGTTGGTGCCGTTGCGGCATTCACATATACACATATACACGTTGGCCTACTTTAACAATTGTTGACACTTTGTGGCTTGTACTACTCTATTTGCGTGATGTGTGTTGTTTCTGTTTTTGCTTTTATAGGTCACTGTGTTATTGGCGGTGTATATTAGCCTACATTGCAAATAGAGGGGCAGCACATTGTGTTTCGCTTAAGGCCCTGACACACCAACCCGATAACTGGCCGTCGGACAGTCTGGCGAGGTCAGTGACTCGAGTCTGTTCGGTGTGTTCCGTGCCGTCGTCCGTCGGACTTCATTTTGGCCGACCCGACTTGCTGGGTCGGAGGGCGGGCAGTCGGACTCAATGACCAATCTGATTGGTGGAGTGCTAACCCGGAAATGGCGAGCGTGACGAACGCCTCTCAAAATCTGATGAAAATCTTTTAAACTGACCTTTGTCAATCAGAAATGAAGACAGATTCAGCAACAGCACGGCCTATTTCTCGCTTAAAATGTTTTCAGAAACACGTTTCGGTGAACTATTTTCGTAAAATACGAGATCGTATTCCGAACAAGCCGCCATTATCGGTCAGCTGGAGAAGCCAGACCCACGTGACGCGTTCATCATTTCTGGTTTACATTTTTTGTATTACGTCTCGCGCACGCACAGAAGGTACGCTCAAGTCGACGTCGCTTCAGTGTGTTCTGAGGCACTTTTTGGACCTCGGGGAGCCGACTGATCAGTCCGACTGCCTTTTCTGCCGACGGTCGGCCGTCTGGTTGGTGTGTCAGGGCCTTTAGAGCAGCAGAAATGCACGCAACAGTCCTGCGTGGAGGTGTTAATTGAAGGCGCAGTACAACAATCAGAGTCTGGGCCTGGATTGCCTGCACCTCTTGTCTCACCTCTGACGTAACATGCAAACATGGATGCGGCTGAGCCAAAATTGTGGCGGCTAACGGCGCTAACAACGGCTACAGTGCTGACAGACTTAATGTAACGGGGTAACGGGGCATTTCAGACAAAAAAAACGAAAAGAAGGACATCCAGCGGAATTTCCGGTGGTAACAGAGCAATCCCGGAAGTGGAAGGTCGTGGATATGGACTAGCCTTAACGCACTACCCCCATTCAAAATTAATGGAATGGACCTGCGTTTTTGCCGGAGCGTCAGACGGCTGACGCAGGATGTCTGAATCAGGCTTATTGGGGGTTAGCTCACACCCTCCCAGGGGACCCGAGTGTCAGCGTTGCACTGGCATCCCGTCGCCGTGGTTCAGGACGGTGTTATCAGTGGTAACCACCGTATAAGCATTGCTTAGTCATTGAAACCCGGCCCGGGTAAACAGCGGGATGTGAACGCGAGGGTAGGACGAAATAGAGAGGGCCAACAGTTATAAAGGGCGGCACTCACATGTATCAAGGAAGACGGAACAATTGTTTGATCGATACTGAGATTTAAGTCAGAAATAAAAAAATTCACGTGGCCCTAATCGTCTTCCGTACCAATGCCCTATCTCACAATGTTCACAAATGTAAAAAAAATTGAATGTATCAGCCCCGTGAATAGGTGTCATGCCAAAAAGTGATCAACTCCCCAAAAGTGATTGCTGTCTGTGGGAGCGTGCACAGCCTGTTAAAGCTGTATTGCCAAGTTTATATATGTATGTGCGCAGCTCATTAGGAAAACTGTGTGTTACTGGTTGTATTGCTCCTTTTAAAAAGCTATTTAAACTCTTAAGTACTGGGTGGGCTATAATTGGTCAAATATAAGCCTTATTATTGAAATCAAGGTATTTTGAGGCAGAAACAACCTTTCAAACACAAGGTAGAAGCTGCAATCACAATCGCAACTTGGGAAAAAGGGACTGGATCGGTTATACCCTAATGCAGGGTACAGGGCACTCCTGTAGTAGGAAATCACTTTTTTGTACAACAACAGGCATACGTCTGTGACGTTGTCTAATTATTTCCGCTGATACTCTATAACAGTTAAAAAAAAGATAATGTTTCACAACTTTCACACTACTAAATGTTTAATTCGCAGGCTTAACTTCTGTTAAACATGAGGACGGGAAATGAATGAAAAATCCGTCATCCTCTGTATTTCCCATAGATGACATAATACTCACTGTGCAACAAAAAGATCGGCACAACGAAAAAAGATGCAATAGTGTCTGTGAGTGTGTATAGTTGCTGTCTGACGTTCAGACATCCATGGCGCTCAGGAGGCGGGACGCACGGATCCATCTCTCCAGGAACATATGTTATTGATTGAATGGTTCTGAGTTTCGTGTAGAATAAAAAAAAAGGAAAATAAACGCATAGGAAATGGATCAATGGACCAATCAGCAGATCAAAGGAGGTACAGTGACAGTCATCACACGAATGAGAGTCCTTGAACGTCATCTGTTTGCGTCTGAGATTTACAACTTCCTTAACAAAAGTATAGGCGAAGTTATGTGCAAGATCGTCGTCGCGCGAGCAGCGCCTGACAATCCCACTGACAAATAGGCCTGGACTCTTTCATAAAGAGTGAAATCATCTTCAGCATCGCGGTCTCTTTATGCAGCGACCGCGATGGCCGTGGCTGTTGTATCTCGCTGTGTACAGAGTGGCCGGTAAGTAAACTTCTTCAAACTTCATTCTTAAAAAAGAACAAAAAACGCAATCAGCTGTTTGTGTGCCTCATTTAGGAATTAGACACTATATAGCCTATCATTCGACCGGTCGGGTTCGGACCATTTATTACGACCCAGATAACGTTAAAAAGCGGGTATAAGTTAGCGGCGGGTTTGATATTCGCCGGATTTTCGTTTTCGACTTACCCCCGATTCAGTTTCTTCAATGAAACTCCACTACATTACGAGTGTAGTATGTTGAGGACAGTTTAGGACACTGTATCAAAAAAATGACTGGTATTTCTCGTTGCTACCGATTCACGAGAGAAAACAGCCCTTTTATCTAGGCTCCAGCTGTCGGCGGAGTTAGGGACCGACTACAAATGACAGTGCTCAGGCTGGTGACAGAGACTTATGGGATTCTTTCAGGAAAGAAATCACCAAAAATCAATACAAAGACCTTTTGTAATTCTGATTACTGTAGTAGTTGCCAATGATGGTCTGCTAGTTACTACATGTCTGAAACAGGATGGAATTAAAAGATTAAAATATTCACCAAACATCAACAAAAGTACAGTTCCTCATTCTGATTGCTGTAGTAGTTGCCAAAGGCACGGTGCTACGTACTACATGTCATATTTTTGTAATATGTCATATTATAGTGAAACAGGATGGAAATAAAAGATAAGAATATTCCCCAATATAATTGAACTAAACAACATGAATTTCTTATTCAAGTGCTATAAACAAACATTTTACAACAATGCGGTACTTTTAATCGAGTATTTTCATTTTCTCCTACTTTTTCTTATACGTTTTACTTATCTATTTTTTATAGCTTTAGTTTATTTGCATATTTATATTAATTATACAAAATATGAATAATCTATGATGTATTAAAGTGGATAAAGAGGAGACTTTATTGATCCGGTGGTGAAATTCACAAGCTAGCTGCCAAATCAAACGTCCCCTGTTATTTTGGTGAAAGTTATTCAAAAATAATGCAAAGGTAGTGTAACACATTACAATTCAGAGACAGTAATATTGTAATATAACTAATTACTCTCAAATGACAATAACTAGTACTCTATAGTGTATTACATTTTTGAAGTAACTTGCCCAACACTGCCGAGTACACAAATCAATAGATTAAAAATAACGTGACCATTTCACGAACTGCCGTGAGACTGTGTTGGACATATGGGCGTTTCTTTAATCCAAAGACTGTAAATAAACAGACTTGTGTTCTTGGGGAGCAGGTATTTGCAACGTCACAAACATTTATCGGTGTTTTAAGCCTCCAACGTCTCCTTCCAGGCAGCGCTGCATGGAAGGCACTAGGATCAGGCAATGGTTATGGTTAGAGTTAAGGTTGGTTAAGGTTAGGTGCCTTGAAGTCAACGGTCGCAGCGCTGCCTGGAAGGAGACATTGGGGGCTTAAAACACCATCGAGCGTCACAAGCACACAGACTGCTTATGACAGTTTGAGACAATGTGGTATTTCACAATACCCCCATCACAGACAACAGTATCAAGTGCTCCAAAAATGAAAGAAGAAATGAAAACCACACCAGACAACCACTTCATAAACTGTTTAAACAAACTCATACAACTATTGCATGATAAGGCAGTGTTCCAAATTACAGCAATTCAACTACCAGAGCCTAGAAAAGTGATTTTTTATGTGCATTATGTCATGCAATGTAAAGTCTTTGGGATGAGCAGGAATGCTTGGGTGGGGGCCAGTGGGAAAAACAGTAATAGGGGAGTGCAGTCGGCCGCACACAGTGAAAGCAAGAAAACCTTTTTTGGCTTAGGCTATGCGCTCAAGGTCGGACATTTTCATAGCCTATTTCCTATTTGTCATGCTAAAAATTCGTCACGCACAGAAACTTGCACACCGAGTCCAATGTATGTTAATTAATCTGTTACAAAACATTTCATAAAACAATACAAAATGGAGTCTTGAAGCAGTGATGATGATTGTCTTATCCTCTCTTCTTAAAAAGAGAAGAAGAAATAGGAAATATTTGCTCCATCCAGTCCTGAGATTGGGCAGAGAGCGAGGAGAGTTCCACCTCGTTATCAAGGAGCTGCAGGATCATCCTAAACCATTCGGAGTTTACTTCAGGATGTCGATACTGGAGCCACATATTAAAAAGAAGACAAATTTCCGCGAACCAGTCGATCCTGAACAAACACCAATTTAATCCTATATGATTTTTTTTAATGACTGATGAAAGTTTCAGGGGCAGTGTGTAAACGTGACTGACACAACGTGAAGTGGTATTTATTTTTTAACGTGCGGAAATTTCGTAGTCAAGGACCGAAGTGAGCACATTTTTCATTTTAGTTTATGGGCGTCATTTTCGAATGCGGTATTCAGTTCCTTGATTTTGATGCGCCCAAGTCCCTGCATAACATTAGTGGATAGAAATTCTTCACATTTTCTTTTCCTGATTTCCTGGATCAAATTTGCAATACATTTAGATGGAAACTTGTGTACTGTGTACTAATATAATACTTTTCAAAATAAGATAAATGATGGAAAAAGAAAGTCTAAATGCAATGTTTGTTTCCCCTAGGACGGTCTGTTGGGATTGGCTCCCATCAATCAGTGAAAGTCGTAGCCGGACAGGACGCCATTCTGCCATGCCACCTGAAGCCCCCATTCAATGTGACCACTCAGATGGTGGAGTGGAAACGTGATGGGAAACAAGTTCACTTATATCGAAGTAAGGCTGACAGTCTGGATGATCAGGACAAGAATTTCAGAAAAAGGACATCTCTCTTCCATGATGAAATGGACAAAGGAAACTTTTCACTAAAACTGACCAACGTAACTGATCTGGATGTGGGAAATTACACCTGCCATGTTCGCTTTAAAGACGTATCCGGCTCAAATAAAGTCAGAATATACAACGTTACCCTCATTGTTGGTGAGTAGGCTACATCTAACCTAATACATATTAAAATGACATAAGAGTAACCATTAGGTTATACAATTATAACATGTTAGCTCTTAAACACAATTTACACAACATTACAATTTGTTTTTTTCCACAGACACAGAGTCAAAGTCAAAGCCAGATCCAAAAATAGGTGGCGGTAAGGGCTGTGTTTACTGTACCCTATAACAGGGGTCTTCAACAATGTTTTAAACCAAGGACCCCTTAACTGAAAGAGAGTTGGAGCAGGGGCCCCTACTATATATATTATATAAAATTAAGTTGCATATTAAACTGGGCCTACAATAACGTGTAGGGCAGCCTAAAGCCTTTACACATAGAATACTAAGCTATTAAAATAATAATTTGATGATTTTATAAATTATCTTTTAATGTTAAACATAGATGTGACACAGTGAATCCTTAGGATCCTTAGGATTCACTGTATCTGCGGATGGCCTTAGTGACTACTTTACCTATAGGCCAGTAAGCCTCATCAGTGGGGATTTATATTTGCTAATAATATGTTGGATTCATGTTAAGACATTTTAAGAGCTTCTTTTTTTAAGAAAGAACTTATAAAAGGACCCCTGCAAAGAATCTTAGGACCCCCTGTTGAAGATCTCTGCCCAATAATGTAGAGGCAAAGCCCCTCCTTTTCTGATAAACCGCTATGACACCTCATTTTAGAAAGAAATCTGTACTGTAGTGAACGGAGAGAGACAAATACCTTTTTTGCCCCGTTTGAATTGAGCCAATTTAAACGGTACCTTTGCAAGTCTCAGTTTGCCATAAAACTGTTAAAGTATAAGACTGAAGAAAAGGAAAGACTACACACGACGCTTTGTACCAGGATGTAAATTTTTGCTTTATTACGCGGCACAATTCCATACAAAGTCAATGCAAAGACGCCAATAGTCGACCTATATTGAAGTCCTGATTTCTGATCCATTAAGGAACATTATTCCTTTTAACAGCGTCAGCAGGGGAATTTAGGGACCTGCAATTCTCAGAGACCTGATTGTTCTGATATTTTAGGAAAATATTGTAAACGGTAATACCGCTGTGCACTGAGTTGTGACCCTGAGCAGGCGAAGTTGGTGTGAAAAATGGAAGGATGGATGTTATGTTGGATTCAAAGTGAAAAACAAATCTTGACATCTTTCCTATATTCTTTCAGAAAACCCGGTACCAATTATTGGCATAGGAGGAGCAATATTTGTTGTTGTATTTGTTACTGTTGTTGCTGTCATTGTCAAATGGAAGCCATGTGGAAACAACAGTAAGTCTCAAATTTCTCCTCTCTTTATTTTCCCCGTTTAAAAGAATAGGTTCACAATTTTTAAGCCTGTCTCAAAACAGCAGTTCAGAGGCCATATGTACCGTGTAAAAGGTTTTCTTTCACTATTGTTTTTCAGACAAACATTGTGAACCTATCCTTTTAACACTTGATAAGTGGGTCGAAAACGGACTGAAAAAAAATGAATAGTTTTTGTTATAAATGCACACGTT
Organism: Zingel zingel; assembly: GCA_023566125.1. Lineage (NCBI taxonomy): Eukaryota > Metazoa > Chordata > Actinopteri > Perciformes > Percidae > Zingel > Zingel zingel. The sequence continues at coordinate 23,065,066 of CM042336.1, forward strand.
CTTATTGAAGATCAGTTTTTGTTCTTTTATCGTAAGCAAGCATTAAAGCATGCTGTGTTTTTTTCACTTCTTCCACAGAACCAGAGCCAAAAACAGATAACAGTAAGAAAAAAGTCCTGTACGCTATAATGAACATGCAGATACAACTCCTGTGCCATTCCTTCCTCATTCATACATTTCCTCAAAAATGTTTATTTGCAATTATAACACATTTCAAAAGAAAAGAACTTGAAGAAACTGAAGTAACTGTGATAATTAAAGCTACAGTTATGACTTCCATAAGACAAATACATTTGCTCAAAGTCTCACTATATCCTGACAGCACTACGGGAATCAGATAATCTGTGAAAAAAAAATCACGTTGCTCTGCCTCCTCCTGGTGCTACTAATGACATAAAAAAAACAACCAATCAGATATTAGGAGTCTCTAACGGAGTGTCAATGACTGAATGAATCTATCACTCTTTTCATACCGCAAGTCTTAATGCTTTATTCGGATTTTTTGCTCAGATCCGATTTTTTGTTTGTCTGTTCACATTACCTTTTAAAATGTGGCCTATATCAGATTCCAGTGTGAACTGTTGGCGGTTTCAAACTGACCCACATGCGCAAAGAACAATAACAATGACATCAGACGCAGCACGCTGTTGCACTAAAGTTAGGGAGGTTATGGAGGAAGTCAGCATTTTCGCTTTTATTTCAAAATGTTTGTGTAATGGCAGCCGTAATATTAATGAGCAGGTGCTGAGGAGGAGAAGAATGGAGAAAGAGAGCCAAAGGTCTTACACCTCCCTCTCCCTCATTGACCTGCTCCATCACTGTTCTCCATTTTGTAGGTCTGGTCAAGTTTTTAATGTTACTGTCTGTGTCTAGGGCTAACCCCCACTGGCGCATAATTGTGATAAATGTCGATGTAAATTGACGTAAAAGTCGAATTAAAATCCACCTTGGTTGTTCACACTGCGGCCGCATTGAAAAAAAAATATCAGACCTGGGTCTGATTCAGGACCACATATGGAATTGGTCTAAATCTGATTTGAAAAAAATCAGATCTGGCCAAGATTTGAGTGTTCACACTACTTCTGAAGAAGTCTGACCTGGTCACTTGACCCCAAAAAAAAAAAAAATCTGATTTAGGCCACTTTTGCCTGCAGTCTGAACGTAGCCTTTTTAGTCTCTCTTTTTAAATTCTCAGATAGATGATTCTTCTTTTTAATACGTGATGCAGGAGATTGTGTTAAAGGCTGCCATTAAATCATGCCACAGAGCTTTAACCAAGTTGTTTTTACTCATCTAAACTTAACCATATGTTTACCAGAGTGGTCGGAACGAAAATGCTCATGAGTCATTTTGGAATGCCCTGACTAATAATCAGTTTTGTGTTGTATAGGTACAACTGGAAAACGATACCGAAGAGGACGCAAAAGGCGAAGAAGCAACAAAAGGAACACTTCTGACAACATGCAAAGCACCAGTGACACTAGTACTTGAGTGTAACTACTACCCTGTATATTCTATTGAAATAATACAATCAAACACTTGTATACTGTATGTATATACAGTTGGTCACTGTCGGAGTGTAGTGGCAATCTGACCACAAAAAATGCCACTGGAGGGAATTTGAAACCATTTCCAACGCTTGCTGGTGCAAATAATGAGGTCCACCATTGTCTTAAGGTTAATCCTTTATTTTATAAATGCATTTAAAAACACCTATAAAAAGACTGACTGTGAAAGATTAACAACGAGGGATAAACTCAACTGTCATGTGACCGGCTGGCAGTCGGCCTGTTGGGCATGTTTTTCATAAAATAATTGAAAGTGCAAACTTTTTAACCAGAACTTTTAACAATGTGAAATGTTTTATATGTGAATGATTTTTTTTTATATTCTTGACTAAAATAGAGGGAGGGCATTGATTATGAGCACTTTTTTTAGTATTTGTGTGTGTTGACCATGATTTAATAAACCATCTCAGGGATTCAAGTTGTTGTTCTCAGGTCCTCTTAATCAGATTAAATCTCATCTGGCCAATAGAACGCCTCATAGATATGAAATATGTTTCTCAGTATCTCCCTTTAGCTCTACATCCCCTGCCCGCCTGTTTGTTCTTACACGCTGTAGAGTTGACTGACTGGAGGTAGCTAACCCTAACCTTAACCCTAAACATAACCATTGCCGCGCTGCCTGGGAGGAGACGCTGGGGGCAAAAAACACCAAAGACCCCATGATATTTACCAGTGAGAACAATCAGATTAACCAAATCAGATTTCCGCCGTATGTCCTTTTTTTTTTTCGATCGGATTTCTGTTTCCTTCCTCTTTCTTTGTGTTGGCGTTCTAACCTCCGGTGGATTTCTGAGGACTATGGTTAACTGCTCCTCAGATCTCTGCAGGGTGAATCCAGACAGCTAGCTAGACTATCTGTCCAATCTGAGTTTTCTGTTGCACGACTAAAACAACTTTTGAACGTACAGATGTTCCACCAAAACAAGTTCCTTCCCAAGGCTATTTTGCAGCGGCACCGTGGCTCTGTCTGGCGCTTAGCGCCGCCCAAGACGATTGTGATTGGTTTAAAGAAATACCAATAAACCAGAGCAGGTTTTTCTTCCATCCCTGAATGCTGTGTGGACTAGCCAGACCTTCCTCCTTCCTCCTTGTTCTGTCCCTCCTCGGTGAAGGCCGTCTCAAAGCTCTTATTCCTGCTACGAGGAGGGATCATCGAGGAGATATAGGCGAGGATACGCGACAGCAGCCTTCCCAGAAGCCGTGCAGCTGAAGGAGTTTCTAACGTCTCATCGCTCCAACAACACATTTGCTCGTTCCCTCTCTCCTCCCGTGATTTCCTCGCGTCTCCTCCATGCCTCCTCTGTGGGAGGGACTAAGACGCGAGGAAGGGAGGCAAGTGAGGGAGTCGAGGAGGCGACATGAGATGCAGCTCACGGTATCATCAATCTTCAGCGACAGCCAAGAAGCCGGGAAGTTGTAGTTCCAAATGTTTTGGCTGCTATTCTATGGTCAATTTGCTTTAGAGCACCCGCTGACTCTGTCTACTCTTTTAACCATAAAGATATTATACATTTCTATGATGATTCGGGAAATGGAGCTCTTGGGTATTCAATTAATTTCACTATTCTATATGCCAAATTTTATATTCACTCCTAATTTTTCTCTCATTTCTCAAAATCTCTACACAAGTCACTTTCACTGTTAAACAACAAAAAAGTAGCAAACTTTTGGAAACTGTAGAGCTTTTTCAGCCGAAACCTCAGACTGAATGTGATTTATTTATATGTTTACATGTACCTCTTTTTCCTTATTTTTGTATGTAATGTAGGCCTATCTGTGAATTTATTGTCCGCTTGTATTATTTTGTGTTTTTTTATTCATATTTCTGTAAGAATTAGGCTTGATGTCTACGTGCTTTTGCTATTTACCTGATTCCTTGTATAATGCATTTTGTCAACAACAAAATTCTCTTTACAGCCCAGCCAGTGGTGTAGTGATACGCAGGTATACGCAGTATACCCACTAAGAAAGCTCCAGGATTTCCATGTACCCACTTAAAAATGCCCAATGACACGCAACAACATACTTCCCATTATATTTTTGATATATTTTTGAATTGTCATCTGTGCTATTCTTCTTCACATAGGCTAAATAAAGGGATTTTCACTGTAAATTGCTACATCAAAGTGTATCAGAATGCAGGAAATGAAGTCGTCGATGCTCAAAACTTCCCTGGGGGAGGACACCTAGACCCCCCCCAACACACACACACACACACACACACACACACACACTATGATATGGCTCCCTCCTCCCCCAAAGGCAGATTCTGGCCACTATACAGTACATTATACCCCCTACAGTACATATTAGACTACACCAGTGAGCCCAGCACACTTCCTGGCCGCCTGGGACACCGAAGGCAGCGTCGTTTCACGGAGAAAGACAGAAATCATGTATAAAGAGACGGAGGGGACTGTGCTATGAGCTGGAACTTGTTGCAGGAAACAGTCAGCAGTTACACAAACTCCTGGGCAGTAAAGTTATCGTGTTGCTTTTACCCTTATAGTGTTTAAAAGCTTCTTTTACGCCGCAGCGGGGGTCCCGCACCCGCACACCCGGCCGCACACCCGGCACTATAGCGGTCACGTTTGGTGTACGTGCTTGGCTGAGGAGCTACCATCTGTGGGGTTAGGACTCAACGCCTCTAAGTCACACAGGAGATTTTTGACAGCGAATAAAACGAACTTTTCTCCGTCTTGTTTTCTCGCCTGACATTTCCTCGTCAGAACGAAAGTAAAACTTCGGAATGACGCAGCTATATTTTTCAAGCTCTGACGACATGTGACGACTTTTTGTTTTTAATCTTTTAAAATCCATATGAACGACGCTTTGACACAGCGATGAATAGGAGAACTATCCTATGGTTCGGATTTATTTTCATTATTGCTCTGGTCATCATGGCAGCCACCAAAGGTAACGTTACACCATTACTAACAGGCTACATCAGTGTGGGGGCTATATCTTCTTTTTGAATAGGATCGTGGTTAGTTTGAATGGGATCGTGGTTAGTTTGAATGGGATCGTGGTTAGTTTGAATAGGATCGTGGTTAATTTGAATGGGATCGTGGTTAATTTGAATGGGATCGTGGTTAATTTGAATGGGATCGTGGTTAGTTTGAATAGGATCGTGGTTAGTTTGCGTAGCCTACTTGATTTCAGTTATTGTGCCATTTGTTGCTTGATTGAACTTTGGTTAAAAACAGCAAAAAGAAAAGAAAGCAGGCCCATGTTGTCAAATGTGTCTCACTTTGACGGTTATAGTTTCCTTGAAAATGTCACCACTGTTCTGTCCATGAATCCTCCATAATGTATATAAAAGGAGATACCTATACACAAGTACGTAGATAAGACAGGAAAGCACAGTTTGTGGTGAATATGCAAATATAAACTTATCATAATGTATCATAAAGTCAGGCTGAAGTGATTGTAGGCCAATCATGGAGGAAATGCTGATTCATCAGACTGATGCAACACTTTAGTCTTCTCTTTGATTATTTCTGTAGCCTAACAATTTAAAAAAAAAAAATTTTTTTAATTTAATCTCTGAATTAGTGTTTTATCTCATTTGGAGTGAACGAAGAGATCTTTATCTTGGTTGGTTGTTAAGTCATGTCACAGAGGCTGCAGCGAGACAACTGTGGAAATGTACATGCACATATGCATACAGATAATGCAAATACATTCTCAATTAAGACCAGCTGTTGCTTAGACATCTGTTTTAATCAATACCTTGAAACAAAGTGTGGAGTGATGCTGCAACAGGAAGTCTGAATTCTACATATGTTGCATTCTCCAAGACAGCCTGATGTGATGCTATATTTTACTATCTATTTAATTTAATTAATTTCTATTTTATCTATCATTTTTTTCTGTATTCACAGTGCCAAAGGCAGGGCAAAGAGAGCGAAGAGAGGGGGACGGTAAGTAAAAAAAGAAATGCTGTTTCCCCCTTATAGTGTCAATGTAACTCCTCGCTTCATTGCTGCAAGAAACGGTTGAATCTTGAAGCAGTCAGGTGTAAAGATCAGCAGATTTAAGTTCTGTATTTGTCATAAGCAAATAGCAAATAACGCTGATGTTGCTGGCTGTGTAGCAGAGCTGTTCTAGTCAACCAAAACAAAAATAAGCTGTGAAAAATATTTCTAGTCAACTAAAACTAAATAAAAACTAAAACCTTGGGGGGCGCCCTAGTAGCTCACCTGGTAGAACGTGTGCCCCATGTACCAAGTCTTAGTCCTAACCAGCGGCCCAGGGTTCGATTCCGAACTGTGGCCCTTTGCTGCATGTCTTGCCCCTCTCTCTGCCGCAGCCCTTTCCTGTCTACAGCTGTCCTATCGATTAAAGACCAAAATGCCCCAAAAAAAATAAAAAAAAAAACCTTGAAGAAAAACTAAACTGAAACTATGAGGCCAGGTTAAAAAACTAATACAAAATAAATTAAACTGAGCATAAATCATTTAGTGTTTTTAGTTATAATATTTCACTACTGAAAAAGGAGACAGTGTGAATTTTTGTCGACTCTCATAGTGACATTGAACCACATTAATTAAAGTGTGCATATTATGCTTTTTTGGCTTGTTCCCTGTTTTGTGTGCACGTTATAGGTTTACAAAGTGAAAAAGCCCAAAGTCCCCCCCAAAGGGACTTGCCATCTCCAACAGAAAACACTGTTCACAAACTGCTCAGTTATTCTATTCTGAAGGTTTCATGTTGTTTCTCTTTACAGAAAATGTTAAATTAATTTGCCGAGGGAGCCTGGAAGCAGCGGTCGGAGACGACGTCACTTTGGACTTCCACCTCGAGCCTGGAACCAAAGCAACACAGTGGACAGCCTTTATTTTTGAATGCAAACAAAATTCCGACAATGTCCTGGTTTACAAAAGTGGAGGTTTTTCTGATGAAGATCAGGCAAACCGATTCAGTGGCAGAGCATCTCCTGACAGCAGCTGGGATCTAGGAGAAGGGAAACTAGCGTGGAAAATCTCCAAATTTGGACAAAGTGACGCGGGAACATACCGCTGCTCGGTTGGAACTAGAATACCCCAAGACAACTGCTCTACTGAACTGAAGATCAAACAGTGTAACGTAAACTTTCATTGCTTGATGACGTAGATACACACATTACTGTAGGTGATAATGGGGACACAGTAACAGTAACTTATGCTGGCATCCAGCTGCCAGTAAGTTACTTTCCCATTCATATAACCTTTATTTATACTCAACAGATCATTGAGGGGCGGCCCCTAATGACCTGACATCAAGTCAAATTACAAAGACAAAAAAAAACATCACAGAAAAGAAGGGACACCGTCATAAGGAAGACAGAAAGACACAAACTTTCTGAATCGGAGAAATGATTTGATCAGTTAATTAGGATAATAAGGATGCAAAAGAAAGTACAACCATGTAAAGCAAGTACAAGTAGAAGTTTGCAGGTTTAAAACCAGATTTCTAAATTGTCCAAAAGGCAATTTAGTGCCTTGTCATTGTGCCTCGTCACAACCAAAAGAGTGAATCTCATCAGTTGTCCCTAAGCCACTAAACACGCAACACACTTCTACCAAGATCAGGAAAAATTCTACTAGCCCGAGGTCTATTTTTACTGGCCCCTATACAGATAGTTTTTAGTCGAAAAAAGTACGAAAAAATGTCAAAAGTTTAAAAAAAGAAAAAGCATAAAAAACGGGAAATATAAACAACATTTTCAATCTGTCAAAAGCGTCGTGAAAATAACCATGTAAAATAGTCATTTATGAAACGATGATGCTCGAACAGGCAAGTGGGTTGTTATATTAACTTGCCCGTTGGCGTTGTAGTTGCCCCGGGCCGTCGGGCAACCCTTTATTGTTGAGCCCTGAAGATCCATCTACATTTCGTAAAGACATGCAGGAAGAACTTGCATGTAGCATGTATCTGTAGACTCTTCAGAATCAGAATCAGAAAAAGCTTTATTGCCAAGTACGTTTTTTACACATACAAGGAATTTGTTTTGGTGTTGTAGGTGCATGTCACACATTCTCTAAATATAAGGCGGCATGTGTCCCATCTTTCCTGATTACCTAATCACATTTGTCTTTTTTGCAGTGGACGATCCAGGAAAGCAGAAGAAAGCCCAATACCCAACCGTAAGTTAAATATAGAAATTACAGTTCATTCATTTTTGTAATTGTCACTTAAATCATCTTTATTTTCTGCTTGTTCGCTTATATATTAAAGAAGAATTAAATAGAGAGCTGCAAAGGTAATGGTTATAATTTCATAATTTCATTCATGAAAAAAAGAAAACTTGTCAGCTTGTTAAATGTGAATATTTCAGTAAACTGAATATATTTGAGTTGTGGACATAAGACATTTGAGGACATCAGAGCCACAATAAGTAAACTTATGTGGAATTTGCCTTGGTTAAAGGTGCGTACATAAATAAATAAGAGTCAGCGGGGTCCGGGGCCTTGTTGGTGAGGCTTACGTCCTGATAGAGGGGAGGGGATCAAACAGTTCCTGCCCACCTCAGCGTCCTGGAGGCGTACAAGTCCTGGAGAGACGGCAGATTGCAGCCGATCACCTTCTCAGCGGAGCAGATGATACGCTGCAGTCTGCCTTTGACCTTAGCAGAGGCAGCAGCGTACCAGATGGAGATGGAGCAGGTGACGATGGACTCAATGATGGCCGTGTAGAAGTGCACCATCATAGTCTTTGACAGGTTGAACTTCTTCAGCTGTCTGAGTTTGGCTATAAACCAGGGCTTGTTGTTAGTGAACCTTCTAGTGGTGCGTGTTGGTATGCAGCTGTCTTCACAGAAACTAACATATGACATCACAGCCTACGTGTACTCGTCCAAGCTGTCGTTAGTCCTGAAAACATCCCAATCTGTGCAGTCCAAACACGCCTGAAGACCAGCCACAGCTTCACTGTTCCACTTCTTAGATGTCCTCACAACAGGTCTAGAAAGTTGTAGTTTCTGCCTGTATGAGGGGATCAGGTTGACCATGGCATGGTCTGAGCTTCCCAGTGCAGCGCGGGTGACTGCGTGACAAGCATTGCTGACTGGCTTTCAGAATCCACATTTTTCACCATTTACGGACATTTTAGAGACCAAACAAGTCATTTATGAAACGCTCCTGTGGGTTGTATTAGATGGCAGGAATTAAGGACCGATATGGTCGTACTATTTGGAGGACTTGTGTTTTTTCCCCCCCAGGAAGGTCTGATATGATTAGCTTACATAATTCTTTGCTCATATTATGCTTTTTGGCTTTTCCCCTTTCCTTTATTGTGTTATATATCTTTTTTGTGCACGTTTATAGGTTTACAAAGTGAAAAGGGCCAAAGTCCACCCCAAAGGGACTTACCATCTCCAACAGAAAACACTGTTCACAAACTGCTCCAAACAGCTCTGATGTAGTCCAGCCTTTACTTCAGAGACAAACGTGGTCACTTTGGAACACACGTTATAATGCTCGCCTAGCTGCTAGCATGGCACGCCCTCATACTCTGCTTCTGACTGGCTAGTAGTCCTTACCTAGGTACTGTCAGGGCACGCCCTCATACTCTGCTTCTGACTGGCTAGTAGTCCTTACCTAGGTACTGTCAGGGCCCTCATACTCTGCTTCTGACTGGCTAGTAGTCCTTACCTAGGTACTGTCAGGGCACGCCCTCATACTCTGCTTCTGACTGGCTAGTAGTCCTTACCTAGCTACTGTCAGGGCACGCCCTCATACTCTGCTCCTGACTGGCTAGTAGTCCTTACCTAGCTACTGTCAGGGCACGCCCTCATACTCTGCTCCTGACTGGCTAGTAGTCCTTACCTAGGTACTGTCAGGGCACGCCCTCATACTCTGCTCCTGACTGGCTAGTAGTCCTTACCTAGCTACTGTCAGGGCACGCCCTCATACTCTGCTCCTGACTGGCTAGTAGTCCTTACCTAGGTACTGTCAGGGCACGCCCTCATACTCTGCTTCTGACTGGCTAGTAGTCCTTACCTAGCTACTGTCAGGGCACGCCCTCATACTCTGCTCCTGACTGGCTAGTAGTCCTTACCTAGCTACTGTCAGGGCACGCCCTCATACTCTGCTCCTGACTGGCTAGTAGTCCTTACCTAGGTACTGTCAGGGCCCTCATACTCTGCTTCTGACTGGCTAGTAGTCCTTACCTAGGTACTGTCAGGGCACGCCCTCATACTCTGCTTCTGACTGGCTAGTAGTCCTTACCTAGGTACTGTCAGGGCACGCCCTCATACTCCACTTCTGACTGGCTAGTAGTCCTTACCTAGGTACTGTCAGGACACGCCCTCATACTCTGCTTCTGACTGGCTAGTAGTCCTTACCTAGGTACTGTCAGGACACGCTCTCATACTCTGCTTCTGACTGGCTAGTAGTCCTTACCTAGGTACTGTCAGGACACGCCCTCATACTCTGCTTCTGACTGGCTAGTAGTCCTTACCTAGGTACTGTCAGGACACGCCCTCATACTCTGCTTCTGACTGGCTAGTAGTCCTTACCTAGGTACTGTCAGGGCACACCCTCATACTCTGCTTCTGACTGGCTAGTAGTCCTTACCTAGGTACTGTCAGGACACGCCCTCATACTCTGCTTCTGACTGGCTAGTAGTCCTTACCTAGGTACTGTCAGGGCACGCCCTCATACTCTGCTTCTGACTGGCTAGTAGTCCTTACCTAGGTACTGTCAGGGCACGCCCTCATACTCTGCTCCTGACTGGCTAGTAGTCCTTACCTAGGTACTGTCAGGGCCCTCATACTCTGCTTCTGACTGGCTAGTAGTCCTTACCTAGGTACTGTCAGGGCACGCCCTCATACTCTGCTTCTGACTGGCTAGTAGTCCTTACCTAGGTACTGTCAGGGCACGCCCTCATACTCTGCTTCTGACTGGCTAGTAGTCCTTACCTAGCTACTGAGCATGTGCGACTGCCAACAAAGATGTAACAGCAGTGAGAGGTCTCACTCTGTAGCCAAAACCAGGAGCTGCAGCAATGTGCAGTACAACAAAAATATGGTGTTTTTTTTGAAAATTAAACCATGTAAACCTATTCTGGTACAACCTCTAAATACAATTATGAACCTGAAAATGTGCATAATATGAGCACTTTAAGTATTTTCTTTTCTTTTTTTTAAAATTCTTTTGCTTTCTTTTTCGATAGATACCGAACCGGAGCCAAAAAAGTATCCCGGTAAGTAAAAGAAAAAAAGAACCCACAACAGATGGATGAGCTGGTGAATATAGCGGAGCATTTAGCAGCTAAAGAGACAGACAGTAGAGACCAAAAAACCGCTAAAAGAGAGAGAATATTGGACTGACATTCATCAGGTGAACACAAAGACTAAGAGTCCTGATGAATCATCATGTCGTTCTGTAACGGCTATATATATATAATACCCCAGTTACTTAAGGAGTAGTCTCGCATTGCCAGACCTATCTCCACAGCGCTGCGGAGGAAGGTCTGGCAACGGGAGCATACATTCCTTTAAAGGGGTAAAAACCGCTCTGGGTTGTTTGCATATATGCAACTATCCCGTAAGAGAACAGTCGTCGGACCAGACTAGAAATGGCTTGATGTGGAAATAAGCAACTGTTTGCTAACAAATTAACGTATCAAGTGTAGAGAACTCAGTTATTACAGGTTAGAATATTTACTCAGATGGATTTTATTGTCTCTTTCTTGTTCCTTTTTTTAAAACTCTGAACTAATAACCCACATATCTCATCAGTTGAATGAGTTGGTTCAGTATTTGTGTTTATCCCACAGTAAAGAACTAATCTTGACATTTGACATCTATTCTCCAGGACGTGACAGTGACATTGGTATTGGCTACATTTGCATTGCTGTGTTTGCTGCATTACTAGAGAAATATGGAACGATCAGTAAGTCACAAATTTCTCCTCTCTTCATTCAGCAGCTTTATCTTGCCATAATCATTCCTTTTTTTTCACATCGGACATTAAAAGATCCTTTGATGTGCTTTCAGTGGAAGTGATGGGAGTGAAAAAATTAAAACTGGTTTTGTGTCACATAGGTACGAGTTCAAGACGAGCCAGGAGAGGACACAACAGTCAGACAAACAAGAAAATCAGGATTCACTGTATCCTGATGTACCTGATAGCAGCGGCTCCTCTGTTGGACCTCATAATAATAATATCACATCACGAATGCCTCTGGTGCTTCCCACCCCTACAAACTAAGTTGCAAGGACGAAGGAAGAAACAAGGGATTATTACACTGCTGACTCAGTGTTTGGAACGTCTGTTAGGGTTATAGTTTACAGTATAATCATGAAATGTATGGATTTGTGTATTTTTCTTAATATGATTTTAATCCATGGGTTAATCGGTTATTGAAGTGATGCGATACGACCAAATGATGCACTTAATGATTGAAGCAGAACCGACAGCCATGTTTCTATGGAGTAATTCAAGTACAGAATGTTTACTGTGATATAAAAGCGATGTGCCTGTTCTCCTGAGCGCTGAAATCTTTGATATGTGATTGATTTTGTGATATTTTTGCAGACGCAGGGGATTTTTCATACATGCTTTTTGATATTTGAGCTTTTGATACATCAGATCATGATTTTATAAAGCATCTCAGGGATCAAAGTGGTTGTTTTGGGTTGTCTTGAATGGATTACATCTCATTCGTCCAATCGAACTGTCTCAGTATCACATGTAGGCTCTGCATCCTCTTTCGACTTAATACTAAGACTAAAATACTAATTATTTTTGGGGTGGCATTCTTAAAGTCTATACCAGTTTTTAAATAGTTTTCCTTATTGTGCTGCTGTTTGCAGTGCTTCACTTTATTGCATCATTGTTTTTTACTGCTCTGTGAAGAAGAAAAGCACTACTTGAGGTAGTATTTTTGAATTGCTCATACATTAATTCCACAACCAAAACCACACATGAATGTTGTGAGCTTTGTAAACTGTGAAAGATCTGGACACAGGATGAGATGCTGTAACTTTGATTGTTTGTTAATAAAAATATGTTTTATCATGTAGCCTACGTGACATTTTACTTACATTTTTAATTTAGATTAACATTTCCTTCCTCATTAAATGATAAGATCTTTTGTCTAACACTTTAAACGTGTCAGATACACAGAAAAGACATTTGAAGTCTGTTCCCTAATAGTCAATTCACCTAAAAGATACTTTTAGTTTTAGATTAGTTGTTGTCAGGAAGAGATTCACTTGATTTCTAATGTAGCTGTGGTCAGTTTGTCATGGATGTGTAACAGCTATGCAGAGTTAGAAAGCTTGTTGTTGAAAAGCGAGAGACAGAGGGACAGAGATCAATGAGAGAACAGGATCGTTGTGCTGTGCAGAGACAATCGCTCTACTTCGCAACGCCTGCAGACTGACTTTTTGAAAGTAGGCAACCTTGCAATTGTTTGCTTCCGCCAACCAGTCAAGCTGCAGTTTACATCGATCAGTACGTTTACAGTACATACTATTCCGGTTTTTGCCCTAATTCCTGAAAAGACAATATTCTGACTAAGCTGTTTATACGGCTAATGAAAGGGAATATTCCACTAATATTATCGTTTACATGTAGCCGTGCAAAATACAATTTATTAAAAAGTGACGGCAGTTAGCTACATATGACGTGCAGCATCACTACATCAGCTGACAATTGTTTCGTCATACGCTGCATTTTATGATCTCTGACAGAGGAGCAGAAGTGTTCATGAAATCTTCTATATATTTACTTTGAATTCAATTCACAACATGGATACGATTTTATTTGTTGTATTTAACACACACACACACACACACACACACACACACACACACACACACACACACACACACACACACACACGCCTATATTTTTATAACAGCCTTGCCTACATACACAGTATGGCTATATATTTAATGTAAAACACTACAAATGTTTGTTTGAAAAGAACTATACAAATATAAAGGCTAGTCCTATATTATATACACACAAACGCACTGTATTAAGGCGTGGATCAGCTCTCTATGCAAATCTGCCTGTAAGCTTAACATCTACCACCTTCCACCCACCTGAATGAATTATTTTCTCCGATTTAGAAACCCGCATGGACGTTTAACTGGCCCTCGGCAGTCCCCGTTGCTTTTTAAATGATGTATTGTATTAAAGCAACACTATGTAACTTTTCCCGCTTCAGTCCCCCTACAGGTTATTTAGGTTATATAGTGTTGCTTTAATGTAATCTACGAGTGTTTTCTATAACAATTTAGTTTAAAGGTGCTGTAGGTAGGATTGTGAAGCTCCAATACTTAATCAAAAAATGTGAACATCGACAACTTCTCAGTCCCTCCCCCTTTCTGCTAAAGTCCAAAATGGTCTCCTAAGCCCCTCCCCCCACAAGGGAGAATGAATACATGTGCATGAGCAGTGATTGACACGCAGTTAGACACCCCCCTGGCCCTGATTGGTCCATCTGAACAGTTAGACACCCCCCTGGCCCTGATTGGTCCATCTGAACAGGGAGCTGTGGATTTTTGCAAATCACACTACAGGCTGTAGGTGGAGCCAGAGGAGCCAGATTTTTTATTACCTGCTTCATGTAGTTCTACTGGAACATAGGGTCAGTTTCAGCAAATATGACAGAAAATTAGTTTTATAAGACTTACCTACTGCACCTTTAAATTGATTAGAGATGCTGCTTGTAAACGTTTCCATCCATCCACTGCAGCTGATATCGTCGGATATTTAAGCAGCAAAACTAACTGTAGTTATATAAACTGGACAGAGCAAACAGAACTAGACCTAAGATTCTGAAATAATCCTAATGAAGTTAAGATGCGGTTTCTCAAACCTCTCTCAGACTATCTGTCCGACAGCAGCTCTGCTATGTTCACATTTTAGAGAACGTTAATATTTTCCTCATTGATTGTGTATTATTTCACCCAACCGCTATTAATCAGAATGTTAATTTGTATGATCTGATCTGCCAGATCCGTAAAGTTATCCACGGAGCTGCAGATATTATCGCTCTCTCTCTCTCTCGCTCTCTCTCTGCCCTTTTCTCTATCTCTCCTACATTCACTCTGGTATGCCTCTTTGTTTACATGCGGCGGGTGAAAAGTCTTCTGCGAGGATACATCAGTGTATCTTAGATTTTAACTCCTCGGAGGAGCCTCCTCGTTGCTCGATCCTCCCTCCTCGATGTGCATTTTAGGAATTGGGATGTCCTTCAACATGGCATGCCGAGAATGATTTCCGGGCCGGAGGATTGAGGAGTCAAGGAGGTACAAATTTGAGAATTGGGAAAATCCCCATGAGTCCCAGTAAATGTTTTAGCGAAGATTTGAAGCGATTCCCTTTAGGCATTCCTCAGATATCGCATTTACAAGAATGGGACGGACAACCCAAAAACATAATGCGTCTGGCTACGGCTAACGCTGGCATGAGACATACTGTAAAAAGTGAATTGAACACAATTAAGCAGTAACTTTTCTCATCTACTTTTATTTCACAAAAAAACATTTCTATCATACTTGCCAACATTGGTCTGTGAAAAAGAGTTTCAGTTCAGTTGACTCTAGACTCGAACGGCAACTTGAATGTTACGAGTGACACACGGCATCTCGGGTGGCGTAGTTTATGTTACATATCCTACAGTCTGCACATATCACAGAAACTGTGGAACACCCATTTGAGTCATATCACAATGAAATCAGGAGATTAGCGGTACAAATTACCATTCGGGGGCAGGGCAGGAGAAGAGGTTAAAAGTAGGTAGACTACCGCGTATATCGGGAGTGTTGGCAGGTATGATTTCTATCCCACAAACATTAAAAATATGATGCAAATGTGCCTTCTTATGCATGATCAACAATAAAACTCATTTTTTTTGTAATTAACAATACAAACTTAAAAGTAGCAATCAACAGAAAATAGTGAGAGTCAAAGTAGAGAATTTGTGTTTAAGGCACGACATGAAAATTAATTTGATTTCATTGCAAGGTTTCTAGCTGAAAACATTTCCACCACATCCCATGTGAAACGTCATCATCATCCGTCTGATTGCCATTCATGTTCAAGGAATATTAATATAGAGTTTACAATATGATTGAAAAGTTGTTGAGTTAGATTTAAAAAAAAAAAAAACAGGTCTGTGTATTGCTATGGTGACAGACTTTTCTGACTATCAGAAAATTGCCGTCTTTGTATTAAAAGACCTGTTGATCAATTTCACAGTGAAAGCAGATTAAAGATTCTGCAGCCTTTGGTAGTGAAGCATTCCTTTTCTGACCTTAAATGTAAAGTAATTAAAAATGGGCTGTAAATTATTGAAGAAATAATATATTAAATTATACTTTAGGATGGATTTAACTTTAAAAACACCAAAGCTTATTTGATCTGACATTGTGCAGCTTATTTTTGGGTAAGTGCACTTGCAGTTTCTTCAATTTTAATTCCAATTGGTGATTTTCTACATCATTCATTCAAATGAGAAAGAACGGGACGAGAAAAAAGTTCAAAGTCGTATGATGACTTTGTCATAACTATGCTATTCTTGTGTATAACTCAAAGCATATATGTAGTAATTAAAAGTGAAACATTTAAAATATTGCATGCACATTTCTCAATTACTAAACATGAACATGTGATTATAAAATGTGACAATTGGACAACATGAACTATCCATATTTTAATGGCATATTTACTGTAAAACTGATATATAACGCAACAGTTGTAGCTCCAACTTCTTGCTAGTTTTCCTGAAGTTGTCTCGAACGCTCTTCCTTCACCATTTTCTTCATGTCTTTGGCTGGTTTGAGATCAGCTACAGTGAGCAATTCTGCTGGGTCACCCTTTGGATCATGTTTGTTTCTGTAAAATGATGTTCAGTTACTAGTAAATACAAGGAAACATGCCGAATTTAAACCTTGGGGGCTTTCTTTAAAAGATGGGTGTAGTTTCAGACTCACTACCTAATCAGCACAATTGTGACACATCCTAACATGCAATCTCATAGAGTTCATACTGTACCTAAGCATTCACATGATTCACAGGTTTTATTGTGATCAACAGAAAAGAGCCTTTAATGTCAAAATGAAAACAGATTTCTACCAAATGATCTTAATTCAATTTTATATTTCATGCCAATCAACATGTCAGGACACCTAACAGATAGAGTAGGTCTAGACCACACTCTATAATTTACAGAGACCCAACAATTAATCTCCAGTATGGGTCAAGCTCCAAAAAACACTGGATGCTGCACTACCTAAAATACAACTCAATGATTCATTGATGGGGAATCCCTCTCGTTAGCAAAATGACCAAAGTACTTGCCCCTTGTTAACCTGCAATTCCCCCTCTCCATCCCATAGGGTCATAGAGAGTGCAGGGGCAGAAGGGGTTGCTTAGGGAATGTTCATTATTTATTTAAGGGGCCACCGGAGGAGTTTTGGGACTTTTAGGTTAAAAAGACTTGACCTTCCCCAGTAATAATTTTTCTATGACCCTCCAAAATTAAAAAGAGGCATGACCCTCCCCTTATGTGCTAATTTGCGCTTAGCAAAGATGAACATATGACATTTGATTTTTTACAGCCATGACATACGTGCCTAAACCTCTGCATTCTCATCTTAACATCCCACTCCTCTGTTATGGTGTGGGGGCCATTTCAGTAGATTTACTCACTAACATTGTTGTGGAAACATAATAAGCATGGAAACTAAATGCACACTTCCTGTATTACTGCATTACTTCAAATACTAAGTTACTCCTCTAGTACACTAGTATTCACATGAAATAAAACAAAATATTGAGACCATTAGAGCAAAGGACACTGGGAAATAGCAAATTCAACACTGGTTGCTATGGACTCGTCCTTAGTCGTATATTTAGCACTGCCGAAGCTGAACATTATATTCCAAAACATATATGTTTATTTTAAAGCAGATTTTAAATTACATTGTAACAATTTAACAATTCGCCCTTATGAAATCCAATCGCGGCACGGCTGTCTTGGAACGCAATAGACAGACGGTGGCGGAATGCCCCGACACTTAAATTCAATTAAAATGTAACGGTGACCAATCAGTGTTGGACCTCGAGTCTGTTGAGATGCCTCTCCAAACTCACCATAAAACGTTAAGACACGTTAAGAAAAAAGATCCGTATTTTGCCTTAATCCAAAGACACGGAAAACAAAGTAATCCACAGCGATCAGTAGATCCACAAACAGAGTCACGGTGTATCCAGCAAGGCCGATACAGGCGTCACGTTCACCAGCCAGCTCCAGACAGGTGAACGAGGCCTCTCCACTTGTGCGTGGAATAAACGTATAAAAGTCCAAATCTACACAAAACCCGCAATCAATTAGTAAGCTGACATCACATGTATATACATGGCATTTAGGAAACCTTTATTGCAAGGTTGGCACACCAAGATATCCAGACTAGTGCAACAGTAACTTTCCTTTTTTGCGTCCTGCTGCTCCCATCCTCAGCCAGGTCATATTTATTTTACTAAAGCAGTATATGAAATCAGATGTATTACCTACCACCATTTAGTTGTTTTGTGTTATTTAAGAGATTTATAAAATATCTGGTCATGCCAGATGTAATTATACACTAATTTTTTTTGAAATGCTATTACCCGTTTCAGCCACCAGGGGCAGCAAACTCATGGGTCAGACCCACCCTGTAGCGAAGGAGGGCCGAGACTAAGAGCTACATGGAAAAATATGCACCAAACAAGCCACTTTGAAATGTAGCTGTTTTCATGAATACAAAAGTTGGGCGACCCCGCCCTCAGCAAAGAATAAAAAGACATGACCCTCCCCTATTTTCCTCCGGTGGTCCATCCCATAAATACTGAACGGTCCCTTAGTTTAATATATGTTCATCTAGTCTGCCTGACTCATTGATCCTTTATCTGACTGAATATTGTGCAACTTAGAACCTATGGCCCCGACCACGGCTCTGAAATATTAGTAGTTTCGGTTTTGGAACTTTGGGTGAGGGGCATTTAAAAAGGAGTCGTCCATGGGGCAGCTCGCTAGACACGGGTTAACAAAATGAAAATTACAACAACAAAAAAATGTAAATCTTCCAAATCATCTAATGCTAACTTCTTTCAAACTCTCTTAACTTCGGTGAACTTTTACCACAGATTTGCGCCTTGACCAATAACCAGCCGTCTTGACAGTGCCGACCTTTGAGGGAGCTCCTCCAGATTTGCTGTCTTTAAGTCTCAGGTCTACAAATATAGATAACCCTGATTACATCCACAACAAACACTATAAAATATATATATTCTGGTTTGGTACTTTCTTTTTGCGTTTTTGCTCATGTGGTTGTTAAACACACTTGCTAAGAATACACTGAAAATGTATTCTTATTCCTATCATAATGACATTGTAGTGTGTTGAGTATGGTAATGTTTCAGGGATTGAAATGAAATGAAACCCCAACAATAATGAACATAAAAATAAATACTTACGTTTTGAGGTATTCTTCAATGGCCTTTCGTTCGTACACATTTCCGTATTTTGTTCTCACTGGTTCAATAAACATCTTTTTGGTGAGTGGACAGATTAGATGTTGGGGTGCAAGCTGTTTCCCAGGATCCACCAATTTCTTTTAAATAGGAAGTAAAGACAGTGAATATTAACACATCTTATTGATGTAAAAATGTACCAATAGTGTGATACCTAAAAAAATGATATGCATGTTGCATTA
Organism: Zingel zingel; assembly: GCA_023566125.1. Taxonomy (NCBI): domain Eukaryota; kingdom Metazoa; phylum Chordata; class Actinopteri; order Perciformes; family Percidae; genus Zingel; species Zingel zingel. Next base: position 23,084,335 of record CM042336.1, read on the forward strand.
TAACCCCTCATTTTTGATCATAGGTGGTTTATAACCTAAACAAAACCAGTGCAGAGCTTTGACTGTATACCCAACGATTCCCAAACCATCACTGACAAGTCTTTGATGGTTCAACAGAACATTGCCTCTTTATTTATTAAAACGGTCACTATTGGAGCAACTCTTGTCTCCTAAGAAATTATGTTTGTATTTTCACAATTACATTTTAAGAGAAAAGTATTTTCTCCCGGATTACACTTCTTCGTAACAGCAATAGGCGCACGTTGTTAAATGATTGCAGTTTTAAACATGTGAATTGAAACAAAAGTATATTGTCAGGGGCACCTGGTAGTTCACCGGGTAGAGCACGTACCATCAGGCTGAGTCCTAATCACAGTGGCTCGTGTGAAACCAAAAATGAAAAGTTAACGTTGAGTTTTGGTTTCACACCACTTGCTGTCTCCTGGGTCAAAGTCCTGCTTTTGTTTGAACCATGTGATGAACTTTGATTAGATTGACTGGATTTGATCAGAAACAAATTTTGATTATGTCCAACATCTGGGACAAAATAAAGCAATGAAGAATGCAGCTGGACTGTATAGGATTGTAATTTTTAGGAGCTGTCGCCCTTTATGACACTTTGATCATTTACCTTCTCCATGTCATCCCGTGATTGCGAGGCAGTTTCCTCTGTGTGTTTTTTGGCCTCCTTTTCATACATCTCACGGCTGGTCATGAATTCCTCAGCCAGAATGCTTGAAGGAAAAAAGACGTTACGTTATTAAATCAAATGCTTCACTGCCACTGGGATCTTAAGGTACTTGCGTGGTTTAATGCAATTTTAAACACCATTACAGTACACCATTACAGTACATGTATATATTCAAATACAGTAACTTATATTTCTCATTCACTAGTTTTGTCTTTCTACTTAATGACAGGATTTAATATTTATCTTATTTTTAATTGATCATACAGAAACATACATTCAGTTGTAGCAACTCAACAGTGAGTTTGTGCTATTTACACACACACACACACACACACACACACACACACACACACACACACACACACACACACACACACACACACACACACACACACACACACACACACACACACACACACACACACACACACAACAACAGTGGTGTGGACCAGAGCAAATGTGAGGTTCTATTTACACACACAGTCCTGGCATCCCAACCTTTACTACAGTGAAACTAGAGGCCTGTATGTCTCTTCTTTGGACATGCATACATTATTAAAAGCACACAATTAGCCTATTAAGATCACAAAACATAAACTGAATGAATATTAAGTTACAGAGAGACTTTATGAAGCCCTCCAGCCCCACAGCTGATTGTCTTTCTTGACCACATGAAGTTTGTGATAAAGTCTTCACCAATATCATGTATTTAAAGTAATGTGAAGTGTTACGCTTATTTGTGTATTACTTTGATCACATAGGGGTTTTTTTTTTAGGTTAAAAAACAAAAACAAACACCCAACTAGAAATGGAGACTGCAGACCTCCACAAAGGCCAATAGAGCATTAACATGCTCCTCGGATGGTCCCATTTCCCAAGTTGGGAAGTTGTTAACAATGTAAGATGGTGTTTGAGACTGTGAATCAGCAGGTACAGCTGGCTAAGTAATAAAAACAAATGCATACTCAGTTCTTGGAATAGGACTAAAACTAAAACATACAGTACTGGTGTACTATGAGTGTGTGCGGTCTTGAATCTAACCTGTCCAGTGGATCGTCAGGCTCAGGGACGATGAGCAGTCCATATACAGCATTGAGGATCTCTCTCATGGTGATTTGGGCATTGTAGTTCCGGTCAAATATGTTGTGGCAGATACGCCCAACACTGTTGATATTACAGTGGTACACCTTTGTTCATGTTAAGAAAATTACATACATTTCCTACAATTATATAATTCAGGCAATTTTATTTTTCTTTGAAGCAATGCTTTGCCATTGTTTAGACTACTGAAGCTGTTGGCTTATTTGGCAGGATACACGTGTGACAAAGCGAACAAGTGGAGGCTTCACCGGGTAGTCAGGACCAAATTGGCAGAACAACTCAAAGGCTCCTTTCTCATAAGCTGTGTCAGGAGGTCCATCCATGAGAATCTTCCAGAATGCTGAAACATTTGATATTGCAAAGTTGACACAATGTTTTCCCTTTATCCAATATTGCTCTAAATTAATTGACTATTGACATATGAGAAGAGCATGTACACATTATTCTGAACATGAAAAGTGTATTAAAAAAGATTTTAATGCATTATGTTGGGAAAAAAGGATGCAAACAAGTAAGCATCGTTTGCAAAGCAGTAGTTGTTTGTACCTCAAGTTGTTTACTGGGCTAACTAGTGCAAAAGCTCATGGGCACTTTTCAGTTTACACACTGAGCTTCTCCATCAGGTCTGGATGTAACTTTAGCTGCATTGTTCTCAAACTGCATGGACAGTGTTGGAACTTCTATTCCCAAAGAAGGAATCAACTGGCCTGGGCAGGCTTAACTGGTTCACCGGAAATGGCCACTCATTTTTCTAATGCTAAAAGTTCCTCAGCTACACACTTACAACTCGTAAATTGTGCGCTTTGGCTTCATACAGCTCACTTCATTGTTGGTTTAGTGAAAAGATCAACAGCTGTCAGAATCTGATCTGTATTTTGATGATTGATAAGCAGCGTTGGGGTAGTTACTAAAAAAACCCCGCTAAAAACTCAATATTTATAATGAAATCCATGCCACTTACTGAAGTCAGATTCTGATGGGAGGATAGTAAAGTAGGGGTGTGGGTCACAATGCAGGCTCCTCAGCTCCTCCAGGATACGTTTGTCCTTTTCCATCAATTTCCCAATTTTGGCGTCCCGCATCTTCTTTTTCAGAGCACTAGTGTGAAAGATTAGATTTTTTGGTTTGGTTTCTGGCTTTGTTCTTCCATAACTACCTTATTGTACTCAGTAGTTAAAAATAATGACTTTATTCCAAATTCATTGGGTTGCAATGTATAATAGGCAAGACAGACCTGGCGTCATTCAAGTTAACCTGGCTACAATAAGGCTGCTATAATGCTTTCAATGCTAAATAAATACAGTTTTGGCCAGTGTTTTCCACCTTTAATGGTCAACGTTCTTCAAGTCAAGTCAACTTTATTGTCAATTCTGCAATATGTGCCAGACATACAGAGTAATTGAAAATACTTTTCTCTCTGACCCATGGTGCAATAAGGACACGTACAACAAGTATAATATAAAAGATACAAAATATATACAAATAAAATAAAATAAAGTAATATGTACAAATAAGATAAAGAAAGATAAGTAATATATATAACTTTCCTGGATCTGTAAAACTGCAATAGAGCAGCTTTTCAGGTGTACATGTTTGAAACTTTATGACTGGGTTTGAGGCAGAGCGTCAAAATAATCAACTACTGACTCTAAATTCAAGAAAATAGGGAAAAAAATAAGTTATAGTTAAACAGTCAAAAGGTTCCTTTGTTAAAAATGTGTAAATTAACAGTGTAAATGCTGTATTTTAGAGGTTGACGAAAACAAAAGAAAAACAAAAGAAGTTACATTTTCACACAGTGAAATCCATGAACACTGAACAATTCTACAAATTTCAAAGCTGTATCTTCCTTAATAGTTAAGCCTTGATTTCAATGTTTGTTTACATGCATGTCCCATGTGATCTCTTAAAAAAGTGGACCTGGCAAACTATAAGAAAGCAAAACTATACAAGAAAGTTCTGCTGCTTACCTCTCTGTTACTGTCACTTTACTGCTCATCTGACTTGGCAAGATGGTCTCTGGAAATTCATCATACCCATGATGAATGGCTGTTAAAAAACTCTGAAAAATACAAAGTGGGAAATTAACAAGCACATCATTAGAATGTTTGAAAGTCATTACTGCGATGGTGTTTAATTCTCAGAGCAGTTCATTGGTGCACTCACTGTAGTGATGGAAGATGGGTCAGCTTTGTTCTTGGGTTTCCTCCACTCCAAAGAGAGAACAGTCTCGATCTCAAAAAGCTTCAGACCATCTTTGCTCGTCTCTGGTTTGAAACAGCAACCCCCTGAAAGCAATATAGTTAAAAAAAGAGTTAATTTACCACTGGTCTGGCACATAGGCATCGGCAGATAATTTTTCAAATGTTTTGACTATAGTCCCGAATGAAATTTTAAATGTAGGCAACACAAAGTTTAGGTGCGCAATAATAATGATTTTGTTATCGTGACGTCTACAGTTCAGGTTCAAACACACAGAGCTCTAAAGCAGACCCGAGCGTCACTTTGTGTCCACTCTCTCCAGCATCTCAAACAGGGCTCTGTGTGAGATGTGCATTTGACTTCTGAGGAGACTTACTATTAGACAGCTAGATATTAATATAAGTACTTACTTTATTAGGCTTCTCTGTCCACTGTCATTGGATCTGCTGCCTCAAGGTTAAATTGATTGTTCTGCTGATTTTTCTCTCTGTTCTGCTGATTTTGCTCATTCTGCTGCCTTTTGCTGTTTGCTACTTGTCTTTGCTGCTTTTACTGTGTGTTCTGCTGCTTCTTCTACTTCTTCTGCTGTGTGTTTTGCTGGTTTCGTTTTTTGGCCAGAATTTTGTGGTCTTACTTAAAGTGACTGAAACTGTTTAGGGTAATCAGACTAGCTTAGTGTGAAGTGTGGAGTTGGGCAGTGGTGCTTAACGACTGTCCAGGTGTTTTGTTGAGTGATTAGCTAGGGTGGGGCCTCCTCACCTGTAGCCAAAACCAATATTTCCGCAACCCAACCTCTCTTACTTATCCCACCCGTTCCACACAACTCTCCAGTCTATTGCTCCTGACCTTCTTCCTTTCCTCACCCATCTCATCAACATCTCCTTGTCAACTGGCTGTTTCCCCGACGCCCTCAAAGAGGCAAGGGTGAGCCCACTACTAAACCAACACTCGACGAGTCTGAGGTAAATAGCTACAGACCCGTTTTGATCACCACCAGTCTGGCTTCAAGGCTAGCCACTCAACAGAAACTGCCCTCCTTGCTGTCACTGAGTAGCTTCACATTGCTAGAGCAACCTCTCTCTCTCTTATATCGTCATCCTTCTGGACCTTTCTGCTGCCTTTGAGATCTACCATATCAGCAGAGCAATAACATAATGTACAGCAGACTATAGTGCAGGTAGATTTTTCCTGAAATATTTTTACTTCATTCTTGTAATATTATAGCTTTATTTTTCTCAAAATATCACAACTCCTCCAAAGCCAGAGAACACAGATGGGATGAGTTATATTTTGAATGTTCACAAAGTTCTGAACATGAGCAGAAATCTTGCTGAAACACATCTGAGCTATTAAAGTCCAGAGTTTTACAAATTAATTAAAATGAATTAATGTATCATTAGGGGTAAATATGTGCCACATGCACATTTAAAGAGGTTAGATGAAAAAGAAGAGGGATGAGTAAATAATGGCTACAGCAGAGATAACATTAAATGAGAAGTTGATTTACAGGAGAATAAATATGTAACGACATACAGAATGCCAAAGCCTTACTGCAATACATTCTCTTATGTTTTTATATTTTGAATTATCATTTATGTTTCCTTTTAAATAAATATATTCCAGCATAATTTGATGCAGAAAAAAGTTGGAAAGAATTTGCTACAAAATCACCAGAATGCAGGAAATTAAGTGTTTAATGCTCAAAGTTTTCTGGGGGAGAATCCCCAGACTCCCCACCCCACAAATTGTGAAACAACAACTATGGCTTTGGGTCGCCAGGCCAGGTTTGATTAGGCCAAATATTGGTGCCATCTAAGTAACATCTACAAACTGGGCAGCTAAAAAGGAACATACCGTGCTATTAAGAAGCTGGGCAGGCCAATAACCATTTTGCATTGCATTAACTTTATTTTAATGGAGCCGGGCTAAGCCCCGAACCTCCTTAAATTCTAGAAACACCCCTGGTCTGGTGCCACGCAGGCTAACCATACTCCAGTGCTGTGTGGTCTGGCCATATTGCTTATTTTTGGGGGGGAAGAATACTTAAGCTTGTTTAATCCAGTCACAATTAAGTATTAAGTAATAAGTGACAATGCCCTTGCAAAATAGATAGAGGAGAGAGCGGAAGGGGAGGGATAAAACCTGACATTGTTTTTATTGCAAGCAATGTACATTCAGTGACAATTAATTCATTTAGAGCCCACTTCACAGTGTTAAAACCCACTGTGAAACCATTGCCTCCACTAACTTAACAAGTCAAAGGCAAATATTTCATCAACTGATGAAATTGATTAATAAAATGGAAATAAATAATGTAATTCTTTTGATGGTACACAGTGTATAAGTACCAGCATTCTCTTTATATTTCGGGCTGTCCGGTGGCAATGTATCAACCAACTTAGAATGCAACGATTCAAACCTAAAACTTGGTTTCCTGCAACACTTTGGAACTTTTGCCCAGCAATGCCAAAAACAAAGTTTCTACCACAGCTTTAACGTACAGCAACGTTTCCAGGATCTTAAAGTTATTTAATAAGCTTGTAATTAGACACAGGTTCCATAATCATACTCTGCTGTAACAATGCTAAGGCATACCAAGGCAAAGGGGAAATAAACTGTTGGTCAATAATATTTCGCTACCATATGAGCCTCTACTTAAAATTCTGCCATTTATTTGTTGATATGTACCCACTGCTGCTTTAAAGCTTTCAGACTGTACCTGTTGCATTGCTGATTCCACAGAGAATATTGTTCTCCACTTTTCCAAGAAGAATTGAATCCACAATGATGTTGGATTTTATCAGGTTGGCAGCAACAACATCAGGCTTGTTTAAAGATCTATGCACAAAGAATCATTCTCAATAATTTTTCATATTAAAAAGCAACATGACAAACTAAGTGACACACAGATTTTAACATGAACCTAATCCTTGTTCTAAGCTTGACCTTAAAACCAAGAATTAACTTTCAAACAGTTCTTTAAAATAGTTTGTCTGGTCAAAATGTCCTCACATTGCAGAAATGTCCTCACTATGATGGTTTTAAAACTATAAATGAAGAGCTGATTGAGACAGAATATTTACATTGACCGATGCCTCGTGTTAGCAAAGGTATCATTGGAAACTAGCACAGAAAAAGAGAATTACCCAACATCATTTCCATCTGTGAGGCAAATAATCCGAAGTTTACAGTCTGGAAACTTCTTTGCTTTGTCCAACTCAAGAATTCCATGTTGCAGGGCATCGTACAGCTTAGTTACTCCGTTTGCCTTAAGGGTGCGGACTTCTTCCTGAAAAAGTAAAAAATAACTGTCTATTAAGGTTTTATAACATATTGTTTCATGGCACAGGAGCCCATGTTCTATGACACACAGAAAGAAAGAGCCGATCACAGTACAGCATGTACATACATATTTTATTATAGGTTGTTATGATAATATGTTAAGTGAGCAAAGATTAACCAGAGTCAAATTCCTTTTTTGTTTGCGCAAACCTGGCCAATAAAGCTGATTCTAATTCTGAACATGGATCTGATACAATAAATGCTGATCAGAGTTTTGCAATGTGCTGTACTGATGTACTGAATTTACCTTGAACTTCTCAAGTGATTCCGTCAATGTGTGGAGAGTTTCCACTGTAGAGTCAAACTTCACAAGGCCAATGATATGATGAAAGTCATAAGCCATGGTCCGTGTTGCAAAGTTGTCAAAAAGCTCTTTAACAGCATGGATTTTCTGTATGTCCACACCTCCATAGCACTTCTCTGCCATGGATGAACTTGTATCTATCATCACCTGATGAAATTAAAGTCAAGAAGTTATAACAAAATAAATATGTTGGCTTCTCATACAAGAATGAAGCACAACTTGAATATATACTTCATAGGGATCCTGAAAGAGCACTATCTGACAAAAAACGGTTGGACGGTGTCTCTCTGCCAGCATCTGTTAAAGGAGAATTCCGGTGGATTTCAACACGTAGCTCTGTTGTTTGTAAATTTGGAGTGCTGTCAGTAGCAAGAATAACTAAACCAATCGGTGCTGCCTACACCGTGTTATCCTCCTGCTAGCATTAGCACCCAACAGGCTTAAACAGGGCAAGTTTTAAACGTGTTTTTAGCCTATAAACATGTTCAAAATGTCATTACAAGTGCCTCCCCATGTGCAGTGATTCCTTCCGAGGGAACACAGAGAATCTGACTGCAGGAGATGTGACAAGCAAAAAAGTTGTGTTAATCGATACCTCTGTTTATTTCCCGTTTTCCGGTGAAGTCCACACTAGTCGATTGTCAAACTCATACAATCCTATATTCCAAAATGTATTTTTTCCACAAAAAAACTATTTGCCGTTATGTCCTTAGTAATGACTACGTAGCAAAACTATGTAACCTGACACCACAGTGCAGCCACCTTTTATGCCTTTCTGTCACATCGACTGCAGTCAGATTCACTGTGTTCCCTCAGAAGGAATCACTGCACATCGGGAGGCACAAGTTTAAGACTTGCCCTGTTTAAGCCTGTTGGGTGCTAACGCTAGCAGGAGGATAACACGGTGTAGGCAGCACCGATTGTTTTCGTTTTTCTTGCTACTGACAGCACTCCAAATTTACAAACAACAGAGCTACGTGTGAAATCCACCACAATTCTCCTTTAAGCTTAGTTAATGTTATCAGCTTAGAACTAGAGGTCTTTGACCACAGTTGAAAGCTGCAGGACTTCTGACTTTTTATATTTGTGAATGCATGATGTAAGCAGACAAACCCACAGAGCTCCTGCTCAGTATCTGATCACACTCAGTGTGACATTTAGAAATAAGAGTGGATCACAATGACGTGTCTTTGTACAGTATAGCTGTTCTTGAACACAAACATCTCAGAAATAGCTCCTGCTTGTTTCATTCAGCCCACTGCGTAGCACTTTGAGCCAGATTTGTTTGGGTGTATTTACGGTGTAGTGGAGAATCAACATTACCAGTATAGCCTCTTTTGGAGTCCCGGTTGTGACTATTGAAGAGTCATCCCTACGGTCACCAGTTCTGTATGAAATTTAAGAATTTCATCAAAAATGTACACTGAAAATATTACACTTATATGCACTGAAAACAAATGAGATAACATAACAGTTGTGGCATTCTTCTGTTATTCTTAACAAATGACTCATACTGTATGTTTCTATTATATCTCTATGTCCTTATGTTTTTAAGTAAATTCATGACGTTGTTGAGATTTTTACTGGGCTAGATCTGTTGCCAATTAGAAGAAAGATGAGAAAAAAGTTATATCTTGTTTTTTTATCTAGTTTAAAATAAAAATTAAAAAAATTAAAGTACTTACATAGTTGCTAATGAATTCACATCCATAGTTCGTCTTTTGCCAGCCAGACAATCATACACTTCAATCTGTGTAGGATTTGCCTTATTTTTAGTCAAATAGACACCAAGCTTGTCTGCCAAAAACAAAAGTACAGCAAGACATAACATTACTAGCACAAAAGGAAAAGCAAAATTGGAGACGTGGGGAATTCTGTACTTAAAGCCAGAAATAATTAAAGTAATACACAAGTATTAAGTAAGTTAATTAATTTAAGTAACTCTTAAGTAAAACACTTTAAGGTCAAGTATCGTAAGACTTTTAGAGATTACCTACCTAGAGATTGGCATGGGGTACTTTCCATAAGCTCATCTCTCAATGCAAATCAAACCAGCTATTAGGCTAACTGAAATACAACCATGCCAGTCTCTAGGTATGGTGAAGGGGATGTGATGATGTGGGGCTATTTTAAATCCAAAGGCCAAGGGAACTTTATCAGGATGCATAGTATCCTGGATCCATGAAATAACTGGCCTTTCAAAATAAATATCTGCCTGCCTCTATGGGAATTTAACATAGGGGTGTACTGACTTATTCCCCCTGTATTTTAAGGAAGAACATTTATTTATTCATGATACATTATTCTTTCAAAAAGAAAATTGGTGTCCTTAAAGGTTGGATTTTTCCCTTTTTTATTATTAAGGCATTAAGATCAATTTCCAAAAAATGATTTTTTATTCCTCTTTTTATTACAACTTTAGCATGGGTGTATTCATTTATGCTTAGCACTATAGCTCATGTTACTGTATTGTGTGAACAGTTAACTTCATTTAATATTGTATGTAGTGTTGCAGGGTGCAAATGTTCCACCAAAACAAGTTCTTTCCTGAGACTATTTTGCAGAGCCACTGTCACTGCATCTGGAACTTAGCGCCGCCCAAGACTATTGTGATTGGTTAAAAGAAATGCGAACAATCCAGACCGTACTGCAATGTGGAGATAGGTCTGGCAATGCAAGACTTCAATGCAAATGAACCAGGTACACTTAGAACAATGTTTACTTGTTTAATAAAATGGTAGCTCTTATTTTTTTTGTTTTAGTTTGTTACCAGGAATAGCATCTTCTGATCAGATTAGACAATCAAACTTGTCTTTGAATCTTATTGTGATTGGGGCCTTAGGTTAGGTAATTAGGTTCATGTTGCAGTTACGTCCATGACTCATTTTAAGCCAAGACTGATCTTTTCCCTAACCAAGTTTTTTGTTGCCTAATTTTAACTATAGTTTTGTTCCCTAAACATAACCATGCAATTCTGTTGCTCAAATCTAACTAGTTCCGTTTCACAATGCTAAATAGAACGTTCTTGTATGCCATTTTTGGAGTCATTACAATAGATCTATTCTGTTATTTAGGTAAAGGGGGTGTTGGACATATTTGGTCAGGAACACTGACTTGAAGCTGCCTCTAAACAAAGCAGAACAGCTACAACAACTCTGTCTTTAGCTTAGCTATATAGAGGCGGTGCAGCTGCACTCTTGCTACTCTTTTAGCCAAATGTCATATATTTATTGAATCATCTTTAAATTTATGAAGGTAGGCATTCAGATTTGTGCAGTACCTTTACTCAGGAAAACCAGTCGTACATCATCCAAACCCAGTTCTTTCAGAACCAGTGGTGGAGTGACAGTAAGTTGATGAAAAGTTTTCAATTCCTCTGCCATGTCTCCAAATGTCATCTCAGTATTTATGTGAAAGCTGTAATTTAATCAATTGGGTTACTGTCAGAACTGTATGAACACACAGGGTGAGATGGAAAACAAAACTGTTTTAAGTAAGTTTGTGAAGTAGTGCACTGTTGTATCTAAAGATCCAATTATGACTTGTATAGGCTTACTACATTGCCCACACTAAGAACCAATCAAAATCAGTAAAACAAATTAAATATTGATCAGTTAACTGGAAACATCATTAACTATATTGAATTTCTTTTGTTTAGGTCTGTGTACTACATGTTGAATATGTATGGCAATTGTTTGTCCAAAAATGTGCATTTTTCTAATTGTATCACCTTTCATTAATATGAAATTTAACAATACATACTTCTGACCAGTCACACTGTCATGAGATATCCAGAGATGATATGTTTTAATTGACGGATGAACGCTGAGCAAAATCCTCTCAATGTCAGTGGCTCTGGTGAGGGACGTTTCTCTCAAAACTACTTCAGGGCAGTTTGGAATCTTCTCGCCATCTTAAAGAAATAGAAAAAGTCAAAATAGTATACCCGTCATTACTCATAATCAGCCCTTAACCAATACAAATATATTTCAAATTGGAATGATGTGACAATCAGGTCAACCTCATCCAAAGACCAAAGACATCCATCAGCTAAATGACATGCAATGTAAAATTTGGAAGGAATTTTTGATAGCTCGAGCGATGATGTTAAAGGTCATGTGACAACACGCCATTTTAGGCCCTTTATAGGTTTGGGACTTTTTGAAAGTCCTCCTAGAGGATTGAACAGATCCTTCTCAAATTGGATCAGCAGCATGTCAAGACGTTCAGTCTGCCAAATTACAAAGCTTGTGTTTTCCTAGGACGATGTTGGCGTGGCGGCCACTTTGTGTGTTTCGCCATAACACAGGAAGCTGTTGTAACTTTACACAATCCAATCTGCCTGAAACTTTGCATGCATGATAAGAGTCCAGACCTGGAGACATGAATACACCAATATTGAGTCATAGTCATAGCACCACCTGCTGGCAACAGGAAGTCAGCCTTATGAGACAAACATCCGATTTACCTTAAATTTTAATAGTGTGGTCTACACATGATACACAGCAACATCGTAAAATTAGTATGTGTTCACTAGCGCCACATAAGCAACCGGGTATCAGCCATAGACGCCGATACCGTGTGCGCTCCAGAGCTCGAGCACCCACGGAAAATACTGAGCACCCACGGAAAATACTGAGCACCCACGTGTGCCAGACTGCCAGTAGGCTACATTCATTTAAAATTAAACATTGCAGTTGGTGCTAAGTGGAGCATCTATCATAGTGTGATTGGTTATGTCGGTGGCATTGATTCTAAATTTCCCACAAAGCTGATCATGATGTGTCAGTTAAACTTCTCATCTCTAATCCTATCTGTATCTGTGAGAAGTGACCCACTCCCAGTTACAACTGAGAAGGGTCTGGTGTCAACCAGGCTAGCTACAATCACCTTTGTTTGTGTTATCTCTATGACATTAGGAGTTTAGATGAACTGGTTCTGGGATTTTTGCCCCTGCCCAACTGCTTGGCTTACTTGGCATACTGGACTTTGTTACAGTGACACATATTAGCAATTAACTTGGTGAGGGAAATGGTCAAAACTACAATAACAAGAATCTTAATTCCACTCAAAATACATAAATTGTTTGAAAATGTGTTGGAAGGTTTGCTCATGTAATTTTAAACCATAAGACATTTTACTTTTACCTTTGATTTTTTTAAGTACAACTGCTCTTTCAAAAACACCTGGTATTCCAGGTACAGTGACGGGGTCACAGAAACGGCTGCCTTCTTCAGACATCAGAGAAAATGGTGCGTAGTTCTCGTGGTCTGACGTTTCTTTCTATGAAAATAAGGATAAACAAGGGGCATTAGGCAGTAACCCTCAAGTGGAAGTCTATAACATGTTTGTATTCAGTTCACTTCAGTGTTCGTTCTTATACCTACAAAAGTAGTAAACAATCATTAGTTGATAACGGAATCGTAAGCTAGGAGGCGCAGCTTTTTATGACACATATTGATATTTGTTGTTATGCAGCGACTTCTAGTGCCCATAGATATTATGACGGGAGTAAAATAGAAAGTAAGGTGATATAGTTTAAAGAGCGACAAAGTCTGCGTAGGGAGAAGGGATGAGTCAAACATACACAGGACTTTCACCCAAGACACCGCTAGTCATGTCCCCTGGGAAACCTAAAGTCAATGTTGTTATTTTTCAAGTCATGTACACAAGTATGTAACTACATCCCACATTTATTTTTACCCAATCTGTGATATTTTTCTAAACCTAAACAAATAGTTCTGTTTCACAATATTAACCACATGTTTCAAACTGCGACCGCTTCACAACGTTAAATAGAATGGTCATATTTCGTAAGATACATTGCACATTTATATTGTGCATTCATGAATGCGAAGCATACGGGAGAACACATGAACTGTACCACCTTTTCAAGTGGACTTGGGCATGGATCATGTTCACATTAATCAAACGAACTGGACTTGGGGTCAAATCTACTCCGATCCGGTCCAGGTCCCTGATCCCAATGCAATATTAGTAAAAGCCCCCTTACTGCATTACATTATATTTTTATATTTTGAATTGTCACCTGTATTTTACTTTACATGAATAAAGATGTTTCCACCATAAATCGGTGCATTGAAATGTATCAGAATGCAGGAAAATTTCACCCCAAGGTCAATGTCCCAATCTGTGAATTTCAATTCTGCCTCCAAACTGATGTAGAAATACCTTTGCTTCAGATAAGAGGTATGCCCAGCAGTATGTTGAATACTCAAAGACATCAAGGTCATCAATGATCCTGTCTCCACGTTTTGTTCCAAGCGTTGGCAAAAGCTCTCTAAAGAGCACGTACAAGCCTTCAACCACTGCGATCTACAGGAAAAGAAAAAAACATATTGTTACATGAAGAGGAAAAATAATATTTCAAGCCAAATAATGAAACATAATGAATGATGCTTCAGTTTAAAAACAATGCAGTGTTAATGTGAATGTAGTCAAAGCTCCAAAACATTTCAAAAAGATCAGCGGTGGACGAAGTATTCAGATCCTTTACTTAGTAAAAAGTACTAAGACCACACTGTAAAAAATACTAAAACAAAATGAAAATAAAAAAGTAGAATTCCTGCATTGAAATTGTTCCTTAAGTAAAAGGATGTAAGTAGCATCAGGAAAATGTACTTAAAGTATTAAAAGTAAAAGTACTCAATGCAGAAAAATCCTCCCATTGTAGAAAGTGTGAAGGATCCAACCAGCTGTGTGGTTAATGGTCTCATCATCTCAGCTGGACTTGTAGCCGTTATATTGTTGGCTAGTTTACTTTACAATAATACATCAGATTTTATAAACTACATGTGTTCTGTGTGCAAAAGTCTTAACTTGTAAAGTAAAAGTCAGATTAATGTAGTGGAGTAAAAAGTACAATATTTCTCTCTGAAATGTTGCGATGTAGAAGTAGAAAGTGGCATGGAAAGAAAAGACTCAAGTGCAATACAAGTACCTCAACATTTGTACTGAAGTATAGCAATGGAGTAAATGTACTTAATTACATTTCACTGCTGAAAAAGTGGTCCATGCAAATACCTTTATTTATAAGGTGCCTTTTTATTTTCATAAAAAAGGTAATGAAAGTGATCTTGCATAGTTTACCTTCTGATTCCTGGATATGACCTCATTCCTGCAGAGTAACTGATACAAACTTTGGGCCAAAGGGTTACATCCAGTCAGTTTGCGTACGTATGCAATGAGATTTTTGTTTCCAAGTCCTAGACATTTATTTTTCTGTAGTGGAAAATATCAAAACAATTACAAACTATATTGTGCACACACAGAGGGGAAAGAGCATCTAAAAGAGTTAAACAATGTAAAGAGTTTGTAGTTTCTTTCTTGAAAATGTTGTCCATTATGATGCCAAAAAACAAAACACACATACACAGAGCAAAGGAGGAACACACATTTTCTTTTACACAACCTTTCTTCAAAGTGCATTTACTTTTGCATTGTATCCAGGTTTCTGCTGTTTGTCTGAACTGCATGTGTGCGAAATGAATAAATAAGTGGCAGTAAATATGTTAATACCTTTTTAATGCATAGAATAATAATCTATTAAAATAAAAATGGTTGGCATGACATTATAAATTATGTTTTAATGTTAAACATGCACAGTGAGTCTTTAGGGTATAGTGGGTCTGTGGATGGCTACCTTAGTGACTATCTTAACTTTAGGCCAGTAATCCTATCAATGTTTTTTTTCACAAATAGTAAATGTTAAGATATTTTAAATGGGAAAAGACAACATAAGTAATGAAAAAACTGGCTTATCCCTAACAGTTCAGACAAAAATGTGTGACTCTGCTGGGAACGATTGGACACAGCGAAATAAATAAATAGGGCGGGGGATAAACAATTATGTAAAAAAATAGATCCGCAATTCAAATATATATATATATATATATATATATATATATATATATATATATAATGAAACTGTGCTTACAATGATATAAAGTGAAGACAAGAAGACACTGATTCCTTTGGTGGTTTGCTGCACTGAGGGCCCAACATCATCGATGAAGAATTCGTTTTGGTCTGGAACGTCATCAGGAAACGTGGACAGGGAGAAGTGCACTGTCGACCCATCTGAGATTCCACAACTTTCCAATCTGTCGCCACTACCGTGTCCGCCTCTGAAAATATGAATAAGCACATCAGAATCAGTATCAATATTTAGATCAAAAGCCATACTATATATGCAATACAATAATTCTGACATACTTGTAATGAAGAACATATCCTGGGATTCCACTTTCATTGGCGAGCTTGTTCTTCAAATTAGCTATTGTGTCACTTTCCAAATTCACTGTCACCTCAAAGTCTCCCTAGATCAAATATTCAAAATAGAAAATTATAGCACCACTTGCTGGTGGATGTATGTAATTGTTGGTGTCTTAGGTATGTACACCAGTCTGTACAGTACCACCCCTGAAATTCTCACTTGCAAAACTGATAAAGCGAAAAAGTAAATCAAAGGGAATTGAAAGTGCCGTCCTTTAAGTAGTTCACACCTCAGAAGTTTAGACGAGGACAGTGCACAATTGAACATTAACCTTGTATAAAAATGAGGAGATGCATTTACCAGGATTTAGCAAAATTGCTATTTTCCGTCCCTGGGCAGGTATATAGAACACCAAATGAATAACAGAATTCAATGCAAATGGAATACAAAACACCAGGTTATACAATTTAACAAACAATACTGTTCACATTTCCCACACCACCTAATCACGATAATTCACAAATATCTAAAAGATTTTTAACATCTTTTACTTTTACAAAAGGAAAAGCAGCAGGGACGAAAAATCTAAGTATTTAGGTTAACTTTAACACCTCCAGTTCAGACACAAGAAGCAATATTTACAACTGATAGCCATTTTATTATATCCAGGAGTCTTCGATGCTGCTTAGTTAAGGGGAAGAAATTCCCTACAGTACAGTACTGTACATTAACTTACCTTGAGCATGATGTGGCATCGAACGGTATCAGTCCCGTTGGTTTCAGTAACTTTTCGCATCAGCATTTGAGGAGCTGCTCTCAGGTTCTTCTTTGATGTGAATATGGCATAGATTACATCCTTATTTTTAATATGTCTGTCTTTTAAAGACCCTGTAAGTGAACAAAACAAACACTTTACATATTTTGTTGCTGAGCTTTTACATAAGTCACTGTTTTGCTTTCTTTTTTCCAAAGCCACTTGGTATATTAGTTTTCATGTGATGATAGAACATTACAAATTATTCTGATGATATTTTTTTTGTAGAACAATTAGACAATCTTATATAAAGGCCTAATAACTGTTGACAAGTCCTTAACTGTGGTGCATGATCACACTGAATAAAGACCTAGAATCTAGCTTACATGTGTTGAAGAAGGGATCATCTGTCAAAGGCATTCCATCCACTGTGTAGAGACAGATCCCTTTGGACTGATTTACACTTTCAAGGTGACAGATCCTCAACATTAAATCTTCAACTGTGTTATGTGCAGGATCCATATCTGCAAATTTGAAATGACCATGGTAAAAGTATAAAATGGCATGTGGGATACAATGATATTGCACACAATACTGTGTCATGTCCTGTGTGCTGCACGCTGTACCCAGGTGCCACCCCTTGCCTGTCAGGTCTGTCATAGGATGGACTTAAAGGACAATTCCGGTGCAAAACGAACCTAGGGGTTAATAACACGTGTACAGAGTTGACCATTCCCTGGGACATATTTTCATGCTAATCAAATGTGTTTGTAGCCTGAAACAAGCTAGCGCGAACCGCTGATTAGCTTACAACGCTAGTATTCGGGGCACTTAGAAAGTAAAAAGAAATCACTATTTCTATACCACTAACAAGGCTCAAAATAGCACCACACTTCCACGGTAGCATAATGAGGGTCCCTACATGTAAACCGAAGCATTGAGAAAATTGTAAGTGTACAGAAAGATAGTTTAGAAAGACAGTAGCGTTCTCGTATACAGGCGTTCTTGGGTATACAATCATGATCAGTCGAACAACGAACGCCGTGCAACCAGTAACATAGCTCAAACACAGTGTTCATGATTCGACTGCTCATGACTGTTTTCCCAAGATGGCGCCCGCATGTAAACATGAACGCTATTGTCTTTATAAACTCTTTTTAATAAACTGTATGTACACTTACAAAGTTCTCGGTTTGCTTCGGTTTACATGTAGGGACCCTCATTATGCTGCCCATAGGCGGCACTAGGCTATTATTAGGGGTGCTGAAGCACCCCTAAATATCCTCTCAGCACCCCTGAAAAATAAAGTCCTTATCAGTGTGATTTTGTGAAATCGTTTAGTGCTCAAACCTTATTACTTTTGCAAACCTGATTTTAGCGATGGAATAGGATAAATGACGACAGGCTCAGCTCAGTTGTAGCCTAAAGTCAACAGCCATAATACAAATATATTAAAAAAAAGTCAACAGCCTATCTGCGATTCCCTGAATGAGTAGGCTCTGCCTCTGATTGGTGGGCGCCTCAGCCTACTGTTCAGTCTGCGCAGATAACTTTGGGGAATTCGGTCGTCAGAGTATGGCTACCTTCAACCACTGAAAAGGTATGGCTAATGCAGTGAAAATGAAATCTAATCGAATTAGCACGTTGAAGTAGGCTACAGGTGTAGTATTTGTGGAACCAAGCTGTGATTCCCTGATCACAATGATGGCAATTATATCTGAATTAGCTTAGCTTATTCACCACGGAGTCCAATTTTGTCTGTGCAACGTTTGCAATGTAAACAAAATTGCTAACTGTAGGCAAATGTAGCTTAGGAGTAGCCTACAACGAGTTTTTAAAATGTGCTATTAATAGCTTGCCGTAACGGTTTCAGCACCGCTAAAAATAGCCTAGCGCCACCGCCTATGTTGCTGTTGCCTCCCTACCAGACACTTTTATTTTTAACTGTCAATGTCAGTGAAAAATAAATAATTCGACCTGACAGATCATCAGACTTATTCATATCAGAACTGAAACACTGGAACAACAAACGCTGACTCCCAGTCTGTTTCCCCATAGATGATATACGTTTCTTTTTTAAAGAAAACAGCCAGGTTCAGGTGAGAAAGTATGAGATAAGACTTTAACATTATCCCACTGCACTGAACAGCAACCCCATATTCACATATATAAATGATACATTAGTTAGTTAGTTATAAATAGGGGAATTTATAACCTTTGGTAGCCTACATAATACATTTCAAAGGCTGTTCCAGCTGTCAATACACACTGGTGTAGTTCCTTGTGTATGGAAAAAATCTTTGATCGTGCCCGTACCCAAAAACAATAAACCTAGGGAACTTAATTGCCCTAACATCCACAGCAATGAAATGTTTTGAAAAAATAATCCTGAAACAGCTTTTATGTGAGGTTACACCATCCTTAGACCCAAACCAATGTGCATATCGTGCAGACAGAGGGGTTGAAGATGCACTGCTGACCCTGATAAACAACATATATGAGCACCTTGAACAGGCAAAGAGTCTTGTCAAGATTGTGTTCATAGACTTCAGCGGTGCCTTCAACACAATCCAACCCCACCTGATGGTAAAAAAACTGGTATACAGGGGTATATATCAACACTCAACTTTTAAATACATGCTTGTCATGTTTGTATTTATGTTTTTAATGTTATGCAGTAGGCTGTATAACAATGGAGCGTGTAATGGTGACCGCATGAATTTCCCATTTGTGGATAATAAAGTTCACCTTGAACCTTCTCTGTTGATTACATTTGCCTTCTGGTTGACAGCACAAAGGAGTGAGGAGAATAGAGAGGGAGAAGGGCAGAGAGCAAGATGAACGAGGTGAGAAAATGGCTAGGTAGCCTATAAGATATATATATATATATATATATATATATATATATATATATATATATATATATATATATATATATATATATATATATATATATATATATATATATATATATATATATATATATATATATATATATAAATAAATAGGACTACTGTGTTTTGTTTTCTCTTTTATTTGAAGATTATTTTCTAGTTGATTACACAATGTTTTGTATGTGATTGTCAGTGATATGACGGAGGGAGGGGGATAGAGGGAGAGAGGAGGATGGAGAGAGAGAGAGAGAGAGGACAAAGAGAGGGACCTGGAACAACCAGGTGAGAAAGTGGACATATATTGTACGGGCGAAAACACTTGAATTTCACAACTGAATTTAGGTTGTATTCATTCATTATTCGTTCATTGCTTATTGTGATATTAGACTTCCATTGATATATGCATATACATATGATACATATTATTCATTGGCACTCCTGTATTGCATAATAATCATTAAAGTTGGTCTTCTCAGATTTATTGATGTCTTACTTATCATATAATGTAGTTGTTGTATTAGAGTAAATGCTTTTATTATCAGGCCCAGGCTCTTAAGAAAAATAAATGTTGGATTCCCCCCCATCTGGTTCAGAGGCATTATTAGATTAGATTATTCATCATTCAGCTGTATAACCATATCAGTTTCTATCAATGATGTAAATGAAAAAGTTGAAAACGAACACCAGAAAAAACCATCAATAATCCTGTCTAAAAATACGTTAAGGCTGATTTTACCAGTTCAAGGTATGTGCTGCAATAATCGTGCTTTGTAGTTGCCATCTTTTTTTCACAGCAGATGCCTTGAATCTGTTGATAGTTTGTCATAATTGCATGTCTCAATCTGTCTCTTTCTTAACCCCAAAACTCACCAGAAGTCATGATTTAAGGGTTTAAACAAAAAAAAAAATCTTACGGGGGAGCATGCCCAGACCCCCCTAGCTTAACTGCTATTAACTGCTCATTAGGGGCTGAGTCCCCCCAAAGGTCAGATCCTAGAATCGCCCCTGATGCTACTATTTAAGTGTGGTGCTATTTTGAGCCTCGTTAGTGGTATAATAAAACAATTTGCATTTCATTGTAGTATACAGGAGTAAAATGTAGGGTACAACGCATGTACACACAAATTAGCTGTGCATTGTGGGTATTTTAAAGTGGACTATGTAGTGAATGAAATTAACCGTGGAGAATTCGAACACCACTACAAAATGGCGAACACACTATATAGTGCACTATTTCCATGATAGGGAACGGTTTCCAAGACAGCTAAAGAGTGAGGCAACCTGAAAGGAGACTGAGTCTGAGTATCAAAATAAAACAGGAAGTGTCAAATATTGACTTGTCACTAATATTAGGCTCGTTCGAGATGAGCCAGGTCTGCGCAGAATCGATCACCGGCGATCGCCGCCCAATGCCTGCCGGTTAGATTTGTGTCCGACTTGATCACGACTTGCTCTGACGTCATTCACACATGGGCAACGATGACCTCACAAGAGCAAGGTGGCCGCAGGTTTGAGACGCAGGCAGCGCAGCTGCTTTTCACCGACTGCAAGACCCAGGCGGACCAAGGGCATGCTGGGAAATGCCGGCCACTCAGCTGATCTAACAGCAGATTGGTGCAGAATCGACTCAACATTGATTTTGAATTGGAGGGATTTTAACTGCTATTTTCTGATTTAAAGGCTTATTCCGTACAAACCACATGTTGTGTGGCTGGTAGTGACGTTTAGAAGTCAGAGAGACTACATCTGTTCAGATTACGGATCATCTACAGTGTGTTGTTAATTAAAATCAGCAACAGATCGCCTGTAGACAGCTACTATGTCATAATAAAAACAACTTGAGACTTGTGTACAAGCTGATATATAGGTCTGATAACATTTTATTAAATCGGAATCTGACCTAACAGGATGTGAGTGTTTCTGTCACTTCCTGTTCAGCCTGAAGGCTGCTGGAAACGGTCTGACTTGACAGACCGCCCCCGGCTGCTGCCGCCTGCTCTGGTTTTCTTTACAGGCGAGGCGCAGTTCATCTCGAACGAGCCTATTGACTAGAAAACGAAAACATTACCTAATTGCTGACAGAGGACGCCACTGACCAACACTGCCAAGCATGCTTAAAAACACAGTGAAAGGTCAGGCTAGCTGTACGAAAACTACCAGTAAACCATAAACTCATTTTCTCAGTGTGCAATAAGTCCATAATCAACCAGTTTAAAAGAGGTACATATATTATAGTTTTGCTAATCAGATATGTCACATTTGATGATGACAAATCTGATTATATTGGGCATGTCTAGAGAATATAAAAAAGGCTGCTTCTAATTACTTTTTTTTTTTTTTTCTACAGTTTTTGCCAATTGCTTACACTCTGAAATCAAAAAGTTTAGCGGAAAAAAAGCTTTAAGAATATTTAATAAATTAGGTGAATTTCTTACCTCCGATATATTTTGGTTCAGGACATTTGGGGTACGTGTACTGCAGACAGAAGGACTCCAACGACTTCGTCACAGACATTGCAGCCGCTGGAGCTCTGAGTCTGCGAATATAGTCTTTCATGGCCGAAAAACGATTCCTTTCCACCTGACTTAATCCTGTTTGGAAATATGTGTGATTATTTTAATTGTACATTTTAATATAGCAAACTGTTTTATTTGGACCATTACTTGAAATATCCATTATAGCGTTAAACAAATGAATTTAAGTTCTATAATTAGCCTACAAAAGAAATAAATATTCCAAACTTCTGAGTGGCTTTCATAGTAATTTTTGGAGGATAAATTAAACTGACTTTTGGTCGTATTACTACTTTTACTGCATATGTTTAAGCATAGTCTATACAAATACTGAAAATCTGTGTATTTTTATGTTTAAGACCAAAGTTCATATCTTCACAGGGGCGGCTGTGGCTCAGTGGTAGAGTGGTCACCTGCCAATGCAAAATAATTTTCAGCATTTGCATCGATCCATGGCCCTGCAGTCCCATGTCGAAGTGTCCTGGGCCAAGACACTGAACCCCGAGTTGCGCATCGGAGTGTAAATGTCTGTGAATGTTTATCTGATGAGCAGGTGGCACCTTGTACGTGTATGAATGTGTGCGAGTGGTTCCTCTACTGTGTAACAGTGCTTTGAGTAGTTGTTAAGACTAGAAAAGCACTATATAAATACAGTCCATTTACATTAAAGAACCGAGAACAACTCATGTTATGTGAAAATCTTTGGTTGTTGCCTTTTAAGGTCGAATTAATATTTTAGACTTGTAAGTGCTTTTGCATTCCTTTACACTTACCGATGTTGTTCAAGTCTTCATCTGTTACACCATCAATGAAATCTCTTTCATCCTTCACACCAAACTCAACAAATTTCAGGTAGTAAGATTCCAGTCTGTGCTGCTGAAGTAAGTTGAATATTGCATCCATCTAAAACAAACATAAAAAAAAACATACAAACAGCAGAATATTCCAACTAAAACCCATTACTACTCATAAGATATGAACTGATATCTTCAGTGATATTACACAGTTGATTTGAGTTCAGGACACACTTACCTTGATGTGTTCAAGATGGAAGTGCAACAGTTGTCCCGTTTAGTTTAGTTTCTCTTTCCAATATATATAACTTACTGTAATGTGTGGCTCCTTAGTGAAAAAAAAAAAAACCCAAATGATACGAGCAACATAACACCTGTTTACGTGCTGCTGAGCTTGCCAAGCCTTCAAACTGGTCCAGTCTGGTTTCTCTCTCAGCTCTGCCAAAGTCTTCTGGTTTGTTTGCTTAGTTTTGTCTTGCAACATCTTCATACACTATTTTACTATTTTGTCTCAACTAACAAAGACTACTTTTACACAATATGGATTTTTTGGGCAATCAAAATTCCCACAACAAAATTATTGTAATAATATGTTCTACTGCATTGTCCAAAACACTCACTCAATCCACTACTCCCCAACTTGAATAGCAAATTGAGAATTACAAATAATCTTTTGGTCCATTACTGACATATGACTGTAATTTCAGCACCTTTTAATGATGCAACATGATTGTGGGATTGTAAAAAAAAGAAGAAGATAGATCTCCATGTTTTGTATCGTTACTAAAAATATATGTCTTTTGGGGAAGATGAACGTAGACCAACTCTAACTAACAAAAGAACAAACTATTCCTCCTCCTGATGCAACAAAGAGTTTTTGTGAGCGGTGTGATAACGTATCATTCATAAGGCTTAAAATCTTCAGTGTATCTGATATTTAGATCCTATTTGGCACACTGTTTTGATTAAGCATAATACTAATAATAATAATTGAAGGAGAAAGTAGGATTCATGATTTTGCCGCTCACTCAAGCTGCCATGTCACTCAACAGACTGTATTGCCATGGTTGGTATTCATGGAAACTGAACATTTTGGTATTTCTTACTTAACTGAAGATGACTGAACTTGAGCTGCTTACTGAGATGTGAAAAGTACATTATTAACTATCATACCTAAAAAAAGGTATGTCTACATCCAAATAATAAATACTGACAGCATCAGAAAATATGACACTAATTTTATTTTTAGATGTCTCATGTCGGTCCTGTATTAAAAAAACGTTCTATTTGTTGAGAAACATTGAAACTGAAATTCATTATAGTTTAATCGTTGTAGTTTAATAATTTGATTTCTCCAGTCATAGATGTTAAAGTGAGCCAGGATAAGAATGCATGGGAACAAAGAACATGTTGCAACAGAAAACAAAAGCATTTTCACTTGCAAGTCTAAAAATAGATTTGAAAGAACATATTAGAAATAGTTGAAAACTGGTTTGTTTTCATTGTTCATAATCGTTTGAGGTCAGAAATCTTTTCAGCAGAGGAGATTATGCATAGGATAAGTTAAAGGGACAGTTCAGATGTTTTGAATTGTGGGTGTATGAGCTACTTCTCTATAATCAGTGTGTTAGCTACAGTAAACGATGGTCTGCACAGCCCTAGAGATAGGGACTTGAGTTTGAGACTTGGACTCAAGTCACACTTAAAAATTGCACACACAGTGACTTTAGACTTGACTTTTTACTTCACTACATTAATCTGACAGGTTTAGTTTCTAGTTAATTCACAAATTAAGATTTTACCCAACAATATTACAGCCTACAAGTCCAGCTGAAATGATTAGAACATTAAACACACAACTGTTTGGATCCTTTTATACATTTTTAATACTTTTACTACATTTTCCTGATGATACTTACAGACTTTTACTTAAAGCTACATTGTGTAAGAATTTCCCCCATCTAGCGGTGAAATTGTATATGACAACCAACTGAATATTACTTTCTAGTCCCTCCCATTCCGAGTGTGTTTTAACTCCTACGGTGGCCGTATTAGTCCAAGAAGTAAGACTTTGTCCGTATGTTTTCCTTCCAGTGTAATAATAGTTTTATGTTATTTTGGTACCATTTCATTGCTAACATCAGCTATCAGGTTTCCAAACACATGTAAGCTAATATTAGTAAAGTATCAGTACTATTCTGTATATTGTACAAGTTTAATAATGTAAGGCAATGTTTACAGCATAGGAGAGAAGCAACGGATGTTTGTGTTTTTAATATATTTCTCTGAGCAGTATGAACAATGTCAATGAAACCGAAATTAGCTCTTAGTATCGCCATCGTTTCCACACAGCTGTTCTAGCTGTAGCTAGTCTGTGTTACAACTGCATTACGTGAGCTGTCTGCCAGGGAAATCACGACACATATGATTACGTTTATGTTACAAGGTAGACGATCCTTTCTCATCATTGACGTGTGGAAAAGTATCCTAGACGTGGTTCTAGCGTTATGCACAACCATGATATAGTTAGCCAAGCAAGTATAAAACTTTGAATTTATACAAATAGGCAGAATTACCTGTTGAAAAGAAAGCAGGCCACTTCGGCGTCCTTTTTAAAATCCTTGCTCCTCATGAGCTCTTTCCATCTTGGAAAAGCCACTCCAAAATTAACTTTGGTCTTGTTGCTTTGCCTGTCGCGTTGTCGTTTTAATTCTCTTTTTAACTTCTTTGGCGACTCGGTTACATGTCCTCGAGGCTTTCAAATCTGCCGGCAGTCGGGAGTAAATCTTCTCCCCCTCCCTGGCATTCGTCACGATGCCACTGGGTGTAACAGCGCGAAAAGCGGAGGTATGGCCCTCTTCGGCTAATGTATTTTAGAGATGGAGGCGCAACATGGCGGCCGTCATTCGAACGACTCGCTGGTATGTATTCTGAATGATTCTGAATGGCAGATTCTACACTTACGAGAATACTTTGATTAGTTGGAAGTAATTGAATGAGCACATATTTGTGAAAGAACAAATATTTTTCAATGCAGGACTTTTACTTGTAACAGAGTATTTTTTTACAGTGTGGTATTCGTACTTTAACTACTTCCACCACTGGATTTTTAAATGTGACCTTCCTGTTGTCACCATTGAACTCACTATTTCCTCCCTCATTAGGTATCGATGATAAATCTAACTAACTTGAAAATAATCGTACTGTCCCAACAAGTGGCCATTGTACCACCATGTCCAATTTACACAGCACTACCCCTAACCCTAACCCAAACACATTCAACCCATTCCCAGTGTTGTTGCCTAAACCTAACCTGCACGTTGAAAAAGGTCCTGACCAAGTGGATGATGTGACGAGTTCTGAGTGAGAAAGTGTCGAAACAGTACGTACCTGGAAAGTTAGAGACACTGTGTTCACGTGGAATTTGAGACTGATTTGTTAGGGTTCTAGCCACGGAACACAACTGAGAAACTTCACTCAGAAAAACAAAACCACAAGAGTTTCCAGTCACACTACAAATCACAAAATATGAAACATTTCATTAAACTGAATCTGCTAAAACACATACTCCAGGTTTTCAGTTTACTCACTAAGTTGATTTGACAATGTTGTCAGTTTAAATCAATGTTTGTAGAACAATTGTTGGGCTTTGTGGTTTTAAAATAGAACAGGGTCTTCCATCTCTGTTCCACTTCTTAGAAATCAAACCGACCTACTTTCAATTTGAATAATCTCACCACAACTGACCGACAGAGCGATTAGAACGGAAAATGTCTGACCCTTTCCTGTATGTATTTCAAAGTAACATTCATACTACAGAAGAACAAAAAAGTGCGGTGTTTGACCCAAAGTGTTTAATCTGTGAAAGATTTACTCAAGTCGATTCTGGACAGAGATTAAATGTCAACTGGAAAAAACAAAACAACAGGCAGTTGGACTAAAACTTCACACCTCTCATATTTGCAGGGTGAAAACAAACCACAAACACCCTCCACTTGCTTTTCACACTCGGCACGCGTTTAACACAACAGTTATGTATTTTGTAACCAAACCAATGTACAATCCAAACCAGACTGTTCTGAGCGATACGACGTTCTTTATAAGCAACATTTTAGACACAAAGGTCAGAGTGCCATAACACCCTGTTGGGATAAAGGCTGCATTCTGTTTCTTCTTTCCCACTTGTCTCCTACCTTGGAGTAACTTAGAGGAAGCGAGGGACATAAGGAGGAAAGTGAAGCAGTCTATTCCAGATGTGATGGCCCAAATACAATCTTCACTTTAATAGCTCATCACAGGGGTTTTATGAAGCAACATACATGGAAAAAACTTACTTTAAAAGCCCCAGTGTGTAACGTTTTTAGTTGTTCATTATCAAAATCTGTGTTGTCCGTTCACAAACTTGTCTTTTTTCATGAATATTTACCACCACCATCAATTCCAAGTATTCCTTTTGGGTTGAAATTTTACGCTTGCATTTGCATGATCTGGGGTAGATGCTCCATATTCATGCACCATTGGTATCTGTAACGTTAGCTGGAAATAATGCAATGTTGCAATGTAGGTTGAGTTAGCACTGTGCCGGACTCAGATTAATTGCAAGGAAATTAACAGGGCAGGACAGGAACATCCTTTAAAGTGGTGGGCACCCCCCCCCCCCCTCGCTGATCCATTCGCCAGGCTAAAGCAGTCAACCTAGGGGAAACACTGCCTTCACTTCAATTGCTAATCACAGGGGTTTGATGAAGCAACAAACATGAAAAAGCTTCCTAAAATGTTCTTTATTTGCATCTGAATTTGTAAGTACTTGATTGTATTTCTCAATTAGTTCAGATAAAGTAAGGTTGATGTTGCAGATCAGTCTTTAGATTTAAAGAATAGCTTGGATTAGAAAGAAAAAAACACATCAAAACATCATTTATATGTAGTCAGATAATACGACCGGACGCTGGAGGTCAAGGGGATCTCCCGTGGTGTATGTGATGCTGAGTTTCTTTGACACTTTTACCAGTGTGTAGGACTACACGACTATTTCCATGATGACATTGTTGCTGCCTCTTCTCTCTGCAACCGCCCGAGCTGCTGCGAGCAGAAAGACCAGAAAGTACTCATTAGCATAATGAGATTTTTTTGTCTTAAAAATCATCAATGATAATCAGCTGAAGGTTATACGAAAGATTAAGATGTTTGGGTTTCCTTTGAGAGCAACTGTTTCAGTACAGAGACTGATTGTACATTGTAAAAGCCACCTGCACACTGTGTTGCAATGTGCAGGCGGCTGCAGAGTTTACGTCCAACCTCAGACCACAACACGTCGTTCCAAATTGACATAAAAAACTAGAAATGGCGTATTTCTTTCTGACCAACATAAGAAAGGAGGATTAGGCTAATTGCTGCGAGCAACTGCCACCATGTCTCTTAAAAA
This sequence comes from Zingel zingel, assembly GCA_023566125.1. Classification (NCBI taxonomy): domain Eukaryota; kingdom Metazoa; phylum Chordata; class Actinopteri; order Perciformes; family Percidae; genus Zingel; species Zingel zingel. The sequence goes on from CM042336.1 coordinate 23,112,591, forward strand.
TGACTTTTGACGGTAACTCCCCTTCCCACACAACATACAGCCAACATGAACACAATATTAGACTAAACAATGAAGTGAACTAAAATAACTCGTGAAGAACAGGATGTTTGCTTGTGCCCTAGAAAATCTTTAGCATGAAATGTCAAAAAAGTGGATTGAGTTAAAAAAATGTGTGAGTCACAGTTGAATCATATGATATATTAAACTTTATTCACATACGTGATTATGTGCATGATCTCTACAAACAGATATCTATATGAATGCCGAATCTGTAGGCAACGGGACAAGATTTTGGTTTCCGAAGTTTTCTGGTTTGCGTTTGTAATCACATTTGAGCAGGTAAACGGATATAAAGAGTCCATGTGGAGAGCAAAAGAGGCAGAACACATGGGCCGAAATGCAATCTCGGAACCCACTGGCTATCATCTAATGACGATTTAGCTTTTTAAATTATTAATCTGCTGGGATGCATGCTGGGAAATGCCGGCCGCTCAGCTGATCTAACAGCTGATTGGTTCAGAATCGACTCAACATGATGGCGTTTTAACTGTGATTTGTCTGATTTAAAAATGTATTCTGTACAAACCACATGTTGTGTGGCTGATAGTTACGTTTAGAAGTCAGAGAGACTAAATCCGTTCAGATTACGGATCATCTACAGTCTGCTGTTAATTAAAATCAGCAACAGATCACATGTAGAGAATTTTGACAGCTACTCTGTCATAATAAAAACAACTGGAGACCGTGTATAAGCTGATATATGGGTCTGAAAACATTTTATTAAATCGGAATTGGACCACAGTCTTTCTGTCACTTCCTGGTCAGCCTGAAGGCTGCTGGAAACGGCTGGAAAACTGTCCGACTTGACAGCGGATTTTTGTCACCGCCCCCGGCTGCTGCCGCCGGCTCTCGTCCGCTTTACAGGCGAGGCGCAGTTCATTTTGAACGAGCCTATTGTCTGTTGCCCTCAGAGGCTTAGGCTACATTTACATTGCTACATTTTGGTTTAAAAACAAATATCTTTTGCCACTATTCCCCCTCTCCTTCTCCCTGCTCTGACGTTTCCCCCTCTCCTTCTCCCTGCTCTGGCGTCTCCCCCTCTCATTCCCCCTGCTCTGGCGTCTCCCCCTCTCATTCCCCCTGCTCTAGCGTCTCCCCCTCTCATTCCCCCTGCTCCGGCGTTTCTCCTTCTCATTCCCTCTGCTCTGACGTCTCCCCCTCTCATTCCCCCTGCTCTGGCGTTTCCCCCTCTCATTCTCCGTGCTCTGGTGTTTCCCCCTCTCATTCCCCCTGCTCTGGCGTTTCCCCCTCTCATTCCCCCTGCTCTGGCATTTCCCCCCTCATTCCCCATGCTCTGACGTCTCCCCCTCTCATCCCCCCTGCTCTGGCGTTTCCCCCTCTCATTCTCCGTGCTCTGGTGTTTCCCCCTCTCATTCTCCGTGCTCTGGTGTTTCCCCCTCTCATTCCCCCTGCTCTGGCGTTTCCCCCTCTCATTCCCCCTGCTCTGGCGTTTCCCCCCTCATTCCCCATGCTCTGGCGTTTCCCCCTCTCATTCCCCCTGCTCTGGCGTTTCCCCCCTCATTCCCCATGCTCTGGCGTTTCCCCCTCTCATTCCCCCTGCTCTGGCGTTTCCCCCTCTCATTCCCCCTGCTCTGGCATTTCCGAGCCCCTAAACTGGAAACACTTCTGACCCGTTTTGGTTTGGAATCTGCGGGGTTGTGTTGCAGTTTCAACAGCTGCAAACAGAGACCTTTGGCAACACCGACACTGACGCTTCTCCGCCTGATTGGATCTTATCAGTCACGACGTCTCGTTCTCTGAGACTAAAGCTACTAACGTTACCATGGCAACTACCAGCAGCGGGCGGAGTATACACGCTGCCTCCTGTTTATGTTTATACGAGAATGTTGATGAGATATTTTGGTTAGTTTAAATTAATTAGTTCTACTGGAGATAAAAAACACTTAACTCAGCTTAAAATCCAAAACGTTCGTACGATTCCGAGATTGAATCCATGTAAACACAGTCGCTGGAATCATCCTTTATGCAGATGATACGAGTGTCTTCAGTGATACTTTTAGGTTTAAATTCAAGTTTCATCTTAATATTACCCTAAAATGTTGAAAGATAACAAAAGTGAAAAAGTATTTCAGGGACTAAACGAGCTAACTGATAGCACACCTAGCTAACAGCACTGTTTTGTTGTCATGGCGTGATCTGATTAGCTTCATACACATCAAGTATAGGCAAGAATGCCTGCGTGGACACTTGCTGAAGTTTTCTTACCTCTGTTCCTGTCTCTGTATATGAGTCCCAGTAAGATGGTGGACACCACGTAAGGAGTTCCCACCAGCAGGAGGAACATCACCCTGGACAAAGAAACTGAACAGGAAGCTGCAGGCGGAGCTGAAGATGAAGACAGAGAGAAACCTGTAGAGAAAAACTGAAGTCAGAAACAATGTGAAGAAAAACTGAATCAATGAATTAAAAAAAATCTAAATGTTTTCTTCAATTTGTTGGCATTGTTTAGTTTTTTTGTCTCATTCATGTTTTAATCTACCTAGTTGTGATTTGTGATGTATGGGAAATCTACATATTTAGTATTATAGCAGTTGTTTTTTAAATTCATCTTACAAAGAGCATTAGCATTTAAGAATGCAGCACAAATATACCTAAATATACAAAATGAATCCGCAAAATGAATCAAGTTAATAAGAAAAATATAAGTATAATGATAAATGAATACCTGACAAATTAATTCCTGCCTCAAAAACATTTGCAAAGACAACTTTCAATAATTCCAATCCGTGTAGTTCAGTAGTCTTCTTCCCCAACTTTTTTTGCGGACTGTTTTGTTTCTTTGCAACTTTAAATCGTTGGAAAGTATCAAAACACACAAAATGGCGGCCTGCTCATAAAAACATTGCTCCACAGCGCTACTAGTGGTCAAAACCTCCATGTGTCCCTTTAATACCAGGCTGAAAAGCAGCCACTTCTCTGGTCTTCAGTACTACAACAATGCTCTGTAGCACCTAAGTGTACTGACACACCCAGCAGTCACGTTGCATTGTGGGTAATGTAGGTGCCTGGTTTTGACAACCAGGATCCTTTTTTTCTGACAGTATAGAAATGCAATGCGGAACCAGAGGAGTGTTTAAGAGTTGCTTATTAAATAACATTGTAGGCATCTGGGCTCAAATGTTGCCCTGTTGTGTAAGAACCTATTTATATATTTGACAGACTTTTTCTCAGTTATTTAACAACTGTAGATGGTTTATTTTACCTTCAACAGCCATCCAGCTGCCTAGTGACTCTCCATATCCAGGGATGCTGCATACGTAGAGTCCTTCATCAGATTTGGAAACACTTAGGAGGGTCATCTCTCCTGTAGAGCTGCTGCTGATGACACGGCCATCTTTATGGAAATCATATGTGTGATTGGGGGAGGGTGGGTCTGCTTTGCAGCGCAGAGTCACGGCAGCGCCTGCCGACACAGGGAGGCCGGGACTCTCCAGGAGCACAGTGCGATCTTTGGAACAGAAAGAAACTCAGTTTGTGCTTTCATCAAATACTTCTTCCTCATTTCTAATACAACCCTTTTAACATGAAGCTTTCGTACATATAAAGTAGCTATGAAAAAGTAAGGCACTGTAATTGGTATGTATTCCACGTATTTTTTGCAGTCAGCACCACTTTGACTGCTGCTGAAAGCATGATGAAGATGCGCTCGGGAAGGATGATGGGGTGGATGTTTGTGTCATAAAACAGCACTTTTAATCCAGGGAGCGGAGTTAGTGTCCCAGGGAAAACACAAGACTTTCACCCAGGTGAAAGTGTTCTTTCCTCGGGAGTGTTTTAATCCAAACCACAATCTTCTTCCTAAATTTAACTAGTCGTTTTAGTGCCTAAATAACTGTCGTCTCTGCGTGACGCTCACTTTTTGTCAGCTAAACTCAACTGCCACGGCTGCTGAGAAGACTCATCTCACGGTGATCTGTAGCTGGTTCGCAGTCGCCTATTGTCGGCTAAACACAACTACAAACAGTGAGTAATTCTGTAGGATATCACACGAATTGGTGTGCATACGTTTCCGTACGATATTATACGAACCTGTTCATGAGAATGCGTTGCATGGATTCTGATGTTAAGTCTATTCTGGTCTCACATTGCCAGACTTTCCTCCACAGCGCTGCGGAGGAGGGTCTGGCTAGTCCACACAACATTCAGGGATGGGAGAAAAACGTGCTCTGGTTTATTGCCATTTCTTTAAACCAATCACAATCGTCATGAGCGGCGCTGGGCGGATCAACAGTGCCTCTGTGTGTACATGGTTCACGTTCAAAAGTTGTTTTAGTCGTGCAACAGAAAACTCAGATTGAACAGCTGTCTGGATTCACCCTGCAGAGATCTGAGGAGCAGTTAACCATAGTCCTCACAAATCCACCGGAGTGCAGAACGCCAACACAAAGAAAGAGGAAGGTAATGGATATCCGGCCAAAAATTAGGGACATCCGGCGGAACATTTCGGCAACACCGGAGCAATCCCGGAAGTGGAACGTCGTCGATATAGACTAAGTCTCTCCTAATTTTCAGAGCAGAACATGAAACATCACAATCTGTTTGTTTCCGGGTGTTGTGTGTAGTACCGGTGATGGTGATGTTGACGCCGTTGCTCTTCTCCCCGCCTGCAGACTCGCACCAGTACGCCCCGGTGTCTGATGGGTAGGTGTTTTTGATAATGCAGGTGGAGCTCGAGGAGGCGGTGCCCCAGCCAGAGGCGCAGGGTCGGACCCCACCCTCTGGCGTTTTTCTCTTCACCTTCCAGCCGGTGGAGTTGAGCGGATCCCCGCAGCGCAGGGTGACGGAGTCATACTGGATGAACTGAGACCTGTCAGGGCTGATCTGAAGACAGGCTGCACGGAGGGAGGACGGAGGGAGGCAGGATATGAGACGGATGAGAGAGGGGAAAAACATTTTTTAAGTAAAAGAGCAAATGAGAAAAGATGACACAGAAAGAAGCAAACACAGACGTGTTGGAAGAATGGCCAAAAGGCAGATGAAAATATGGAAGTACATATACATTTAAAGAAATTTCAAAGGAAGAAAGAAAGAAAGGATGCAAGAAAACAAAGTGAAGACAGGAAGAAAGTAGGGGAAAGTGTAAAAAAATATGAAAGTGTGACAAGGATGGTGGAGGAAGGTGTGAAACGTGTCAAAGACAAAGTATGAAAAGTATAAAAGCAAAAAAAGTATGAAAACAGTGAAAATGTGAAAAGGAAGGTGAGAAAAGGACGGTAGAATGAAAAAGAAAAAGGTTTGAGTGATGAAAACGAGCGATATAGAAAAGACAACGACAGATTGGGAGAAAGACAAAAGAGAAGAAAATATGTATTAAAATGTATTGAACATGTCTGGAACAGGATAACATCCTTTATGCCAGACTCAAACACTGTACAAAAAAAATAAAAATAAAAATGACTTACATTTCCTGACACAAAGAGGAAAAGAAAATAGGAGAGAGGTAGGAATTCAACCAACAGAGACAAGAAGGCAAACGATAAAGCAAAACCGACAATAAACAAATGAAATCAGGGATTTTTGAGTTAATAACGACAAACATCACTTTAGCAGGATGTTAAGACTTTGAGAAAGACAGTTTGTTTTTGACACAGTAAAGAAAGAGTTTGTACTCACACAGCACCAGGCAGAATGGTGTTAACTGCATCCTGTCTCACCGATGACTGACGGGACCGGCGGTCTGGTCTCTGCACTTCCTCACTCAGAAACTCCCCCCCCACTCACATGTTAGGTGCCATGGTAGCTGCTTGAGTGCAACAACTTAAAAACGTCAGTTTTCCTCTAAAGAAAACATTGCACAAAACAAAAGCTTTAATTTACAGTTTTTTCTCGATTGCTAAGACACATTTCACGAAACCCGCACCCAATTTCTCTAAACTGTAAACACAAAACTAAATTCTCAAACTATAAATACAAAAAACCTGACTCTGCTGGCAAAATCAAACAATGCTTTCAGATCATACACACAGCCAGTCAGTAAGTAAACACTACAGAGCATTCATTAGACATTACCTCAAAAATCAAACACATTCTCACTCCCATCTCGTAAACTATGGACGCTTGATCAGGTGCCTTTAGCGTTGTTATTGACGATCAAAGTCTCCTTTAGCATCATATCTAAACGCAATTTATCTAAACGCACTTTATCTAAACGCGCTGGGACGGGACTATTGGCGTCACTTTTGATGCAGTTAGGTTAAAGTGATGGTTCGGAGTAATTTCACCATAGGCTGCTTTGCACCTTGACCTCGTGCCAAACAACCCCCCCCCCCCATAAGCTTTTTATAACGTTGGTCGAGTTAGTGTTATCAGCTGGTTAGCTTAGTGCAGGCGCTAATGAATCCACGTTTGTATCTCGTAAATTACCCCACTAATAATGCCCGGAATGATACCAACCTTCTACAGTAGCACAAATAGTTTCTGTACTTATAAAACGAGGCATTAGAAAGTTTGTAACTACACCAGAAGTATATTTAAATAACAATTGCCTGATGGTTATTCCTCTCGGCTGCTACAGCGTAGTAGTGTCCATCGGGCAAGTGTTATTTAAATATACTTCTGGTGTAGTTACAGACTTTCTAATGTCTCGCCACTAAGCATTTGGTTCAGAGAATGGGGTTTAGTGTTTTAGCAATTCAGAAAATCTGTAATTACTTCAAGGAAATACCTAAACATAAGACGGGAACACTTTACTTGAAGGTATCTACATGACACATGAACCCTAATTCTAACCCTAACTAGAAGCGCTATGTCATAAACGTTTATGACACGTTCATGACAGTGTCATGTCACTCTTATGTAGATACTTTCAAGTAAAGAGTAACCCATAAGACTTTGCACTCATAGATTTTTTGGGCAACTTTTGGTGTGGCACAACAAGCTGTAAACACTACAAACTTACATACAAAGGCTATACATTGTTTCCCATTGTTAATATAAAGATATGTATTAATGTAGCTTTGAAACGGTAAAAACACAGTTGCAAGTCAAGTTTTCCTACATTTCCCAGACTCCCATTCAACAACAACAACAACAACCTGAAATAAGAGTGAACTTATTACGTTGTGTCCACGTTTTTTGCTACTTTTCCCAGAAGACACAAACACTAAAGCAAAAGACGACCAGATAATTTCCCGATTGGACTCATTGCAAGTAATTTTTTTTAAATTTTGAAAATAACTTTTTTTAAAGATTAAAATTATATCTCATCAAACCTATTGGAAAGGTTTTGAAAATCTGGCTGCTGGTGGATAAAAACATGCAACACAATAGCAGAAAGAGGTTCTGCATTGTTAGAACTGATCCACCAGGGGGCGACTTTGTGTGCCATCAGGTGTCATCTTGTATTGTGTGAATGAAGGGAGCACTGAAATTCAACAAAGAAAGTGCTTTATTAAGTGTAGAGGATATAAAAGGCAGATTCAAAGTACAAAAATACAATTCCTATTTACATAATTTGTACAGAAATTACATTATGAATACTTAATTACATACAACCCCAGACATCTTATTGTAAAACATTACAATATGCTAAATCTTTTTTTTTTTTTTTTTTTTTTAAAAAAAGGTCCCATATCATTCTTGTCAACTTGTAGGAAAAGGCGGCAACAATCGCTCTCTCTCGAGACGCTTGACCAATCGGTGTCAAGAGCCCTCTTGTCAATCACTCCCGCTCCGACAGCTGAAGAGGACAGAACGCAACAGCTGTAAATTGTTGTTTATCGCTCTTTTCCCCGTTTTTGGACTTCTGGAAGTAATGTGTGTAGCCCTGACACCCTGCAGCGGCCTAGTTTCCAGTAGTTTCTACACTACTGAACCATGTTTACATGCTTTAATGTTAAAAAAACATTTTTTTTAAATGCTGTCCATCTGAATATACCTGTATTCACCCTCTGTCTGAACACTCTGCTTTTTAGCGCCTGTCTATTTAAGCACCCCTCCCGAAAAAGCCCGATTGATCAGCATTTCGGGGTCTTCGCATCTGCACTCTATGCACCGTCATTGCAGTTGGGGAATAACTGTAACGTCACTGAAGCTAAACTTTCTACCTATATATGGTATAATTGTGACATCACAACCATATGGAAGTCGTGACGGCTCGTTTAAAGACAGTTTCTGAATACGGGCTGTGTGCATTTCTCTGTGGGTTGAGCATTTCGATACTTGTGTAGTATGCCTCTGTTTTGACTTTTTAAACAAAAGCCTACCTCCTTTATATATTTTTATAGTGACTTTAAGAGGCTCTTTCATGTTTATTTATTCCCCCGTTTTACACTTTTGCTGATGTTTTTCACAAGAAAGGACTGCATTCAATTTCGTACTTGTAAAATTGCAATAAAGACTTCTATTCTACGTTTTCTATGAACATAAACTGCTTTGTGCTCTTTCGGCCTGGGTCCCAAAGTCAATACTTTTAAGCCACCGACCGAATGGCCTCTAAAGTATCGAGTACGAGAAAATGCCTCGACATTTAATAGCACTTTTTCATGGCAGACATGTTGACATGGAGGAAAAAACACAGGTGTATTCAAACCCATTAATGAGGGCTGCATTCCACTTAGGAGAGGCCCTGGTATTGTGCATGCTGACTCACTGAAATAGCTTACTGGGACACTTGATGGAATTGAGCAGTGTTGGGGAAGTTACTTTTAAAAGTAGTGTTTGCTCGTTACTCATTACTTCTTAAAAAAGTTATCCTTTACTTAGTTACCCCCTGTGGAAAGTAACTTTTTACTTTACTTGTTACTTTTAAAAGCAGGGGTCTCTGGCTGAGACTGAAATTAATCATACAAAAATCTTAAATGACCATAAAGCCAATCTCTGGGTTATCAGTGAAGTGTCTGAACTCCACTGCAGGCTGGATTCTTACACGGTGTTAGTGTGTACTATGTAATGTCTGTATCGACTTGTACCGGGGTCTGTGCATTGTCATAGACACATGCAGCCTCTTTTCTGGAAATCCTTGCGTGTCTATGCAACTGACACAAGTCCACAGCGGTCCGCTGCGTGTATGTATGAGGCCATCTCCACCGCGTCCATATGTGAGGTTGTCAGCTTTGTGTCTGCCTGGCTCAGAGCGCCGTCCAGCAAAAAGCCACAAAGTTTAAAACGCTCTCAAAAGTTAGCTTTGGCTGCTTCTTGCTTGCCATGATTGCTCTGCTACCAGCCTCTGTCACGTCCCGTGTGGAGCTTGTGAGCACGCAGCTGAGAAGACAATGTCGCTGTCAAATCTGTCCCTGGGAAAAGTAACGTTGCCCCGAATTGAAAAAGGAACTACGTTTCGTTACCAAATTATCAGAAGTAGCGCGTTACACTACTTTTTACGTCCATCCATCCATCTTCGTCCACTTATCCGGTATCGGGTCGCGGGGGTAGCAGCTCCAGCAGGGGACCCCAAACTTCCCTTTCCCGAGCCACATTAACCAGCTCAGACTGGGGGATCCCGAGGCGTTCCCAGGCCAGGTTAGAGATATAATCCCTCCACCTAGTCCTGGGTCTTCCCCGAGGCCTCCTCCCAGCTGGACGTGCCTGGAACACCTCCCTAGGGAGGCGCCCAGGGGTCATCCTTACCAGATGCCCGAACCACCTCAACTGGCTCCTTTCAACGCGAAGGAGCAGCGGCTCTACTCCGAGCTCCTCACGGATGACTGAGCTTCTCACCCTATCTCTAAGGGAGACGCCAGCCACCCTCCTGAGGAAACCCATTTCGGCCGCTTGTACCCTGGACTACTTTTTACGTGATAAATAAAAATTGGTATCGAAAGAAGGTATCGTTTAGGAACTGGTGGCGAAGTCACGGTATTGGTATAACATTTTTTGGAACGATAACCAGCCCTAGTGCTCTTAATGCCTACCAGACACTAGAAGACTTAGAACGGACTTTGAATAGACTAAAGTCTGACACCATCTCACATCTAACGTTGAAGACCGTCATAATATGTTAAGACTGGGGATGTTGCAGGGCCACAGATTTAAAGACTACAACTATACTCGTTTTGAAAAATTTAACCAAGCTACCTAGCTACCGCCAGCGTTCGCTGGTAACTTAAGGGAAAGTTTGCAAATGTTCTGTTCTGCCGAAACTGGAATCGCTTTTAAAAAGGTTTTTGGTGCAAGGACGGCATTATTATGGCTCTTCTGTTAAATCTGCCAGAAGTTTGAAGCGGTTATTAGAAGGCAGAAACACAGAGGAATGTCGGCGCTGAGGCTTGGGGAATGGAAGAGGCGGATCACGAGTTTCACTCTTCGAACGGCCGATGCTGGAGAGCTTCTTCTTCGAAGCGCTGACTGCAGAAGAACTGGCCAAGAAGTCCAAAAGAGCCGGGCTGCTGTTCCTCCGACGGAACCTGTAGACCGGGGCCTGGGGCAACGGATCACTGCTCTGCCGCATAATGCCAGCCTTTGGTGTCTTTTTCTGCGGTACTTTGATAGATTTCGGAGGGCTGCTGTTGGCGAAATCTGCGGGACTGTGGCGGAGCATCGGCTGGTCGTGCTGGCAAACCACCGGACTTCGATGAGATTGGTTTTCGCTCTGTAGCTGGCGGATTTTATCTTCTTTCTCACGAAGCTTCGTCTTGAGGTCCTCTATCGTCAGCTTCTCAACGACGCAGTCGGCCTTCTCTGCCACGACGCAGTGCAGCAGCAACTGATTCTCAGAGCTGCCACTTTTTGTGCTTTGGTCCGATGACTGTCTGGTCATTGGTAATTTTTGTCTCTCCGCTGTGTGAATACAAAAAAAAAAAAAGATTAAAATGCACCGTTAATATGCACATTAATCTTTGATTGAAGAACTATTCCAGTTCTGTGTCTTGTTTTGTGCCAAGCTCTGCTTGTGTTGTCTTTGTTTATTTGTATTTAAAAAAGCCTTCACACTTTTCCTTAATGTCTTCTAACAGGGTATGTAACATTGGTTGGGCTGAAAATGGCCCGGGTGCTGTTCTATGCTCCTTAATGCAACCCTATGAAATCGACCTTGATTGAAAGGAGAGGTTTTCTGCCTTATATGGTATGCCCATGAATATCTAGATTAGCTGTGCGCTGATTGGTTGGTTTACAACGAGCAAAGACGCCATCCCTTTTGAGTCTGAATTTCTCAGTGCCACTTTTACACACACACACACACACACACACACACACACACACACACACACACACACACACACACACACACACACACACACACACACACACACACACACACACACACACACACACACACACACACACACACACACACACACACACACACACACACACACACACACACCCCACCCTACCGGTTAAGTGTCTATCAGGGAACATGCCTGCCACACCCGCAGTTACCCGGTAACTAGACCACCAACTACGCTGACTTGACGGAGCTCCACGACCGGCAGCTCATGGTGCTCTGTACCCAGCGCACAGTCATCCTTTCTGGGGTAACTGAAACAACAACTACTGCTGCTGCTTACCTGGAGCACCACGACCAGCAGCCTGCGATGAAATGTGAAAAGTGTCAGCATTCCCTGTACAGCCTGGAACACTGCATTTACAACCTTGGTTCATTTTTAATAAACTTCCAAACTTTCTTCTTTGTAATTCCCGTGGAAATGCACAGCTCACTGCTAAACTAGTGTATCAGATCTGCGCGAGCTACATTTAGAACACCAGCTGGTCTCAGGACGGTTGGTCTGTAGCTATGTAAATTTTGGGGCGTGACAAAAAGGTAGAGACCAGAGCCAAACGAGGCACAGCCACCCAGTTGACGTCAACTATTAGCTTTGTTGGGATTCGCCTGTTTTCAGCAGCAGTTTCAAATTGTGAGATTTGCAGAGGAAAGACGTGTCAATGGGACTTTGGGGTTCTATGTATGTCCTATTTACCCACTGAACTGTCGTTATTCAACTATGACCCCTATATTCTATCACCCCTTTAACACTACAGATTACAAAAAATAGCCTTTGGCTATCTCAGGCATTTTTAACCCTTGTAAAATCAGACATTTAATGAATTTGCACTATCCCCTTTTAAAATAAACTGGATTGAATTCAGAGTCAAAAAACTAATTGAGGAATACTCGATTATGAAATTATGATTATTTTGGTCAATATTGAAATTGCGATTATTTAACACGATTGCTCAATGTTTTTTGGAAAGATGTTGCATTTATTGAGGTAAAAAAACAAACACTTGAATCAACAATGAAAACACCATGAACTGTGATATTTCCCTTAATACTTTTCCCGTTTGAACATGTTTCCTCCCCCCTCCCCCCATTCATAACACGAGACAAACTAAGAGTTTGCTTGCAAAATCTAAATGTGCAGAATAATCGGTTTTCTCGATTACTCAGTTTTTGAGACGGAATTGTAATTGCCATTGAAGTTTCAATGATTGCACAGCCCTAGTCAATACCCAAACTAATCTTTTACTAAAAGGACTATTCTGGTTTATCACATCTCTCTGGTTTAACCACAGTCTAACGATCGGTTACAAAAATTAATCTCCCAGATCTGGGAAAACAGCGACAACGCAAAAAAGAAGTGAGACAGGAGAAGGAATTAAAGGTAAGGTAAAAGGTACTTTATTGTCACATGCATTTAACCCATCCCTCAAGGGAGCAGTGGGCAGCCATTTACAGCACCCGGGACCAACTCCAGATCTGAGCCAGTGCCTTGATCAAGGGCACTGACTGGAGAACCTAGTACATGTTTTTTTGATGGTGGGGGAAACCGGAGCACCCAGAGGAAACCCACACAAACATGGGGAGAACATACAAACTCCACACAGAAAGGCCGGGAACAACCTGGATTCGAACCCAGACCCTTCTTGCTGTGAGGCCCCAGTGCTAACGAACTGGGCCACCATGCTGGCAGTGATGTTTAAAACAAAACTGCAGGTTAGCCAATGTTGCAAACTTTTGTGCACACCTGTATGCATGTCATTTTGTCTTTTATCCTCTGCTGTCTGTGAAACGAAATGCCCCCCTGGGGGATAATAAAGATTACCTATCTTAACCTCAAATAACGTTCAATGATTTGTGGTTTTAAACACTAAAACCTGGCACACACACAGAGAGCACACAGCTATTCAAACTCTATGCAAAATAGATTTGCACTTTTACTGATTTTTTCTAATTGAGGAGTGATTCTGTAGGCCAAATGCAGTACCGTGTCAGTGTTCGTGACTTACCAGATTTTCCACATCTCTTCCACAGACAGACAGCTAACCCACACAATGGAGCCGACAGAAGTAAAACGGTCACTCCGACAGCGACGGCAGCCGTCAGAAAGCAGGACCGCCCTCCTTCAACTGAAAGGATAATAAACAAGACGCTGATGTGAGTCAATTTTCGGACAAACTTTATGTTACAAGCCTCACGGTGTTTGGCAATCCGGCCGTACAGAGAGTTCCAGCGGCAGTGTACCTGGTATGATGATCTGCGTTTCCCTGGTCTGGTTGGTCTCCGGCTGGTGAACTCTGCAGGTGACCCTGTGTTATTTTAAAATAAATGACTAGTTACGTTTTAAAAGTGGAACCAAACAGGCCTTTTGTAGAGTCTGAATTTAAGTTTGAAATGTGAACCTGTTGGCAGCAGCTTCCTGGAGAGTCACTCTTCGTGTCACAGTGAAACATCCGCGGGCATCGTCGTAATCTCTTTTGGGTTCTTCGGCACGAATGTATTTTCCCTGTTCATCCAGAAAGTTGATCTGCGGCTGCGGCAGCCAGCAGTTGGCCACGCACTGCAGAGTCACGCCTCCGCCCTCAGCTGACGTCACCGAGAGCTTTGGCTCAGAAACGCCAACTAGGAAAAACAAGAATTACACAACGTGTGACCTTTGTTTTTTAAAGATTATCTTTTGGGCATTAGGCCTTTATTTGACAGGACAGCTGAATACATAAAAGAGAGAGAGAGAGACAGAGACGGAGACAGAGACAGAGAGAGAGAGAGGGAGACAGAGACGGAGACAGAGAGAGAGAGAGAGAGAGGGAGACAGAGACGGAGACGGAGAGAGAGAGAGAGAGAGAGAGAGAGAGAGAGAGAGAGAGAGAGAGAGAGAGAGAGAGGAGACAGAGAGAGAGAGAGAGACAGAGAGAGAGAGAGACAGAGAGAGAGAGAGACAGAGAGAGAGACAGAGAGAGAGAGAGAGAGAGAGAGAGAGAGAGACGGGGAACCACATATGAGACATTAAATCATCATTTAACATTTGAAGTGTGGACGCAGAACTTCCAAGGGCGTTTCAACCATTCATAATATACACCTACCACGCCCAGCCATGTTGGAGTGGTTATTAATCTCTAACCATTTTTATTGCCAGGCTTGGTTTGTGACACTCCCTTCACTCTACCATAGCACCTTATCATGGTCATTGCATCACATGGTCAGGCCATACCAGACAAATTGTTATTTTTATGTATATATGTGTGTTTCTCTCTCTCTGAGTTAAAAACAAACATCTGAGAGTTTTTCCAAGGAACATTCATTCGCCCACGCAGGACCATGTTTAATTAAAGATCGAATTGGAGCTATGAACAAACATACCTGAGAGTTCTTGCGGGTAATCAAATATGACTATATAACTGTGATCCACACCCACAGCATATAATTACATAATTACAGCTCAATGTTCTTTCATCTTGGTAAGATGCCCAGAGTAAACGTGATATATTTGCCGTGATATTAAATATATTTAATAATCTTTAGATAGTGCTTTTGAAAAATGGTTTAATCTGCAAAATGTAAATAAATGTAATGAATGCCGCAATCCACCAGAGCCCGAGGTTACAGCTTCAAACTGTTTGATTTAGCTAAACCAACAGTCCAATACAGAAAGACTTTCAAATTACAACGATTTAAAAACATTAAAAAACAGTATTTGAGAAACTGGGACCAAATGATGTTAGGTGTTTGTTTCTTAGTAAATTATTGAAACAATCTAACAAATCTTAAACTAAAGCAAAACTGGTAGGCTACACCTATGGGCTACACTGCTGCTACTCATGGATGTATTAAAAGAACGTGCTACTGCCTTGGAAATGACAACATCAGGTCTCATAATATGAAAAAACTGGCATTTTTTTCATTTCTATTTTAGAGTGATTTGGTTTTTTTATTATATGAACTAGAAAATGAAAATCAAAACATATTTTAAATTTCTCCCAACCCCTTTTGACCACGAAAAGGAAAAAAAAAAAAAAACGCCTTGTATTTTAATTACATTTTTTTTTAATTTTAAAACGAAAATCAAATAACCATTCGTTTTTTGTTTTTTTAATACCCGTTTATGAAATGAAAATCGAATGACCAAAATATACACTGACCAATGACTGCTCCAAGTGAGAATGTTAGTGTGAAATTGAACACTAAGTATATGCCAATGTTGTTTTCAATAAAAAAAAAAAAAATTGCACAAAGCACACCGATCCACTTTTCCACGTTTATAAAGAGCATTAAAATGAGAAGAAAAAAAAAATTAAATAATGGGACAAAAACATATCAAGGGACATTTACAATAGATAAAAATGCGCAATTAATTGCGAGTTAACTATGACAATGTGATTAATTGCGATTAAATATTTTAATCGTTTGACAGCACAATGAACACAGTGTGCTTTTCAGTGGTGGAATGTAACCTTACTCAAGTACATATTTGAAATACTTTGGGTATATCCATGTTCTGCTACTTTCTACTTGTACTCATCTACATCTGAGAGGTAAATAGCAATACTCCACTACATTTGTCTGACAGCTTTGGTTACTTTTGAGATGACTGTTTTTCATCCCCAGATGAATAAACTTGACTGGACGTACCCACAACAAGCTCCACTGCTGTAACGTCATGGGGGCCCTCCTCCCTCAGCCTCTTGCATCGGTACTTCCCTGCATCGGACAGCCGCACGTTGGAGATCCTTAACGAGAAGTTTCCGTTCTTCTGCTCTTTTGCGAAGAGGCTCGTCCTGTACCAGAAGTCCGGATGCTTCTCCTCATTAATCTCGTAGCCACCCCGGTACAAGAAGACGATGTTGGGATCCAGGCCTTGCTTGGACCACTCCACTGTTGGGACGTCGGCGCTGGTGGGGAGGCTGAATTTGCACGGCAGAAGCACAGCGCCGTCAGCAAAGGCCAGGACCATTTTGGCTGGATCATCCACCGATGATTCTCCTGGGGAGACAGAGAAAGAAGTTCAAGACATACTTTACACATTTGGTTATTGTGTTATTGGGGGGGGGGGGGGGGGGGTCTGTTTCCAATATATAGCCTACCATCAAAATTTGTCTCACCAAAGACTGACCGTCTGGATCAACAACGGAAGTACAATTTCCAGAATAAAGCCGAATGTCAGGCTTTGCCCCTCCCGTCCTGCTGTCTGTCTGTTGCCATTCTCAAAATCCCTTCATTTCGGGAGACAACAACAACCTTCTTACTAGCATGCTACACGCTGAAAATGGCAAGTTTTGCAGACAATTTGGATCGTGCAACAAGGCCAGCCTGCTTGGTTCTTTCGGGGAATGATTGTAAAGATTTACAAAGAATACATTTCCTTTCCAACTGGGATGTGAAAATAAGATCTGGAATCCCAGGCACTCAGGCCTCAGATTTGAATTCCAATTGCTGTACACTTTAACCCATCCCTCTTAACCCTTGTGGTGTCCTTCGGGGTCACCGGGACCCCAAGCTCAACGCCAGGACAATAAAAAACGTCAAATAAACTGGACGGGTCCCGGTGACCCGAAGGACAACACAAGGGTTAAGCGTATCCGTTTCGATGATCACTTAACCGGTGGACTGAAGTAAATTACTGAGACGTTAATAATGAAGTTATAACACTTCTTTAATAACAGCACTTTAAAATATATACAAATACACATGCTGGCCAAACATGCGGGCCTTAACTGTGACTCCACGTGTCCACCAAGTTATGAGCAATGTTCCACAAAAGTCCAAATCCTTTATTCTCTCTGGGCTGTCCCTCACTGTGTCCTGAGCATGTGGGGGGGATTCTCCATCTCCACCCCAGGATGGCAAGGCGTCTGTTCATTCTCCAAATGGGTTGACAGAAACCCCTCACCTTACTTCCTCATCACCTCTCTTCCTGACCTTTTTTCGACCGGGAGTAAACTCACACATTCCTACGGGCTGCAAGACTGCAGCTAACCTGTCCCACAGACACACACAATATCATGGTATACTTTAACCTTAACATACTATATGACTCATCTAGGGAAAATACATGTCTAAATAATGGGAATATCTTAACAGACGTTTGGGGGACCGATTGGTGGGATTGCTGTGGATGAAGTTCACACGGAGATACACTGGTAAGAGCCAATGAGGTTTAACCATGTATCCAGCTAATTTAAATAGATCACGTTACTGTATTGTGTCAACAGTTAACTTCATTTAATATTGTGTGTGGCGTTTTCTTTTGCGGGGTGCAAATGTTCCACCAAAACAAGTTCTTGCCCGAGACTATTTTGCAGAGCCACCGTCGCTGTATCCGGAAATTGTGATTGGTTTAAAGAAATGCACACAATCCAGAGCCTTTTATTCTCCTATCCCAGAATATAGCAGTGGTGTAGCCAGTACAACACTGGTGAAGGTAGGAGTCAACACAGGGCTGTTTAGTTTAGATTAGTCGTGTATTTAATAAACCTGGCTGTTGGAATAGTACAACAGTTTAGGACTTCCCTGCAGCCTTCAGGCCTTTAACAATTATTTAAATTAAAAGACTCTTTGGTTGAACCGGTCACAACTCAAAGACAACTTCATTTGAGGTGGTCCTCTAGAAAGACAAAATTCATTTAACAACTAAATGAAGCACACACACATACTTGAAATGTATCTTGCATCATAATAGCATTTTAGGCTGCACATTGCTATTAGTATTAAGTCATTGCTTATATTGTTATGCTATCTTTCTGTACATCTCCTCCTTGACATCTACGCACTTCAACTCCAAATTACCTAACACCTACGCAGTTGGACTTTCCTGACTCTGAACTGGGCTGACAGGGGTGTGGAAGTGTGTTTAACTGTTTGTGTGATAGGATTCACCCTGGCACCATGGTGCACGCACGTATGAACAAGTCTGCAACTCCAAACTGGGGTGAAAATGTGAAAAGGAAGTAGGGCTGGGCAATATATCAATATTATATTGACCGATATATGAGGCCAGATATGGTCTTACATTTTGGATATTGTAATATCGTGTGACAAAATTGTTGTCTTTTCCTGATTTTACAGGCTGTATCACAGTAAATTGATGTCATTGTCTGAACTTACCAGACTGTTCCAGCTGTTCTATTATTGCCTTTACCCACTTATATCCACATTATTAGTGATTATTTATCAAAACTCTCATTGTGTTAACATTTTATGAAAGCACCAATAGTCAACCCTACAATATTGCCGCAATATCGACATTGTTGTATTTGGTCAAAAGTAGGGTTGGGTACCCGACACCTGGTGCTAATACGGCACCGGTGCCTTAACAACCGGTATCTACCGGACCGAATAGTAACGTGGATTTCGGTGCCTTATTTCGGTGCTACTGAAATGCCAACGCTGCCCTCTGATGCTCCGAAAACGGACGTTAGAGGCAACAGAAGCATCGCTGCACATGCGCCAACTGTCTTTTTGTGCTCCTTTTTTTAAAATATATACATATTTTTTGAGTATCTGTTTAGGCACCGGGAACATTTTAGAAGTATCGTTTTAGCACAGGTATTGGAAAAAACCCAAACGATACCCAACTCTAGTCAAAAGTAGAAGGCCGCCCACCAGGAGCCATGATCTGTCTGAGGTTTCTGCATGTTAACAGGCAGTTTTCCCTCGCCGCCATCGCACCAAATGCTTGTTCGGGCGGGACTTGTCGGTTCTTAACTTCTGGTATGATTTGACACTATAAATGAAATGGTATCAATAGTGATTCAGCCATTTCTTTGGCTAATGATAATGGGAGGCACCACCTAACGGCATCCACACTCCTGAGAGACACCAGCCGCCCTCTTTCCATGGAACCAGGAAACAGTTTTCTAGGAATGCTTTAAAAGGCCATAAAAATTCCACTGTTTAGTTGGTTAGGCAACATCTTCTTATCAGGGAGATTTTTAACAAACATTACATCCTGGTGTTTTCTATACCTAAGAACCCACAGAGACAGATACTGATCCACCCTAAAAACCGGATCCAAACACAAGAAAAGCAGTCTGGCATGCTGTCCAATGCACAGACATGTGTGTTGGGGGGACCCAAACAACCGTTACACAAACACATGGCCCAACACTTCAGGTCAAGACTCAGCAGTTCACTTACATCCAAAAAGGATAAAGGACACTCTTTTGGAGGAGCACCAGGTATACCGGTGGCCAATCTGGCCTTAATTGGCCCCCACAAGGCCTAAGTCTCTGTCAAATTTCATTAATGTATTTTTAAGACGTTTTCAGTTACAGTTACAGTGGGACGGCTCGGTTGTAAAATTAGAACTAGTCATATTTTCAAATCACCAGTTAGCTTTTAGCACTGAGTTAATGTGCAGCCCTATGGAATCTGTGAGGAATCGCAATTTCGCAACTCCTACCATGACTCTGTTATCACAAAAAATATTGGGCTTTACATTCATGCTCATGTCGGGAAAAAAAAAAAAAAAAAAAGACACTTTCCACCGAGTCATTAAAGTGTGACGCAAACACAAAGTGCTTTCTGAGTGTTTAAATCTGTCCTTGCAAAACCTTTGGCGTGTTGCAATAACTCGGTGGGCGACTTCACACGTCACTGATAGCAGGGTTTATTTCCCATCAGAGGAAACGCATTTAAGTATAGTTCTCTGTGATCTGCAGAAAACGTTCCTTCAGTAAAAGTATGCAAGTATAACGATGGAAATGATTGCGGGGTGGCTTGTGGCTTGGAGGTAGAATGGTCGCCCCATAACCTCATGGTTGGCAGGTCAATCCCAGGCTCCTTCGGCCCCATGTCATGCCAAGCGTCCCTGAGCAAGACACTGAACCCCAAGTTGCTCCCCGGACGCTGTATGTATAGCTGTCCACTGCTCCTAGTACTTAGGATGGGTTAAATCTAGTAATATAAATCCACTACATTGTACTGTGTGTATGTGACAATTAAGGAATAACGTTTGTTTTAAAAATAGGGCTGCACAAATAAATCGCAATTTTAAGGAAATCACACTATGGACAAGTGCGATATCTAAATTGCGGGGGGGGACCAATATTTGTTAAAAGCAAAATATGTATCAAACCATTCTGAATGAAGTATTGTGGTGCTGCAGACACGTCCCGACCTACAAATCATATCCAACAGACTTAAGAAAACATCTTTGTTTGGTACAGATCCTCGCAGAAATCACACTATAAAATATTTTTAATTTTGAAAATGAGAACAATGATACAAAAATGATACTTTCCTCCAATATTGTGAATTATATCGCAATGTCAGTCAAAAATAATTGCAGTTAGATGTTTTCCTCGTACTGTGCAGCTCTAATTAAACAAGGTAACTCAGTCATTAATGTAAAAGCAGGATTTTACTGTTGTAGTAGGTTGAGCTGGAGCTTATTTTGAACTATAGCTGCAAACACGAAGGGATAAATCGATTTGTTGTCACCTATTGGCTTAAAGCTTTAGTGCGTAACTTTTTGATATTAATAAACGTCCGTTACATTCAAGCCATTGCCAAATGAGGGTGGTGGTGCGAGATCACGGAAGGCTTGTATCACGTGGACGCACCAACAGTTGTGTTGGCATTACTTAGAATTCCTCATGGGGGCGTCAGAAACTACGCACAATAGCTTTAATCGCAAACTATTTTAATAATCGATTAATCGGTTTGAGTTAAAATTTCTCTGATGTCAGCTTGTTAAATGTGAATATTTTCTTGTTTCTTCTCTCCTCTCTGACCAAAACTGAATATATTTGAGTTGTGGACAAAACAAGATATTTGAGGACGACTTCTTGGGCTTTTGGGAAAACACTGATCCACATTTTTCACCATTTTCTGAGAGACCGAACAACTTATCCATTCATCCAGAAAATAATCGACAATGAAAATAACAGTTACTTGCAGCTCTACTGTGAACTATTAACTCATGATTAGTCATTTTTTGAATATTTTAATAAAAATTCCATTAATCAATTGATTGATTATTTGGTTTGTAAAAAATAGTGAGAAATGAGTTTGTTTTGTCCAACCAACAAAGTCAAGTACACAAGTACATGAACACACTGAGTAAATATACCGTTACATTCCACATGTGATTTCTAACCATTTTTCAATGAGGCATGCATTTTTAAAATTCACGTGCAGCCTATTTAACACTAAACTAGCATTTAAAATGACAACAACAGTGAGAAATTAGTCTGTTTTGTCCAATTAACAGACTCAAATCAAGTAGTCCTACCCCACATTTCATTTGTACATCCTTTGAGTAAAGTAGGCCTACTCAGGAACATTCCACCACTGATTCCTACCATTTATATTACCCGTACAATGTCGGCTACAATGGCAACGGACGGCGTACATTCACGTGCAGCCTTTTAAAGACTAAACTAGCATTTAAAATGACATTCACTCATTGTTTGGTTTGTAAAAAAAAGTGACAAATGTGTTTGTTTTGTCAAACCAAGAGACTCAAGTTGAGTACTGTACCTCACATGTGTACACAGTTTGAGTAAATGTACTTAGTTACATTCCACCGCTCACTTACACACCTTCATATTAGCCTGTTAAAGACTACCGCTGCGTTGAAAATGACGACATAAACATTTTACATACCGGAACAACTTGGCAGCAGAGCGGCGAGCAGAAACAGACGATAATACATCACCAAAACATTAAAACTGGGGTTTTCTGTTTGCTGGAAGAATTAAAAACATGAAAAGTTTGAGTAAAATAATCCAGCCAGTCAGCAGCAGAGCAGCAGAGCAGCTGAGTCAAACTGTGTGGCGAGGAACCTGCGAGGAACAGAGAACTTCCCATTAGGGATTGACTTGATGGGACGTTCAGGATCACTGGGAAAAGCCAGTGACGCACTGACTACATTTCCATGCCGATATTCAAACTAAGCTGTTTACATGGCTAATGAAAGTTAGTATCCCACTCATATTCCAGTTTACATGTAGCCGTGCAAAACAGGATTATTTTCAAAGTTTACCATGGGTGGCGGTAGCACCTTTTATTACACGTAAACCCAATGCGCTTTGCATTAAAAACAGCATAAGATTAAAAAAAAGCATGAATAGAAATATGGAAATAAGCATTGAACGCCACATGAACATAAAGGGCTGTGCTGCAAGAAATGTGGCAATCTGTGAGTCATGAACTTTCTACAGCTGTGTTATTACAATAAATACTTTATTTTACAGTTATTTAAAAGGCACATTAACCAATCTTCCGGTTTATCTCAATAAACACAATCCTCAATGAACGGAATCATCTGTGACCAAATTTTTTCCAACTTCTGAAATCTAAAATGATATCTTTATCAACTAATTGCTGTCCTATCTCAGCCCCTAATGTCGTCCTGCTTGTATTGCATTTCCTTTCAAGAACTACCTGTTATAAATTTAGATATTTCACACATCCTGCCGCCTTTTTGAAATCTAGATTGTCCCGGTATTTTATTCGTAACAAATCCCTCGGTGTGTCCCACCCTGTGTCAAACATGCAGTGATTAAGAGCAAACCTCAACCCAACAGTCCTTGGTAACTTCAGGCCTATATTTTTTATACTGCAGGTTAAAACAGGTTCAAAACCTCTGTAGAGTTTCTTTACAAATTCAGCAGCTGTACGGAGACGATCTGGATACGAACTGGTTGATCTGGTTCCGGTTTTGATTCCTGCTCTGTGAAAATTTCTTCATCAAAGTGTCACTTGACAACTGCGTCAACACCACCAAAACAACATCACTTTTACTGCCTTCAATGAGGTTTCACCGCAGGCTGTAACGTATTTGTAAAGTTTATTTATGTAGGAAACAAATCATCTTAAGTATCTATGACATCCAGCACGATATCCAGTAACAGAAATCTTCTGCTACTGTGCTACTTACTTACTGCCCATTGTGACATGTAGGGCAGCAACAAAGGATTTCCACTCTTGTCTGTTTTGGGCCAGTGTCTTTATAGAGCCCCAGGTGTGATGTCAGATGTAGGGTCTTCAGCTCTCCCTCCACCCTCCTGCGCAAGGTGTTCTCGGGTCGGCCTCTTTTACGTTTGCCATCTGGTGTCCAGTGAAAGGCAGTTCGCGTGATGTTTTCTTGCTCTCACGCAAACTTCACTTTGTTGGCCTTACTGACATTAATTGTTCGTTTTTTGAACCAGATATGGATGCATTATATAAGACAGAGCTGATCCAGCTGATGAATGACATAACAAACAGATTAATAAACGGGCCCTCAGCTAAGCCTACAAATGTTTTGTTTGGTTAAGTCTCCAGGCAACCTGTCCTCAAAGAACATCAGCCTATAATACATGCCAATTATTATAATTAGTAATAAATAACAAGATTAAGAAGTGTGCTTTTCAGTGGTGGAATGTACTTTTACATATGTGCTGTACTGAAATTTGACAAACAGGTGAAAAACTTAGACAGAACCATAAAAGCCAACTTATATTCATTTAGACTAATTAGGGACTGTCTAACCTTTGCCGCTGCCAAAATATCTTTGCACACAACAACTTTTCATACCTCATTTATTGTGCTACCTCATGGTCGCAAGCAAGTCCATATGTGACTAAACCATTAGAGAGACTCTACAATTGTGCATTGAAAATATTGGGCAAAAGGCCAACCAGATCACATCACTGTCACGTGCTGAGAGACCTGAACGTGTCAAGATTTGAAAACTACATTTCATTCAAGTGCTTACATGAACAGGCTTCTCAGGCTCTCTGTGACATGGTGCAGCCATTACAGGCCAGTGGATCTCCTTTAGAAAAAACATCTTTGGCCAGACATCATTCTCAATTAAGGGAGCCAAGGCATGGAATGAACTGTTATGTCAGTTACTGTGTCTACTCTTTTGGGTTTTTTATCCATTGTGTCTGAATTATTCTGCACCCGGTGCCAAACATCACACCTGACCCACATCAAACTGAAGACATGGCAGAACTGTGTGTCATTTTCCTTCATCCTCTTTGCTCATCACTGTTCTTCATGTGTAGTCTGAAATGTACTATTTCATCTTCTTTCCTCTTCCTCTGCATGAACAGTTTCCTCGTGAACAGCTGTCCTCTGTTCAACCACAAGAGGACGCAGCAGGCATACAACAATCTTCAGGTCCTTGTATCCACCATGAGCCTATCAGGCGTCAGTATTCACTGAACCACCTGTGAAATGAGGAGCCAACTTGATAAAACGTAAACTTTTCCCCTGACATACAGGACAGATTTCTACATACAACTACTCGCCCTGTCTTTCCCGTATTCTCTGGTTATTTCAAACTACTACTTACTGATTTATGGTGTGGTCTTATTAGTTAAGTGCAGATTAAACAATTAAGATATAACGTCTAAACTGGTTAGTTTGACATGGTTGATAACATTCAAACACAACTTAATAAAAGTGTCTCAATGCTAATTTGTTTGGCATCTTAACCAACAGACCATTATTTATCTGTGTCTTTTGGGAATTCATCTTTAGAAAGGCTGATATAGTTAGTGGAGGACCCCAGGGGTCAATTCTTGGACCCCTGTCTGTAGATACTGCCACTACGACACATCGTTCAGATTTAATCACATCAAACACTATATCACTTTAAATATATCTCTCCCTGTTTAGAAGAACTAGTTTGATATATATGTTAGATGTGAAAAAAGGCCTACAAGCACCTCAAAGTTCACTAATTAATACATAATACACATATACCCCCATACAACATGTAGTAGATTAACTATGCAATATAATATCTTGTCTTCAGGTCCTTGACCGTTCACTGGATCACCTGTGAAATGAGGATCCATCTTGATAAAATGTAAACTTTTCCCCTGACATACAGGACAGATTTCTACATACAACAGGAACCCAGCCCAAGCAGCCACACATCAGCTCCAGCGTCTGACTGTAATTCAGATCTTCCCTCAAAGACTTAAAGGTACACCTCATTCATATATATGTCCTCATTGGTGTAAAATTACCTCTGCCAGTGATCTGACTTATCCTCGTAAGTGAAGAATTTCTTAAGTATTTACATTGGACGGGCAAGTCCAAGGAGGCTTCCATGTTGTTCCGCCATTTCGGAAGACTATAATCGCTGAGAGGGACATAAAGCACTAGCCTACCTGTCTAGCTAATCCACAACGCGTTTTCATTCAGAGCCAGCGCCACGTGACTGAAACCAGCTGAAACGGAGAAGGAGATCAGTGAGAGGCGCTTTTCACCGCCCCGGCAAGTTTGAAAGCCTGCGCTGCTCTTTAGTTCATAATGGAGGATCATACTTATGCCAAGCCACAGGAGAAGGAATCCTAATCACCAAAAAAGCGAAAAAGGAAATTAAAAAGGCAAAGTGACACATAACGGCTACCGTAGTTGCAACACAAATTTGAAAAAGCGAGGTGCTAGAGAGCACTATTTGTTTGAATGCAAAATACAATTTCACCGCTAGATGGGAGAAATTCCTACACAGTGTACCTTTAGGATCGAGCCCTGTTCTGATATCCTAAAACATACCAAGAGAAAAAGAAGCTCACCACGATGTGTTCAGGTTTCTTGTTGCTCCTGTGGACATGCCAAGGGCTCATTTTCATAGGGTTATTTTTGAGAACAAACACAACAAGAAAGACAGACTTGTTCATGTGTGTGAGAAACTCACTAACTTAGTAAACTTTTAGTCACTTTAAAGGGTAATTTAGTTTTTTCAACCTGGACCACGGTTATGTCTTCAAGGTTCCAACATCTCACACAGACACAGAAAGTCACAGATTGTATTAATGTTAGCAACATCTTTTAGCGAGAGCTGGACTTTGGTCAGTGCAGCGTTAAAGGACAGGTTCACATCATGTCTGTCTCAATACAATTGTTCACTACCAACACATCACCCCTGTTCTCAGAGCTTTGCACCAGCTTCCTATGAATAACAAAAAAGATTTCAAAATATTGTAATTGACGTACAAAGCACCAAATGGTTTGGAACCAAATTACATGTGTGATATTCTGCTCTGTTACGAGCCATCCGGAGCTCTGAGATCATCTGGGTCAGAACTAACCATGCAGAAACAGCTTTCAGTTCCTATGCACTGGAGATCTGTTCTCTTAAGTCAAGGCTTAAAATGTTTGTTTGCCATTGCTTTCCCTAAGGTAATTTGGAGATGGTCATTCCTACACTTCTATGCTTCCAGTCTTTTAAATCTACGCTTTTTGTTTTATTTTTATGATTGTGTAATTTTCTGTTTTATTTGCATTGTATGACTACACTTTTGTAAAGCACTTTGAATTGATCACTGTTGTGTTGTATGTTTTCCCACATGACTAGCAGATTTACACATGACTATCAATTAGCCAACACTCTTGGTATCTTGTTGCCTAAAAACATTTTTGAAGAAGTAGAAGCTTCTGAAAACAACTTCAACAGAGAAGTTGAGGTTTTAGGGTACTGTGTGAAAAGAAAAAAAGTATTTCACTTAATGCCAAGTCATTATTGGAGAAAGAATGACACATAATCTTTGACTTCAATACACACGATAAGACTCAAAACTAACAACACAATCATTCCAAACCTGTCAATTAAAACATAATAACATAACGTCTGAAGCCCAGTTCAGACCAAAGACTCGCAACGAGACAGAACAGTTTCAGAACATTGCAGGAAAAGTTCCAGCGGTCTGAACCGGCCCGTTTCAACTCGACTCCGGCCGAGTCTCCAACAGGTTAATGTAAAATCCTTAAAGATACAGCTGTTACTTCCAACAGCAGAGCAGTTTAATCCTCACTCACCATAGCACACTTATAATTATAATGACCTAAAGCGGATTTTATGATTAGATGTAGGCAGTGGCGATTCCAGGATTTTTTAAGTGGGGTTATATCACAATACAGCATAGAAAATCTGCTTAGAAATATAGGAAATATTGGATAATATGGAACAACATAATATTATTCTGCTAAATAAAACATGACATTCATTATTAGTTTCACTTGTCTTATTTTTAAACAAATCGTATATCCAAATACAATACAGACTCAGTCTGCCACTTAAAAAAAAAACAATTGGTTCCATGGTATCAGAATTTTGGATAGTTGTCATGGAAACATTAATTGGTCATGTGACAAGGACTGGGAAGATTGGCAGAACAGGCAGCCAGGTGACAGTACTCTGATCCAATGGAAATCACAATTGTCAGATTGACAGCACTCTAGCCCAATGGATCGGGGGTGGGGGGGAAATCATATTTCATTTCCCCTGGATGTTGGGCTTTGCTGCAGCACCATTGCAGGCACTTTTTAAGTAACAGTTAAGTTTAGCCACAATAGTTTGTTGTCATGCAACGATTGTCTCAGTTAAGTTTAGGTACCAAAATACTAGTTAAGATTAGAAAAAAAGATTGTATTTTGGCTTGAAACACTTCCTGTGGTGCGATGAGTATTGAAATAATGTTGAGGAACTCATTTATATGATTATTCCGACACCACATGAATGGAGCACAAACCTCATCACAGGGCGGCTGAGAGAAAAGAAGAGAAGAATATTACGCAACAGGTTTTGTTACAAACTTTCTTATCATCTTCTGACTTTCCTTTTCTGGACTGGCAGTCAGTAAGCATCGTCTGTTCCCTACACAAGTATCAGTAACGTGTCTGTCTCTCTGCATTGAAGCTATCATATTCACCATTATTTCAAGTTATTAAATACAATCCCAGAATTCCAATACCTATACTACTATGCTATTTAGTATGCCAGAAGAAAATGTAGTAGGTCCCAATCATAGAAATAAAATGGATAGAAAGGCCATTGAACTGTTTCCCATGGTCATTTGATTGGTACACAACAAAATGGTGATTGTTGTTAGTTGTCATTGAGACAATGCACATCAGTGGGGGTAAACTGTGTCACAGTTCGCTTGGAGGAAACATTCTCCTGAGTTGCGGGGAGTGAGAAGGGATAGTTAGACCCAGCGGCAATGGGTCAGCGAACTGCTAACGTTAGACCCAGCCCGCTGTTCGGCTCTGTAAGCAATGCAGCATAAAAGCACAGTGGAACCTGCAAGCCAGCCAGCCGGTGTTAGTTGGCTAACGTTAGCTTGCTAAGAGCCCCTATTATGTTTGTTTTTTTGATTTGCCATCTTTTATATGGAGGACGGGACATGACTTAAGTCTCAATAAATAAATAAATGCATGATTAAATATATAAATAAATACAGGAATAAATAAATAAAATGAATACATATTTGCAGTAATAAATACATATATAAATAAATAAATACAGAAATAAATAAATACATTAATAAATATATGCAGTAATAAATGAATAAATAAATAAATAAATAAATAAATAAAAGAATAAATAAATGATGAAATAAATAAATACAGAAATAAATGCATAAATAAATAAATAAAAGAATACATGAAAGAATAAATAAATAAATTAATGCTTTTTTTATATCTACATTTTTATCCACCTACATTTATTTGTTTCTGTATTTCTGTGTCCATATGTTAATGAGGTCCTAACCTCAGTTTAAAGCATGATTGGCTACAGGAGTGAGCTTGATTCGGGTCTACTACTTTTGCCTTATGGTGAGACCACAGACTGTAACGAGTGAGACATTGCAGATTGCAGAACAGTTGCACATATAAGTCTTAGGTGTAACACTGGTGGAATGCGTGACTCTTGTGTTCATTGCTCGTTGCTAATGATCACGTCTGACATTACAGAGTTTTTGCATTTGTCTAACCTCAATGTCATTACATGCTTATGAAGTGAAGTGCTGCAGGCTCGTATAGGAGAGCTGTGTTCCAACAATAGCAGCCTGAGGAGGACAAAAGGGCAGAGTAGAGAAATCGGTTTTATTTCAGCCGATAGAAAACCATTAAAATATGTCCGCTCAGCCCCAAGGATCGAAACATTTTTATCTTAACAGGAGATAAAACACAGACCAGTTTGTTTTAATGCTTCAGGCTTTTAATTTTGCATAAGACAAGAAAGAACAGTTCACTCTAAAGAATACATGTCAGGTTGTGCTAAAAGAAATCTTTTTATAACACATTCAGTCTGCTCTTATTAAAGGCAAAAAGCCTCAGAGACAGTCCAGCTCCTTATTGTCACCTGTCGTTTCCTTCCTTAAGTAGCGTTACAGCAATAGAACAGAAATAAAGATATGAAACTTAAATGAGACCCTTCAGCTCAGATGTGAGACTGACGGAGTAAAGACAAATGTATTTAAAGGCAGAAACACAAACACACCTCCTCCAGTGTTTGTGCTTATTACGGGTACGTTACGGTGTCAGACCAGGCATCATCAGGCTTTCTTGGCGCAGACAGACGGTAATTGATAGTTGCACTCAAGGTCATCCCAGCATTTCTGAGCTGCATGTACAAAAAAAAGGCGAGTCAGTCAACCAAAAGATATCTGACTCAGAAAGACTTTTTTGCTCAAGATTCAATATGTTATATGAGCTGTATCACTGCTACTGTACGATAATCAATATGTCATTTTACCTCCATGATTTATCTGCAAACAATACTGCCTGCCACCAGCGTTATTAGGCTCTCCATGACACCAGTTGGAGTAGTGGAAAGGTGTGCCATCGCTCCAGAACCATTGATTTTCCTGGAATAAAGAAATGAATTGAATAAGCCATGAAATTAAAATCTTTTAGATAAACCTTTATTGATCTCCAGAGGGAAAATGCAGGTGTTACAGCAGCACAAGGACAGAAATAAGCACACATTCATAACATTTTGTTTTTATAAAAACGCGGGCCACATGTGCATGTGAGCGAGAGGGTTGGTTTTACACGCCGAGAGTTGTGACAAAGGACATTTTTTATTCTGCACATAACTTGAACTAACTCCCAGAAAACTGCAGGGTCGCTGCAACTCTCACTTCATTTGAATCATCGATGATGCTGTCTTTTAAAACAAAAGAATAAAAGTAATTGTTCATTTCTTACACAGTAGTGCAACTTTTATTCCTGTACTTCATTGCTGTCTTATTCTATTTTACCTGTTTTTATATTCTCTTTAACAAATGTTTTTGACTGCTTTCAAGTGCTCTTTAATGTTTTCTGAAAAGTACTTTAAATGGCCTTGTTGCTGAAATGTGCTCTATAAATAAAGCTGCCTTGCCTTGCTTGACAAAGTGTCCGTATTTGACAAGTTTGGGGAACAGACTGTGAGAGCCGTTTAGAGGCAATCACAGCCCACTATTTTTCAGTATTTTGAGTACAGCCCCTTTATAATAATATGGTATAATGTAGTATAGAATATAAAATATAATATGCAGTGAAATGTAGTAATATAGCATGTATACCGTATATAGAATTTATATATATGTAGTATAGTACAGCAAACCATATAATATAAAGTATAAGTGTAAGTTTAGTATAATATATAATAAATAGTATGTATATTTGGTTTGCAGTATTTGCAACTTGAGCAATGATGCCAAAATTACCTCTTGTGCATCAGTGCCTCCAATCCAGGTTTCTTTGTACTCCTGACTGGCGGTCATGATCAGCCTCTGAAGCTCGTGGTACTCCATGATGTCGTGAACGGACGCGAGGTTTCCTCCTATGGACTCACAGTTTTCTACAGTACAGGAGACAGACAGACAGACAGACAGACAGACAGACAGACAGACAGACAGACAGACAGACAGACCAACAAAGAGAGGAGGTGTTAAATAAAGTAAGAAGGACGACACCAAGTCAGCAAAATATGCCAAGAAACCAAATGTACATGTGTATGCAAACAAAATGAACTTGTTGTAGAGGTTAATGTCGCCAACATTACCTCAGCTTTAGCCCAGGTCATTGGTCTTGGAATGTAGAGGAAACAACGGCCATTGAATTTAGACCAACCAGAGCATCTTCCTATGATCGACCACCTCTTGACCAGATTAACATCAGCTATTTGTAGGAAAAAAGTTCAGTGGGTAATATGGAGGTTCCAGTTAAAGTCTCTTTATGTAGAACGTTTATATTGCAATATAAAATCCATTTATTTTGATAGTATGAAGATGTCATAAATGCACAATAAACAAAAAGCGTAGGTGAAGTCATTGCAGCAGAGCATCACGACAACGTACAATCCATCGAAGAGAACATCTAAAATCTACTCACCTCTTTGGTCTTTATTGGCCTTGTCCTCTGGAACAGCTGGAAGAAGTTTGACACTGCAATTATTGGATCGTTACAGTTTATTGGCAATAAATACATCCGTAAAACGTAATACTCACCAGCAGCTCCAGTCAGAGCCGTCATGACACAAACCAGTGCAAACACAGTCAGTGTCTTCATGGTGAAGGTGATAGCTTTAATGCAGAGAGACAGACATGTTACTGATACTTGTGTAGGGAACAGACAATGTGCACTGACTGTCAGTCCAGTAAAGGAAAGTCAGAAGATGATAAGAAAGTTTGTTATAAAACCTGCTGCAGAATATCCTCTTCTTCTCTTCTTTCAGCCGTCCTGTGACGAGGTGCTGAACAAGAGGAAGACCAGCACTTAAATACAGCTACTTATCTCAGCTACTTATCTCAGCTACTTATCTCTCAAAAAAAGGGAACTGAGAAGAGACTGCTACAAGTATTAGTTCTAGTCATAGATCTATTATCTTCATTGGTACTTTAATTGCCAATGTTCATCATACCAGCTACAATATTTATGATTAATTATATTTCTCTATATCAGTGTCTCTGTGTCCCAACCGGCAGCAGCAGACGGCCGCCCACCAAGAGCCTGGGTCAGAGGTTTCTGCCTGCAAAAAGGATTTTTTTCTTCGCCACTATCACACCAAATACTTGCTCGTGGGAAATTGTTGGGTCTTTGTAAATTATAGAGTGTGATCTACACCTACTCTATTTGTAAAGTGTCCTGAGATGACTCCTGTTGTGATTTGACACTATAAATTAAATTGAATTGAATGGAATGCGTGACTGTTCTCATATCAGAATAACCTTCTCTTGTGATCGTCATTGTATGGAAGCTGAGACCATTTTCTTGAGAAAATTTGCTTTGTCATCACAAGATAATTAAGTTTTATGAGAAGAAAAAAAGATTGTTTACCCATATTATTTACGTTTATTAGAGATTAGGAATACTTTGCTGTCAAACCAGTTGTCACTTGCATTTCCCTGGTCAAATCAGCCATGCTACAACTGCAGTGCAGCCATCTATATTGATAATTATGTTAACTTAAATGCATCCAAACATCCCAGATCAAGCTGAGGGGAACTTTTACTTCGGAATATCTTAAATACACTGCCGGGAGACTTTTTATGACACTGAGCTCCTGTCTCTCTCAATCTGCGTGCATTCATGTCCCATTAATGCATGTTACTAACTTAGCTTTTTCCCCAGGATTCTTGTACTGGATTGTGGTGGCACCTGGAT
The DNA here is from genome assembly GCA_023566125.1 of Zingel zingel. Lineage (NCBI taxonomy): Eukaryota > Metazoa > Chordata > Actinopteri > Perciformes > Percidae > Zingel > Zingel zingel. Next base: position 23,145,211 of record CM042336.1, read on the forward strand.
TGTGGCTGCAGCTGCGCCAATATCCACTTAGGAAGGAGATCGGGGTGAATTGGCCGGTCTTCAAGCGGGGGAGTCCCGGAAGAAGTTACAGGAAAAACACAAGACTTTCACCCAGGATACATGTGTACAAGTGGTCATTTGCTTGCGTTTTGTGTCTCCTTGCATTGTAATATGCAGTGCGAGGAGACCCAAAGTTACACAATATAGACTCGAGCCCAAAGCATGCACTTTTCCTTGAAAAAGGCAAAGTTCCTGCATGTGTACTGCAGGAGAGCCCAACATCTATTCATACAATCAGCTTTAGGTCTTTACAATTATAAGTGTGCTATGGTGAGTGAGAAACAAACTGCTCAAATGTTGGAAGTAACAGCTGTAATGATTTTACATTAATATAAACAACAGGAATATTATAAAAAACAAACTGGTACACGAACTGGGTTTAGAGAGACTTTCTTTATACTTTTATATTGTTCAGAAGAAGGCCTTCAAAGTTGATTTTGCAATATGCAAAACCAACTTCAGTGACACAGTGGAATTTGTGCAGCACATATAGAATAGCTCTAATGCAACAATTCTTCAACTTCTGTTTTATATTTAAGTGTTGCACAACACTGCTGCTCACATAGAACGAGGGTAGATACAGGGATAACCATTACGTTTAAAGAACAGGATGCATTGCTTTGTTTTATACAAATATCATGATGAGTGAATCTCCACAGATACGTTAAAGTCAGGTCAGTTTAACTTATATAGCACATTTAAAAACAACAGGAGCTGACTCAAAGTGCTTTCCAGTTGAGGCAGATGGGTTAGGATCTGCCTCATTACACTTATACAAGATTAAAGAAATATAATGTGCATTAAAGGTAGTAATACAAAATGTTAGAAGAAAATAAAGAGAAGACTAAAAAACAAAGAACTAACATGATCAAATTAAAGTTGAAGTAATAGAACATTAATATACAGCGAATTACAATATTTAAGCCAAGAGGTGATCAAAGCATGGATAATGGTTTCCAGGTCCTGATGACTTAAAAATGGCTTTAATTTTGCAAAAACTCTGTCCTTCACAACACAACTGCCTTGTTTGTTGAAATACAATGAAGTGTCCACCAATATTTTTAACTTCATTATGCAAGTTTGGGCCTAAGCGCATTGGTTAGGTTATTGACAGAGCTAGAAGGCCCAAACATGATGTCTTTCAGTTTATTTTTCATAATTCCTCAGCCAAGGAGGTTCTGTTTTCTGCACGGTTTGTCTGTCTGTCTGTCTGTTTGTGTGTTAGCAGTATTACAGAAAAACTACTGGCTATATATAGCTATACTATATAGCAAATTTAAAAACAACAGGAGCTGACCCAAAGTGCTTTCCAGTCGAGGCAGATGAGTTAGGATCTGCCTCAATACACTTATACAAGATTAAAGCAATATAATGTTCATAACAGTGTTATACAATAATATTGGATGTTAGAAGAAAATAAAGAGAAGGCATGACTAAAAAACTAAAAACTAACATGATACAGTTACAGCCGAAGCTATAGAACATTAATATACAGCGAATTACAATAATCAAGCCAAGAGGTGATCAACGCATGGCTAATGTTTTCCAGGTCCTGATGATATAAAAAACGCTTTAATTTTTCAAAAACTCTTAGCTGATAAAAGTTGCCCTTCACAACACAACTGGCTTGTTTGTTAAAATTCAATGAAGTGTCCAGGACAGACGAAAGCGTACACATCTAAAAACACGACTGAAAACACGTCTCTTCCGACTGCACCTTGGATTAAAAAATAAATTAAAAAAGCACTTACAGCTGCACTTTCATGTGGCTCTTAGAAGGGCCAAACATGATTACTTTAGTTTAGTTTTCATAATACCTCCACCAAGGTTATGTTCTGCTCAATTTGTCTGTTTTCTTTGTTTGTAGATGTGTGGTGTAGAATCGCGGGGTGTATACACTAATTATTTGTCACTTTCATTAACATTGTGAGGTAGGACATTTGTGCCGCATTCATGTTTTGTCAGATTAATCATTAAAATGAGTTCCTCAACATATTTAAACACTCACCGGATCCCAGGAAGCAAGTGTTCAATTTACATTGCTCGTGAAATGTAATTAATAGTGGCATGCTATTCATACGCCTTCCCATGAGATCACATTGTTCTCAGATCATCTGCATGACAGTGATACATTTTTTTCTATTTCCCAAAAATGAAGCCAAGGGGAAGCATGTATAATGCGAATATGAGACCCTAACATTTAACATTAACAATCAGAAGTGGCATGGAATTCATAACCAGGATTTTAAAAGTAAAGCTGTAAAACAAGCTTTAATAAAATGTTGTAAAGATTGTATTCATTTACACAAGAAAGGGAGTAGTGAAACATAGTCCTGGTTTTACTCCTAAAAATGTGAAATGTATGGAGAGAGTTATCCATCCCTGATATATATTTTTATTTAGAGGATGTGTATTGCTTTATTAGGTTTGGAATTGAATTATGAATTATTGTGTTGTTTCGTCTCAGTGTTTGTCATGACTAGTGTTGAGTGTTATTGTGTGTATGGATGTCCAAAGTTATGTGTCTCTATGTGTGTTTTTTTCTTTAATAATGACTTTGCATGAAGAGTAATATTTAAGACAGTAACAATGCCTTCTGATGAAACCTCAACTTCTCTGTTGAAGTTGTTTCAGAAGCTTCTACTTCCTCAAAATGTTTTCAGGTAACGAGATACCAAGGCAGTTGGTTAAGACATATTCATGAGTTTATCTGCAAGTCATGCGGGGAAATATATAACACAAAAGTATTGTGCATTGAAGGGTTTGTTTTAGCTATCTGTATTTATCTGTAGCTATCTGCTTTGTTTAATAAAGACAAGAGAAAAGCATACAGATTGTCCAAATTCAATGTTTTCACAGTGAACCGTTGATGTGCATATGTCACATGCAGCAACATATTCCTGAGCTCTTGTTGTTGTTACAGTGAGGATGCCAGGTTTGGTACCATGGTCGTCTATATCTGGCAACTGCTGTAAAAAGCTGATAGGCCATCATAGCTGAAATACAGCATTTAATTAAGGCATTTAAGGTGAGCCTTATTTCATGGTCAGATCAGACCTCAAGTTTGGAGTTTGGTACTTGCATGTTGATGTGAACCTGTCTTTTAACGGTGCACCGACCAAACTCCAGCTCTCACTAAAAGATGTTGCTTGCTTTGACAAATGCTCTGACTTTCTGTGTCTGTGTTATATGTTGGAACCCTAACAAGACAGTACTGTATGTAGACTAATTTCTTGTATGTTGCATATAATCAGATTGAGAATATTGTTGCTGCATACACACTAAAAAGATTACATTTTTTTTCATCAGTCACTAGGTGAAGGAAACAAGAGTCAGTCTTTCTTGCTGTGTTTGTTCATATAATTAATCCTATGAAATGAGCCTTGGCATGTCCACAGGATATCAGTGGTGGGTTGAACATTAAAAGGTAGAGCCACCTGACGATCAGACAACAAGAAACCCAAACACATATGTGGCGAGCTAGTTTTTCCTCTCTGTATGTTTTAGTATATATCAGAACAGAGCAACAATCTGAGGTCTTTGGGGAAGGTAACTGAATTACAGTGAGACACTGGAGCTGATGTGTAGCTGATTGGGCAGGTTTCCTGCTGTATGAGGAAATCAGTCCTTGACTCCTCATTTAGCAGGTGGTGAATACTGACGTCTGATAAGCTCGTAGTTGATGCAAGGACCTGAAGAAAAGATTGGTGTGATGGAAAGTTTTCCAAAAGACATGCAATCTATGGAATAACGGTCCTCTGGTTACGATGCAGATAAGATTTGCATATCTCAATCTTTCTGAGTTGGGGTCTTGTTATGTGTCTAGGCATTCGTGACTGCTGTGCGAGATGCACTATTAGCATTTTGTTCCACATTGCTCGGCCCTTTGTATTGTACTGTGGTGACTTTTAATAGTAATGCTGTGATGCTGTATGAAGAGGAATCCGCCGACACTGTTCTTGATTATAAAAGGTTTTATTCTAATTCAAGATTTTCAGCATCAATGTTAACAAACTCCTACAGAGAGCTTGGAGAACGACCAACCCAATTCTTCCAATAAGTCGCTCTGAAGTTCTGCAGTTAACACATGGTATATATACTGTGCATTTAGAGGGAGGGTGTATATATGAGTTGAGATAAAAGTCAACCACGAGTGTCCTATACATGGACTAGAAGATACAGAGTCTCTTTTGTTTTAGGGCCCTTTTCCTGTTATTCTCTTAGACTCCACATCTGTATCCTCCTCGAACTCTTTCCTGTATAGGGCCTCTCCTTCCCACCATGACTTCAGTAACACATTATTGTATGGAATACATTTGAATTAAAATATGCAGGCGTAATTAAACTTAAGTCAATGTTGTAAATCATTAGATACTTCACTAACTTAGCTTTTTCCCCAGGATTCTTGTACTGGATTGTGGTGGCACCTGGATTGTGGCTGCAGCTGCGCCAATATCCACTTAGGAACGAGATCGGGGTGAATTGGTCGGTCCTCAAACACAGTGCTTTCAAGCGGGGGAGTCCCGGAAGAAGTTACAGGAAAAACACAAGACTTTCACCCAGGATATACATGTGTACAAGTGGTCATTTGCTTGTGTTTTGTGTCTCCTTGCATTGTAATATGCAGTGCGAGGAGACCCAAAGTTACACAATATAGACTCGAGCCCAAAGCATGCACTTTTCCTTGAAAAAGGCAAAGTTCCTGTATGTGTACTGCAGGAGAGCCCAACATCTATTCATAAAATCAGCTTTAGGTCTTTACGATTATAAGTGTGCTATGGTGAGTGAGAAACAAACTGCTCAAATGTTGGAAGTAACAGCTGTAATGATTTTACATTAATATAAACAACAGGAATATTATAAAAAACAAACTGGTACACGAACTGGGTTTAGAGAGACTTTCTTTATACTTTTATATTGTTCAGAAGAAGGCCTTCAAAGTTGATTTTGCAATATGCAAAACCAACTTCAGTGACACAGTGGAATTTGTGCAGCGAGCTTCTTTTTTCCTCTCTGTATGTTTTAGTATATATCAGAACAGAGCAACAATCTGAGGTCTTTGGGGAAGGTAACTGAATTACAGTGAGACACTGGAGCTGATGTGTAGCTGATTGGGCAGGTTTCCTGCTGTATGAGGAAATCAGTCCTTGACTCCTCATTTAGCAGGTGGTGAATACTGACGTCTGATAAGCTCGTAGTTGATGCAAGGACCTGAAGAAAAGATTGGTGTGATGGAAAGTTTTCCAAAAGACATGCAATCTATGGAATAACGGTCCTCTGGTTACGATGCAGATAAGATTTGCATATCTCAATCTTTCTGAGTTGGGGTCTTGTTATGTGTCTAGGCATTCGTGACTGCTGTGCGAGATGCACTATTAGCATTTTGTTCCACATTGCTCGGCCCTTTGTATTGTACTGTGGTGACTTTTAATAGTAATGCTGTGATGCTGTATGAAGAGGAATCCGCCGACACTGTTCTTGATTATAAAAGGTTTTATTCTAATTCAAGATTTTCAGCATCAATGTTAACAAACTCCTACAGAGAGCTTGGAGAACGACCAACCCAATTCTTCCAATAAGTCGCTCTGAAGTTCTGCAGTTAACACATGGTATATATACTGTGCATTTAGAGGGAGGGTGTATATATGAGTTGAGATAAAAGTCAACCACGAGTGTCCTATACATGGACTAGAAGATACAGAGTCTCTTTTGTTTTAGGGCCCTTTTCCTGTTATTCTCTTAGACTCCACATCTGTATCCTCCTCGAACTCTTTCCTGTATAGGGCCTCTCCTTCCCACCATGACTTCAGTAACACATTATTGTATGGAATACATTTGAATTAAAATATGCAGGCGTAATTAAACTTAAGTCAATGTTGTAAATCATTAGATACTTCACTAACTTAGCTTTTTCCCCAGGATTCTTGTACTGGATTGTGGTGGCACCTGGATTGTGGCTGCAGCTGCGCCAATATCCACTTAGGAACGAGATCGGGGTGAATTGGTCGGTCCTCAAACACAGTGCTTTCAAGCGGGGGAGTCCCGGAAGAAGTTACAGGAAAAACACAAGACTTTCACCCAGGATATACATGTGTACAAGTGGTCATTTGCTTGTGTTTTGTGTCTCCTTGCATTGTAATATGCAGTGCGAGGAGACCCAAAGTTACACAATATAGACTCGAGCCCAAAGCATGCACTTTTCCTTGAAAAAGGCAAAGTTCCTGTATGTGTACTGCAGGAGAGCCCAACATCTATTCATAAAATCAGCTTTAGGTCTTTACGATTATAAGTGTGCTATGGTGAGTGAGAAACAAACTGCTCAAATGTTGGAAGTAACAGCTGTAATGATTTTACATTAATATAAACAACAGGAATATTATAAAAAACAAACTGGTACACGAACTGGGTTTAGAGAGACTTTCTTTATACTTTTATATTGTTCAGAAGAAGGCCTTCAAAGTTGATTTTGCAATATGCAAAACCAACTTCAGTGACACAGTGGAATTTGTGCAGCGAGCTTCTTTTTTCCTCTCTGTATGTTTTAGTATATATCAGAACAGAGCAACAATCTGAGGTCTTTGGGGAAGGTAACTGAATTACAGTGAGACACTGGAGCTGATGTGTAGCTGATTGGGCAGGTTTCCTGCTGTATGTAGAAATCAGTCCTTGACTCCTCATTTAGCAGGTGGTGAATACTGACGTCTGATAAGCTCGTAGTTGATGCAAGGACCTGAAGAAAAGATTGGTGTGATGGGAAGTTTTCCAAAAGACATGCAATCTATGGAATAACGGTCCTCTGGTTACGATGCAGATAAGATTAGCATATCTCAATCTTTCTGAGTTGGGGTCTTTTTATGTGTCTATGGATTCGTGACTGCTGTGCGAGATGCACTAATAGCATTTTGTTCCACATTGCTCGGCCCTTTGTATTGTACCATTATAAAGCAGTATAAAGGTTTTTTAACACATGAAGCGATTGTCGCTCCTCGTAATTAATGTCAATGAGAGGCGAGCGGGCAGGTAGGGAGGTGCAGGCAATCTGACAGGCAACACGACAAGTGGCCGCAATCCCGTGAAACTGTCGTGTACGTGCTTGTCACATGCAAATGCCCGCCGCAAGAGCTGAATTGTCCTGAACTTTTCCCTACACGAGCAACGCGTTGTGCAAATCAATGAACAAGTGACTGAACGTTCGTAATTATGACTATGCTAAATTAGCTAATGTTAGATATCAACAATAACAGTCTGTGGATAGGTGAGACTAGGATTACCACCATTTGTGAAATAAATATATGATACCACATTCAACTAATGTCATTCAGTTGTAAAGGCAGGAATAGTGCACAGAATCCCCATGGTTATTACGCATTGATCACCTGGCGTTTACTCTGGAAGCGTCTTTTCATATTAGTGGCGCAATGAGACCAGGCGGAGCCATTCGACTACGCAAGGGAAGTGTCGCTCTCTGTCCGACCTCCAAGATGAAAAGCAGGACAAAGGTCAACATCCTCAGTTGGCTCTCCATCTCTGTTTGGTGGCTGTTGGTTTCATGAAGGAGAGAGACCAGAAACAAATGTCCATTGAGGCTAAAACTGTTTTCTAGCCTATTCAGCTTGCCGTCTGTCTCCAGTGGTTTACAGTAACTCAACACATGCAAAGCACTAATGGTGGATGGCATCGCTCCTTTGGTTCATGTAGACTCTGGGCTTACTTGAGTTGCACTTGGCTTTGTCCCCTCAGTTGTAGTTTCTGACCCTTGTATCAGCATCACGTCCATAAAACGTACAAACACAACAACACAATTTGGCTACTAGATCTCCATGGGGTCTTTATCACAGGGGACTTTCAACTACTAACAATGTAATCCTATCCACTGCAATAATTGACACATAGAGCGACCACTCCAGCCATCCTCTCACTTCATTAGTATATATGTCTATGACTTTAACCTCCTTATAAAAGCTGCTGCGCTCAGACCACGGCCGGGCAGCCTATCAACGAGTAGTGTTTACATGTCTTTTGACAAGGCGGCTGCATTATCAGAAGCTCAACCATTACGAGACAGAAGTGTCTACGACTGGGAGCACGCACTGGGAGAGCGCAGTCACAGCCGTGTGTGTGTTAAATCTGTAATGAAAGAGCCTAAAGTTCATAACTGACTTTTAAATAGTTACTTTGTCAAGTCGTACTCATGATTTGAAAAAAAGAGATACAAAATGGACAACTTAAGTGCTTCAAGAAATACCATATTTGAGTGCTGACCCTGTTGCGGCAGCGGGGAAAGCCTGGGTAAATTAGTTCATTTTAGCCTACTTTATGTATAAAAAGCATAGATATGAAGACATTTTAGAAGTTTTTTTTCTTTTTCTCACCATTATAAATGTTACCTCTACATTCTACACACACTACTGGAGTACGGCTTTACCAGTGTGTGCGCTACGGGATACATCGGTAAAGCCGTACTCCAAAAAAGGTTGCCACTTCAGGTATGTGAATCATTAAACCTCTTTCAGATTTTCCAACATAAACAAGACCAAAGGGACATTTCAGCATGTAGACCGTGTGCTGCTGAAGTTTATGAGTGATTCGTGGTGTATTTTAAAGGAAATGTCTGAAAGTGACATCAGTTAATGAATGTATTTTTTTCTTCAGAACATTGAAGCGGCATTGTTCAGTGTAATCCCTGCGACTACTACTAATCCCTTGATGTTGTGTTCACTTGAATAATATGCAAGTTTGTGATTCTAGTAGTTCTTTTACATGATTTTACATTTGCTGGATTACTGTTTTGATCAAACAGCTTGTATCAAAGACATTAGCTCGTTTTTTTGTAAGAGTGATGTTCATGTATTGTGAGTGTGGAGGACACAAATTGGCACTAGGTGTCACCATTGTGCTGTGTGTCACATGTGTATTTGATCACAAAACTTTTTTGTCAGGTAACAGGTGTGTTGTTAGTCGGAGGAACACAAATAACTTTCAGCTGGGTGCAGCTCATGTAAAAGTATATTTTTTTAAAAGATCATTTGGATTCATGGAGCTTGATGTACACAGATTCTGGCTTCTTTCATGTAAATTGAAGACCATTGCTATTAAACAAGACGCTAGAACATGAATGCTGAAGCGTTTATTGCAGTAAATGTATAAGCTTGTGTTTGCAGTGGTTATCATGAATCAGACTGGCCCAACTGCAGCACAGGTCATCAGCTGTCGATGCCAACACTGATTGAAAATGTGAAATCAGCTGATGATGATCACATCTTCTTGGCACACGCATAGAACCTTTCCTTTGTGCAGGGTATGTCATTCCAGTAATCCCAGCCTGGAAAATATACAACAGAAAATATTACATTCAGTGGCATCAAGAAACATCCTTATTAAGTAATTTATTAAACACAATGTCAACATTTAAACAGAGTAATCATGTTTCTTCACAGAGGTAGTCACATGTCCTGCTTTAAGCAGGTAGATAATGGGCCTCATGCAGAAACATTTTTGTCTTAAAATGTTCGATTCAACTTGCCACCTGTTCAGAAGGAGGGCACATTCATGATATCCGCAAACTAATTCTTTTGGTCACACCCAAAGCTCATGAATTTGAACTTAGAAGGTGCTGTCAGCCCCACAACACTTCTAACTTTGTTCTGGATCTTATAATGCACTTTGAATTTTTTCAAGGCAAAATACTATTTTTACAAACATTCTCACAACTCATCTATTTTTCCTTACTATTGTAGTCTGAGTCGATGCAGTCCTCTTGTCCACCAGAGTTGTCTGGCTGCCGAAATTTCCATGGATGATAGTTGAATTTAGATCCATCAATGAATCCAAACACACCCTGAAAAAATGACTGATGACATGACTCACATACTCCTCTATGTATTATACATTAGGAGCTTTCATCCCATTCATCCATCAATGAGTTGACTAACCCAGCCAATAAGATTTTCAATGCTTACCCCTGATCTTTTGGCTCCAATCCAAAAGAGCTTGTGATCATGAACGGCAAACCAGGTCAAACAAGTCAGGAAATTCGCTTCATCTTCACTGTGTAGAGACACCAGATCACTGTTTAAGGAGCGACAGTGTGCCTGAAATGAACAGAAATGTAAACATGTTGGTTATCACCAGTTTATTATCCAAGCCCAAGAGGACTAGCCTTGCATTGCCGGACATTCCTCTACAGTGCTGCAGAGGAGGGTCTGGCTAGTCCACACAGCATTCAGGGATGGGAGAAAAATGTGCTCTGTTTTATTGGAATTTCTTTAAACCAATCACAGTCATCTTGGGCAGAACTAAGCGCTGGACGGTGCAACAGTGCCTCCGCAAAATCGCCTCCGCAAAATCGCCTCAGGAAGGAACTTGTTTTGGTGAAATGTGTACGATCAAAGGTTGTCTTACTTTGCAACAAATAAACTCAGATAGGACAGAGTCTAGCTAGCTGTCTGGATTTACCCTGCAGAGATCTGAGGAGCAGTTAACCATAGTCCTCACAAATCCACCGGAGGTTAGAACGCCAACACAAAGAAATTTGATTTGGTACAAAAAAACATTTTGAAAAAAGGCAAAGGTACAGGCTGTTTCCAGGGTAACAGCAAGTTGGACCAATCAGAAACATCGCTCTTACGCTTAGTGTAGTTTTTCTCCATAAGATCGCAAATAAAACAAGTTTTTCTTAATACAAGTTTGATTTCATACGGAGCTCTAGCTTTAAAGGCGCTGACACACCAACCTGATTAAAAAAATGGCGAAGATTGGCCATTAAGGGGCGCTGCAAATATGAAAACACTGTATCTCATGAAGGGCTTGGATGGTACGATCTAAGGCCACTCCTGAGGCCATGCCTAATTGTTGTACAGATTGGTCAAAATGGGCGTGGCCTTATTATTAAGAATGCACATATAAAATGAATGTAAATGGGAAGTTTGTATTTCAATAACACGTTGCAATATTTCCTGTGTCGTTTGGAGGGACTAGAGCGGAAGGCTTTGACCCCATCATACTGCTTGCAGTTCTAGTTATACTGTGTGTTTCTGTGTGTGTGTTTGCATCACCTGTGCATCACTGAAATTTTTTCGAGCCCCGGTGAATTTAGCACAGCGATCCGCAGCAATGCGGCTCCATCCGTCACCACATGGCGGAGCTGAATATTTTCGACAAAAGTATGGAGCTCCAACTGTGGAAACACAAGTTCTTTAATTAACAAATGTTTCTTTGTTTTTTTGTTTTTAAGTAACATGTTGGTAGTGGTAAAGTACTTACAATCAGGCTCGGCTGTCACAGTGTCCAGGGCGCACACCAACAGCAGGACAGCAGTTACCACAGCTGGATGCATGGCTCAGGCCTCACTAACTCTCACAGCTGGATTATGATCTTTATGAGCATTCAAACAACATTTAAACACTTTAGAAAAGTGTCTAATGCTCATTTGGTTTGCATCTTTACCAAAAGACTGTTATTTCTGTATCTTTTGGAAAGACTGATATAGTTAGTGGAGGACCCCAGGGGTCAATTCTTGGACCCCTGTTGTTCAGTCTGTAGACACTGCCACTATGTCACATCGTTCAGATGTAATCACATCATCACTATGTTAGTTTAAAGATGTTGATGACACAGCTTTACATATCTCTGATTCCAGGAAACACTGTCCCTATTAAAATACTTGTTTTACATTTAAGGAAATATTAAGATGAGGAAAAACCTGCCTACAAAGCACCTCAAAGCTCATTCTTTAACATGTTATGTTGTTATGTTCTTTGGCACATAACCCCATACAATGTGTAGAAGATTACCAATAAAATATAATCATATATTCAGGTGATTGCACTAGGAGCCTACCAGACTTTAGATTCCACCATTCACTGAATCACCTGTGAAATTAGGAGGCAACTTTATAAAGACATACAGTACAGATTTATACATACAACAAGAATCTAGCCCATGCTCACCACAAATGTGTTCTGGTTTCACGTTGCTCCTCTGTTTGTCAGGTGGTTCTTCCTCTCACTATTATACTCATCACTCATGCCCTCTGGACATGGTAATGGCTCATTTTCATATGATCGGTTATAAGAACAAACAGAGCACGAAAATATACTCATGCCCAGAGACACAGACTCATGTTTGATGTGTGCGTGAGAATTTTCTTCTGCAGAAACTCACTTCAGCCTAGTTGGGGTTCTGTTTTATCCCCCAGTGACTGAAATCTAAACTTTTAGTTTAAGCGTTTTTGCAGTAACAAAATGATCTTATTACACAAAATTAGAAGTTGGATAAAACTGATAACATACGAAAGTAAAAGTAATGTAAATGCCTACTGTATTGTCATTGTATTCTGTTACACTTGCAGCTTATACTGATCTATTTGCTTTGCTGATATATAGTTTGCTATATTGGCAGGACAGCAGCTATACAATTTGGTTTGTTAATGTGTGAGACCTAATTTAGCCTAAACTCAGTTCAGTTTGGTTCTTTTCCAACTCCCTAACCCAGGTGTGGCTCCACAAAGAGAGCAGAAGTAACACTCTTTTATTTTAAGACAGCTTCTTACAAAGTGTCTCTCTCTCTTTCTTTCTCACTGCCTGAAGACGCATTTTTTTTTAAACCTGGTGCCAGGGTGAAAAAATTCAAAAACGCGGCCCTTGCGTCTGTGTTTGGACGGCGAAGCCGCATACTTGCGTAGCGATGATGTCATCATAACACCCCTCGACCTCTAGCCTTCAACCTCTTATCCCGCGTCGACATCTCATAACAACAACAATGGCGGGCTACATGCTTGTGTTCAACACGTTCTCACATCTATCTCGTAAAATATGGACGTTTGGTCAGGTGCCTTTGTCGTTCTTATTGATGCTAAAAGTCTCCTTTAGCGCTATAAGTAAACGCGCTTGGTCGGGACTATTGCCGTCCCTTTAGCGCTTTAAGTAAACGCGCTTGGTCGGGACTATTGCCGTCCCTTTAGCGCTTTAAGTAAACGCGCTTGGTCGGGACTATTGCCGTCCCTTTAGCGCTATAAGTAAACGCGCTTGGTCGGGACTATCGCCGTCCCTTTAGCGCTGTAAGTAAACGTGCTTGGTCGGGACTATCGCCGTCCCTTTAGTGCTATAAGTAAACGTGCTTGGTCGGGACTATTGCCGTCCCTTTAGCGCTTTAAGTAAACGCGCTTGGTTGGGACTATCGCAGTCCCTTTAGCGCTGTAAGTAAACGCGCTTGGTCGGGACTATCGCCGTCCCTTTAGCGCTATAAGTAAACGCGCTTGGTCGGGACTATTGCCGTCCCTTTAGCGCTATAAGTAAACGCGCTTGGTCGGGACTATCGCCGTCCCTTTAGCGCTGTAAGTAAACGCGCTTGGTCGGGACTATTGCCGTCCCTTTAGCGCTGTAAGTAAACGCGCTTGGTCGGGACTATCGCCGTCCCTTTAGCGCTGTAAGTAAACGCGCTTGGTCGGGACTATCGCCGTCCCTTTAGCGCTGTAAGTAAACGCGCTTGGTCGGGACTATCGCCGTCCCTTTAGCGCTATAAGTAAACGCGCTTGGTCGGGACTATCGCCGTCCCTTTAGCGCTAGAAGTAAACGCGCTTGGTCGGGACTATCGCCGTCCCTTTAGCGCTATAAGTAAACGCGCTTGGTCGGGACTATTGCCGTCCCTTTAGCGCTATAAGTAAACGCGCTTGGTCGGGACTATTGCCGTCCCTTTAGCGCTGTAAGTAAACGCGCTTGGTCGGGACTATCGCCGTCCCTTTAGCGCTATAAGTAAACGCGCTTGGTCGGGACTATCGCCGTCCCTTTACCGCTGTAAGTAAACGCGCTTGGTCGGGACTATCGCCGTCCCTTTAGCGCTGTAAGTAAACGCGCTTGGTCGGGACTATTGCCGTCCCTTTAGCGCTGTAAGTAAACGCGCTTGGTCGGGACTATCGCCGTCCCTTTAGCGCTATAAGTAAACGCGCTTGGTCGGGACTATTGCCGTCCCTTTAGCGCTGTAAGTAAACGCGCTTGGTCGGGACTATTGCCGTCCCTTTAGCGCTGTAAGTAAACGCGCTTGGTCGGGACTATCGCCGTCCCTTTAGCGCTGTAAGTAAACGCGCTTGGTCGGGACTATCGCCGTCCCTTTAGCGCTGTAAGTAAACGCGCTTGGTCGGGACTATTGCCGTCCCTTTAGCGCTGTAAGTAAACGCGCTTGGTCGGGACTATTGCCGTCCCTTTAGCGCTTTAAGTAAACGCGCTTGGTTGGGACTATCGCAGTCCCTTTAGCGCTGTAAGTAAACGCGCTTGGTCGGGACTATTGCCGTCCCTTTAGCGCTATAAGTAAACGCGCTTGGTCGGGACTATTGCCGTCCCTTTTGACGCAGTTATGTTAAGGAAAAGGTCGTGGGTGGGCGTACGGTTCCGTGACATGCGGGAAGAACGGGACGGTTGGGTTTAGGGAAGGGTCGTGGGTGGGCGTACGGTTCTGTGACATGTGGGAGGAAAGAAAAAAGCGACTATAACAAGCGTGACAAGCAGGACGCGAACCTCGCTCTCCTGGGTGAAAGTCCTGTGTTTGACCCATCCAACCTCCTTATGCAGAAATTCGCCCTTACATACTACTCACTAAATCCTATCTAACTGTTGCTCTCCTCGGTGCGTTACAAAAACACGCTGAAAGACGCCTTTCTCTTTGCATCAGCCGCTGACCAAACTTCCTTATTTTACGAGTTCGGAATGAGAACGGGTTGGTGTGTTCCTGCTGGAGAAGATATTGACCATATTAGGGTTACTAGGGCTGTTTGGTTTCATCTTCTACTCTCTGTTTGTATACAGCGCGCAAGCTTTATGCGCATGCTCCGCCTCTTCTTCTTCATTTTTGGTGAATTTCTGTAGCAGAAACAGCGCCACATATAGGCCTGGAATATGAAGTAGTGGGTTGAGTCTTTTACAAATGGAACCGTTCGGACGCAAACATTATCAAAAAAGATCGTTTTGGTACGTGTGGACGTGGCCTCAGAGACAGGCTCTGGTTTAAGGTGTGTGTGAGGTTTTTGTGTGTGCAGAATCTCAGTTCAGCTGAGTTGGGGTCTGTTTTTTTTGCCCAGTCACTGATGTCAGAAAATATAAACTGTCACTTTTTGCTGCAAAAACATTCTCTCATTAGAAAATTTTTTAATTGAGATTCAACTGATAACATATGAAATATATATATATATATATATATATATATATATATATATATATATATATATATATATATATATATATATATATATATATATATATATATATATATATATATAATATGTATAAGAAAACCTGTACATGTATATTGTAATATGTATTGATACTTCTGTGAAAGATGCACGGATAACATTTCGTTCCATATCGCCCAGCCCTGTCATATTTGTACTATTACAAAGCAATGTAAGACAAGACTTTATCCCTTTGGTCTCATCAGCCTGCTACAGCCTTTGTGCATTAATGTTGACCTCCGAGATGAAAAGCAGGACAAAGGTCAACATCCTCAGTTGGCTCTCCATCTCTGTTTGGTGGCTGTTGGTTTCATGAAGGAGAGAGACCAGAAACAAATGTTCATTGAGGCTAACACAATGTTTTCTAGCCTATTCAGCTTGTTGTCTGGCTCTAGTTACTTACAGTGACTCAACACATGCTAAGCATTGATGGTGGATGGCATCACTACAAACTTTCATCCAGACCTTTACAGGTATGGGATGAAGATCAGAAAACATTACAATATAAAATACAGTGACAATAAATATGTCTATTATTCCGAGCAGTTTCTTAGTTTTATTTTTCCAGTCCCATCTTTTAATAATATCCTTCTCTCTGTGTGAGACGATGAGTCTGTACTGAGTTCAGTTCAGGTGAGTGATATCGCCTCTGGTCTACAAACTGTTTAATGAACATTTTAATTCCTCACTTTATATGTAAGAGCTTGGAGGGAGTTCACATTGATGACAACCACCAAAGACTGTTTGCTTCGACAACATTAAATATTTAAAGTTGAAGGGTGGGAATACAAAATGTTATTCGACATACTCTAGTCCCTACGTGAAGATGAAATGGTCCTTTGGTTCATGTAGTCTCTGGACTTACTTCTTACTAGGCTGAAGAAATGCTGATAAATGTCATCTTTTGTCACCTCTACAGTCGATCTAACCTGTCTATGGCAACTCCATGTGCTCAATGATGGGATTATCTGTACCTGCATTTACAGGTGGTCGTATTAATACAAGGGTAAACAATAGTTCAACACAACAATGAGACCATTTACCATAACTTACCTGAAATGGGAATTTAGACTCCCTATCTGCTAGTTTAACAGTTGTTCAAAACTGCAGTTTCAGGGAATGAGGAATTCAAATGTTCATTAAAGAGTTTCTAGACCACAGGCAATGGAAAAGAACCGAACTGAGCTGGGTTTAGGCGATATTAGATCTCACACATGATAATGCTTTCTTGCTGTGTGTTTTATTCTTATAATGAATCATTTGAAAATAAACTGAAAAGTTGACACTGGCACAACATTGACATTCTCAGAGGGCATGAGTGATGAGTTTAATAGTGAGAGGAAGAGCCACCTGACAATCAGACAGAGGAGCAACGAGAAACCAGAACACATCTGTGTTAAGCTTCTTTTTCTCTCTTGATGTTTTAGAACAGACGTCTTCAATGTTTTTTTAGGCTAAGGACCCCTTAGCTGAAAGAGAGACGAAGCAGGGACCCCCTACTAATAATGTATCAAATTAAGTTGCACATTAAACTGGGCCTACAAAAACGTGTAGGGCGGCATGAAGCCTACACATACCTTTTTATGGTGCATACAATACTAAGGTATTAAAATATATACAGTACAGTAAACTTATTCATATATTTATACATTATGTTTTAATCTTAAACTTAAAATGTAGCACAGTTAATCCTTAAATGTAACTGTGGATGCTACCTTACATACATCAATGTTGTGTAAATAAAATAAAATCACAAATAGGCCGATTTCAGCAAGATCAGCAGGAAAAGAAGCAGAATCAGCAAGTGTTCCTCGTGTTTTATCGATATTTATTGCGCACCGCAATGCTCTTCTATGTGTTATATGGCCAAGAATTCAAACTGTCCATCAATTTCCATGAATCCAACTTTTAACATGAGCTGCTCCTAGCATAGCGTAGTGGTCAAAATACTATTTGTTATTCTATATTTAATGTTCATACAATCCACTTTGCTGCTGCTTCGGCCATGACTCTCAAAAAAGAGCGACTTGTGATGCAGGTACACAAAAGTGTGAGCAGTCAACACCACAGTCTGTGTGTGTTTATTTAGTCATAGTCATTTACTTAAATGCATATGTAGAAGTGTGTGTGTGTGTGTGTGTGTGTGTGTGTGTGTGTTCTGTCCACAGAGCGTGTTCGGGATGTAGAGGTGGTGAGTTTTAATGTACAGGCTGAACTTATGTACAGAGACACTGTGGACGTTCTTCATATCTTAATATACAAACACTGTGTGGCAAAGCTGTACGACCGCTGATGAACACTTGTTGCAGATTAAACATTGACTCTGAGATAAAAAAAAAGGATTAAACCAGGTGACGTATTTGACTTCTAATATAGAATGTGTTTTCTTGAGCTGAGATGGAAATAACAGTTCATCTGTGGTTCACTCTCTCACACAGAGAGAGTCAAGTCGATACCACACACACACGTGTCACACGTCAGGTATTATTAACCATCATAACCTCTTTATACGGTTTGATGATCAGACAGCATCGAGACAGGATGGGGCTCACAGGTTTCCTCCTTACACTCCGTGAGAAACAACTTGCCTTTACTTTAATAATAGATTTGTTACAGTCTAACTTAAAATGTTGATATTAACCAAATGTATTCGTAATACAGAAGTTCTAGTGGAGAATTAATACTCATCTTCAGAAAAAGAAGGGATTTACTGTGAATATAATCCTTGCCAACTTTTCTTTAGTTGAATGTCGATGTTCTAATCCTTGTAATCCTTTTTGTAATGTGTCAGAAACCAGACTCACTCTTTACTTTAACACAAGCAATATAATGTGTTAAAAACATGTATCAATAGTTTAAATGGCTTAAAATATTTAAGGATTATGATGATGTGGTCGGTGTTGGTGGTGCCATGTATATTGTTTGACAATAAAGCATTCATGAAATTCATTTTCTTAGTTTTGTTTGATTTTAGGATCATATATTCTATATCATATAACCACAGCAGCAGTTTTGGGCCTTAGCTGGGTTAAAAACCCAAATTTCCACTGCTGTTTTTATCCATTAATATCCAGAAGACAGCAGTACACAGAACTGACATTATTCATGACATTACACAGACTGTAAGACCCAACCTGGACATTTGCGTGACCCCGACCTGATTCAAGTCGGGGGTCAATTTGACAAATTATAGATCGGCGGGTCAACAGGGTTCAGACAGAGAATTAGAGCTCTATACAGTTCATCCCTACCCATATACAACCCAGTTTATTTATTTTTTTTGTTATCTCGCTCTTGGCTATGTACTGAATATTATACATGTACTTTTTTCATGTCTGTTATCAATAATAGTATTGAAGTTAACGCTTCAAAGAGACAAGGCGTGTCTTTAGAGCTGTGCATTTAGCAAATATGTACCACATGAGATGCAGGCTGAGTTGTCCAACAGAAATGTAGTGAAAAACCTCTAATGTGCTGATGGTGTTGGCTCACTGAACATCTGATGTGGTGTGCACATGTAAACACAGAATCCAGTGGTGTGGTTCCAACATTTTATTGTCGTAGATGCAGAGAAATGGTACACACTTGGTTGCGGGTGGATGATGGCTGATTTTCTCTAAACAAATCATTAAAAGAAAATGTCAGATATCTGAATAGCATTAAACAGTCAATGACAACAAATGAGGTTAAACTAATCTCAACTTACTGTACATTATTAAAGCATTCACAATCTGCACTTAATTCTCTCCACACAAACAGGATTGAATTATGTAATCAAGCACAAACAAAACGATATAGGGCCATCACAGAACTGAACAATCATGTCCCCCCTCACCCCCCAGTTAGCACAGCTGCACTTTCTAGATTTCTATGAATGGGACTCAATGCAATATTGGATGCCTTGATAATGTTTTTATATTTTTTTCTTATTTTATCTATTGTGCGAGTGTGTATATGAAAGTGAGTATTGTTTTAGAGGCTGCACAAGCAAATTTCGTTGGATGGTTTGACTGCACAATGACAATTAAAGTCTATTCTATTATATATACAACTTTCAGGCAAACATTTAATGTGACCATAATAAGTGGTATACAAGTGAAAGTGAAAAGTCCCTTAAACTCACATCAATCCTTGTCTTTGTTCTGCCTGGTGGGGTTTGGTTTGGAGGGAAAAGAGAGTCACAGGCCTGAAGGGCCGAGTTATATAACCTTGGAAAGGGGAGTCGTTTTAGTCATGATTGACAGTCCATTAATGGAGCAGGTGAGGTAGAGACTACAGAAAATTTAAATTGACGCTGAGGTTTCGAGCCTCCACCGTCACCTGGCTCACTCCGCCTACAGAAATCCTACCTGATGCACAATTCTACCCACCTGATCTCGTCACCTTTCCCTCTTTCTAACACACACACACACACACACACACACACACACACAGTGCGTCTTGCTATCTTTGTGGGGACCCGTCATTGACATAATGCATTCCCTAGCCCCTTACCCTAACCTTAACCATCACAACTAAATGCCTAACCTTAACCCTTACCCTCACACACACACACACGATTTGATTGTCAATTCGGTAAAGTTATTAATAATCATCCACCCACACCTTCTCACTATGAAGTCATGAGGCTCTGGAACAATGTGACACTACTTGCTCCAGTCATATTTCACTCAGCCACTAGAGCTCTTTGCCAGTTAAATGTAAAAATAAGTCCTTATAGGCGCTTTTAGAAGAAGAAGAAGAAGAAGATCCCGCAAGGAGAAATTCACAATTTTCACTCTGTTAGTACAGTTGCACACACATTGAATATAGGCCTGAATAACAAACATGCTCAGGACCTATACATGCTAAACACACAAATGGAGAGATGTCAGAGTGAGGGGGCTGCTCCTTGGAGGAGCGCCCCGAGCAGTTGGGAGTTCGGTGCCTTTCTCAAGAGCACTTTGGCAGTGCCCAGGAGGTGATATGGAGGTTTTGCATAAATGACTGATGGTGTTTGGTATCATTTTTCTTGGGAAGATAGAACTCAAAATAAACCGAGAGAGATCTCTCAAACTCTAAATCAGTACTTAATGTCTTGCTCAAACACTTGGAGACAGTCCTCACTATTATATATGTCTGAGGTTATTGATATAAATGCATGAAATGATCTTTGTATTGATGATAGTAGGATCTGTTTATTACATAATAGAGAATGTATCCTCCATCCTGCAGGACTCTGCACTCTGCAAGGAGTATGAACATGTCAATGTAGTCCTACTCTGCCCTCTGCAGTCATTCAGATACTTTCACTTCTGGGCTGCTAAACATTACAAAGATACCTGAAGTAACTGCTCTGTTTTTATTGTCCTAATGGCCTTTAATTACATATGTAGGCTGAAATGTTATACGACTACAACTCACCTATCATGCAGCTGGTGATAAGCACACCTTGAGACTTAAAAGAATGATATTTTTAACCCTTAAAAACCCATAAAACCTTTTATATGTTAAAATTGATTAATTTATCTCACATTTGGTTTGAAAACCTGAATTCGCACTTTAACTGAAAAAGGAAAGTCCTTCAGTAATGGCTATTTATAAATAGACAAAATGTGCAAGTTAAATGTAAACATAATTAATGGATTTGTCAAGTATTTATAAATTAAGTGTCAAATAAAGGGGGAAGTCATAGCCCTTAAATGTACTTATTTTGATAATGTGTTCTCTTTAAGTGAAGGTGGTTAAAGGGGTTTAGTTAATGGACATATTAATTGATCTCTGGTAATCATACTGAACACCTTGATTTAGGGTTAAAAAGTGGAACTAAGTAGTTAGTTTTTTTGTCTTTCTCTACAGCCTTTCTCAAAGTCTCTCCCAAAAGATCTCAGTTCTTTAAGTAGGAGTCTTTCTCTCTGAGCTGTGTCGAGAACAGGAAATCCTCTGGATGGAGCGTAAAGGCCAAAACAGGCGGAGGAGTTTCAGAGAGCGGACGTGACTAGGGCTATCTGCAGGTGTCAACCTGCATCATCAACGAAGCCTACCAGTGGAACAGTGGGGAGTACTGGTGTGAGACCACATCTGGAGAGAAGAGTCCAGCTGCCAACATCACCATCACTGGTAAGTTCATCACTGGAGGCAGGAGGGAAGCCTAAGATGCACTTGGCTTAGTTTAACAGGAAAAGGTCACAACACTGCCCTCTGGTGTCCAAAGTCATAATCTGCAAATGGACCCTCTCCGCAAACTTATGGTGGAATATACTTTTCTCTTACAGGCTGCAAAGGCTACATATGGTACTAACCCCTAACCCTAACTTCCCCGGCTTCTTTCTTCAACCCTTTTTTCTCTTACAGTCCTGTGTTTCTTGTCATGGAATGAGAATCTGTGACTCTGTGCTGCACCATTCAAAGCAACTCTTCCAACCTGCAGGCCAGCATCTTCCTGAAGGACAGATCTCCTGTCGGTGCAGCAATCACGGGGCAGATGAACATCCCTGGAGTGTCCAAGGCTGATGAAGGCATCTACATGTGAAGTCGGGGCTTCACCAGAGTGCTGGCTCACTGTCAGAGGTGAGATGATGTTAGGTTTTGACTTTTGACCCAGAACTCAGAGACAGACACACTGACAACAGGGAAACAGTTTAAGAGTTTATTTGAACAAACTTGGAATAATCAGTGAGGAATGGTGCAGGTGGAGTGGCTCCAGGTGGGGGCGCAGCTGGAGGCAGGCAGGCAGGCAGGTGTGTGGCTGGGCAGACTGAGTCTCGACGCAGACTGCGGAGAGAGTCCGATCCTGACTAACCCAGGTGTGGAACTGGGAGGTGAGTGACGATGTAGCGGCGAGGAGAGCTGGATGGAGAGGCAAACTTAATTTCTCGGATAAAAAAGTCTCAGAAGTGAATTTAGTGGTGAAACCAGACGGAAATTGTAAAACAAGCAATCGATTAGCAGCCAACAACTGGAAACTTTACTTTTTCATCTGCTATTTCACTTCTAAATTCACTTCTGAGACTTTTTTAATGCGAGAAATTAACTGTGTAGAGTTTGAATATGGGCAGTTTTACAAAAATGTATGGCCAATTGCACATTTTCTCTGATGTTGTCAGAAGCTCCAGTCTTACGTGACAGCCAGCTGGCGGAGGCCAGGATTGCCTCCCTGCCGGCCAGCCAGTGATGCTCACACACCCCGCTGTCAGCTGGAAGTCTCTCAATAGAATCATGGAAAAGTTTATTTCCTGAAATATGGCTCATTTTCCGTTTGAGCACGTTGTCATCAATATCACCACGGTTTAAAATGACACTTTTCAAATTTGGATATCGTTTCAAAATCGGAAATCAAATGAATGAAAAAGTACACGGGCTGTACAAAAGGCCATCTGCAGGAGTGATTGTGAGTGCATGTCGGAGAATAGCGCAGACACACGCCTCACACCGCGAGCGCCACCCGGAGAAAAAAGTCAGAGAAAGAAAAAGGAGACGGCGTGAGTACGAAATACATTAACGTTAGTGCTATATAAGTAATCACATTCCTCACGGTAAAATATGTATATTGTTGTTTTGTTCACCTTCTCTGACCTTGCCTTGTATGTTTTTAGTAGGTAAAAAACATTGCAGCCATTTCTTTTTATTCCGTTTGAACAACCCTGTTTGTTTGCAGAAGTTAACGCTGTGCTTCCTCATCTCCAGTGGATTTCTCCCTCTGATCGTGGGACTTTAGAAAGAACTCGGAGGATCTGAAACTAAAACATTACTTTCACTGCTGAGCTTTTAAAGAACTGAAACCTTTTCTGCTGTCAGACAGGATGTGATATTCTGTGAACGGGATGCCTTGTGTGACCTTTCGAAGAGAGAGAACGCGCGCGAGAGTCACAGCCTGCCTTGCTAAGTTTTACAGTGGCAGGGAGAACCGGGTCGGCCCCTTTAAAAAGAGTCAAAACCGAGGCCTGCCCGGTCGCCGACGGCACGTTCATTTATCTGCCGCCACAGAGATCACGGTTTTCATTTATTTTTTCACGGACTCAGCGCTGACGGGCCCATAGTCCTTATTTAAGCGCTCAGTTCTGACTGATCCTAATGAAATCGTCCGGTCATCGGCCCCTGGCTTCCTATCCTAAGAAGTAAGAGAGAAGGGGAGGAGGGGGGTGAAGGTGAGTCAAGGCTCCTCCTAATTTGATATCTACTAGCTTTTTTGACGCTGAGGTTTCGAGCCTCCAACGTCCCCTGCCTCACTCCGCCTAGAGAAATCCTATCTTATGCACTTATCTACACACCCAGATCTATCAACGTACACAGGATATCTAAGACTCCTCTACTAGAAAAATGCTGTGTCAGTGGTGTGAAGCCGTAGTGTGGGTTTGGCTGATACTCACCTCGGGGGCTTAACGAGGTCCAGTTGAAACTCCTGGTCCTTTGGTCTCTGGTCCGCCGGTCCCGAGAAATGAGGTGCACACCAGAGCTCTTTGTTGGGTTCTTATGTGATTTTTTATTCAACAAGCAGTAGATCATATATTGGAACAGCCAAACAATGAGAAAATATACATAGCAGTTAAGAGGACAGGGGGGGAGCGCATTCTTAAGTCGTTTACACCCCCCTTATGCCTGGGCTTATTCAACTAAAAATGATGATCTGAAAATTTGGTTGTGTGACTTTTTAAAGTTTGTCAGAATTTTGCCGAGCATTTCTAAGTTTCTACAATAAATGTAGGAGTTGGCTTCACATTGACCATTCGTAATCCTCAATCTCTGCTGATCTCTCCCAACGCCAAAAGAGCTAAAGTAGCAAAAGTAGCAAAGCCTCTGACGAACTGACTTGCCAGCCACGAGCATCACTTTTTATATCCCCTTATCACAAGCCTCATACAGCGTGCTGATAGGGGGACAAGCGTCATAACCAAAGTGTATTAAAAAAAGGTAAGCGCAAGGTAGAGGCGAGAACCGTCGCACCACCTGCATGAGGCCACACATCCTGTCTTCCTCGTATGCATGCTCGAACTGAAGCAGCTACGGTTCTCTGTCAGCTAAATGCTAAACCACAATTTTCCGTCCCCTGTTCGCTGTCTCATGACATTTGTTCCAATACAATGTTTAAAACCATGATAGGTGTTTTGGTGCACAATGCTTATATCCACACAGTAAGAACATAAACGATACAGAGGTACTGTAAAACAATAAAATACCTAATCCTAGTAACCAAAAATTAAGTCGAAGCATACTTTGCAGGTGATAGCCAATGCTATAAAGGCTTAATAAATGCAAAAGGCTTACACAATTCTACTTTAAGAATGTAATACTATATTATATACATATATTTTCGAAAGTGGTGCAATCACCAAACATAGCATACTTTTGAACAGATCACGAACACAAAATACTGTGAAATAGTAAGACAGAAGGGGTGATTACTTTAAGATTTTAGACAATGTACTGTGTGTGTGTAATATGACTGTAAACTAGGTCACTTAGCACACCACACCGTCGGCTTGCTTATGTTTTCTTAAATTTAAATGTTTCTTTTTTTCTTTTGTTTTCATTATGCTCTACTCTTATTCAGTAGGCTTTGTCATTATGCTCTACTCTTATTCAGTAGGCTTTGTCATTATGCTCTACTCTTATTCAGTAGGCTTTGTCATTATGCTCTACTCTTATTCAGTAGGCTGTCATTATGCTCTACTCTTATTCAGTAGGCTGTCATTATACTCTACTCTTATTCAGTAGGCTGTCATTATACTCTACTCTTATTCAGTAGGCTGTCATTATGCTCTACTCTTATTCAGTAGGCTGTCATTATGCTCTACTCTTATTCAGTAGGCTTTGTCATTATGCTCTACTCTTATTCAGTAGGCTGTCATTATGCTCTACTCTTATTCAGTAGGCTGTCATTATACTCTACTCTTATTCAGTAAGCTTTGTCATTATGCTCTACTCTTATTCAGTAAGCTTTGTCATTATGCTCTACTCTTATTCAGTAAGCTTTGTCATTATGCTCTACTCTTATTCAGTAGGCTGTCATTATGCTCTACTCTTATTCAGTAGGCTGTCATTATGCTCTACTCTTATTCAGTAGGCTGTCATTATGCTCTACTCTTATTCAGTAGGCTGTCATTATGCTCTACTCTTATTCAGTAGGCTGTCATTATGCTCTACTCTTATTCAGTAGGCTGTCATTATGCTCTACTCTTATTCAGTAGGCTGTCATTATGCTCTACTCTTATTCAGTAGGCTGTCATTATGCTCTACTCTTATTCAGTAGGCTGTCATTATGCTCTACTCTTATTCAGTAGGCTGTCATTATGCTCTACTCTTATTCAGTAGGCTGTCATTATGCTCTACTCTTATTCAGTAGGCTGTCATTATGCTCTACTCTTATTCAGTAGGCTGTCATTATGCTCTACTCTTATTCAGTAAGCTTTGTCATTATGCTCTACTCTTATTCAGTAAGCTTTGTCATTATGCTCTACTCTTATTCAGTAAGCTTTGTGGGGGACATTGTCTTTCTCTCTAGAGCTTCTTTTCTGTAAATGCTCTGGTCCCACTCTGCTCATTACAACTCTGAATTTTCACAACATATTCATCTCCTTTAACATCTGTAATAAGATTATAGTCTTCATTTAAAGTAAGGTTACATTTTAGAGATACAATTGCATTAAAGAAATGTATCTCATGAAGAGGAACAATAGTGGCCGGTTATGTGTAGGCTGTTCCACCACTTATAAACATATACACTTTGTTTCTGTGAATTCACTGCTGGTTTTATAGACCTTGAAGAGATTTTAAACGTTTTTGAAATTTACATCACTGGTCACTTTATGATTAAAGATACAGTATTGATAACGGAAAGACACCAAATGTTCTTTGTAAGTGATTTCAAAAGTGTGACTTTACAGTATGACTTCCTAACTGAAATACAGAAGTAGAGCTTTGAACAGACCACCTCCTCAGTCCTTCAGTCGGGTGTATGTGTCCTGTAAAACAAACAGGATAAAGAAAAAGTCACATGAAATAGCATGTAAGTCATTTGAGCTTTTATTTGGCCTCATCTATGTTATGGTTCGTCAAAAAGACAAAAGAGTCTCCACGCTAGAGCCTGTTAGACTGTACGCAGCATGCTCACAGTGACAATGCTAACATGTTGCTGAATATGATTATCATGTTTACCATCTTAGTCCACCATGTTAGCATGCTCATGTCTGTTAATTAGCAGTGAAGACAAAGTGCTGCTGAGGCTGATGGGAATTAGTTTTGCAGATGTTTGGTCATACATCAAATTATTGGATACAATGTGAATCATTCATGATCATGATATTAATAATAAAAAATGGATCTCTAAACCAAATGATGTGGCAATCCATCAAATAATTGTTGAGACATTTTACTGAAAAAGAAAAAAATGTAAAATGTCATCGTGGCACTTGAGGAAAGTCAAGGGATCAGCAAAGTTAGTAGGTTAGTTGTTAAGATATTTTATATTATATTTGTTAAGATACCAAAGAGTTCTTCTTTCAGTAAAACTCCACAATAGTGAGAGCAAGATAACATTTTGAATTCCCTGTAAGTTAAATCTAATTGATTTCAGGAAGTTTTCACTGAACTCTCATATCCTCAGCTTGGCTGTGCTATGATAACCTTGTGGTTTGAACACAGTTGAGTGCATGTACTTACATTTTCAGAGGAAAGAGATTCTGTATCATCGTCAGCCTTACCTGTAGCAGACTGTAGAATAGACGAGACTCTCTTCTGTTGGACGTCTCTTGGAAGCTGCTCTGGACCCGTCCGGCTCTGTTTGGGAGAACAAATACAACGTGATACAGAATTTACTGTAAGATTGTTTGGAAAGCTTTTAAAATCCTAAATGTCATTAAATTTGGGATTTTAATTATGCTCCAACATTTTATAAAGTATTGTTGTGGTTTGATGCGGATTGTTTCCGGTTATGAAGTATTCTGTCTCCCTTAAAGGTCAAAGAGGTTACATACAGCTGTTAGTCATTTAATGGATTTTCTTTAAAACTTTCCATCTAATAGTGTAAAACCTCAGAGCCTCTCGTACTGCAGACAGCTATATTAAAGCTGCTGAGGGGCCCTTTGTTTCAGTCTGTGGTTCATAGCTAAGAGGATCAAATTATCACCTGAAACCATTTAGTACGTATTTGAAAGGAAATGCAGTGTGTGCAGACACATATCTAAAAATATGTAGGTATAGTATTGCAGTTTTAAATGTATCACCTCTAAACACTAGTGACATTTATGTTGCAAAGAGAATGTTAGTGGCTGGTAAAAGTTCTGAACTTTATATTTGAATTACTAATTTAGTTCTTCCCTTAACATGGCGTTGTCTATTACTGAAGATAACACATGTTGCACCACAGACTTGCTTAAGTCTTATTCTGAAAGGAAGTAAATCAGTAAACAGTAAAGCAGAAGTGACATAATATACACTACCTTTCTTCTTCCCTTGTTTTTTAACAACAGCGTATGTCATGAGCTCCGGATCACCTGCATTGTCACCATCAGACACTGAAAGAAACAGACACTTTCTCACGGCTGTTTCCATTGTTGAGCTGTTTAATCATAATTAAAGGGGGGAAATGTATTCTGCAACTATAGCAGTATATCACTTAAAATAAGACATAATTAAAACAAAAGATTTTGCACAAACTTGGAATTAGAAGCAATATAATATAATGTACCTTTCTCTCTTCTTTGTTTTTTGACAACAGCGTATGTTGCATGATATGGATCAGCGATACTGTCCTCTCCTGAATCTGAAACAGGAAAACAGACATTTATGCTGTATTGTATCTGAAAAACTTAATAGGCATACAATCTTCCATCAATACGCAGCATATAGCATAGCATATAGGCTATATAGCAAAGACAGGCGGGCATTGGGGTAATAACCTTATAAGACTGAAGTTAAATTCCAGAGGCTTCATTGTTCTCTAAAAGAAAGTGCAGTACGGCACAAAATGGATGAACATATTAGCAAGAAAGTTGCACATGTATTAATGAACACAAATTGCTCAAACACACCAGATAACATATTACATTGCAAACAAGTGTCAAAGAGTTGTAACTAAAAAGAGAAATGGAAAGAAGAGTTTATAACCAGGCCATTGAAGCTATGAGACTGTAAAGGGAGTTTGGTAACATGCAGTCAATGAGTTAATATGTTAACATGTTGTATATGATGTTTGCCATGTTACGTCTTGGCTTTTTCTCACCTGTAGGATCTGCAGGTGAGTGCGATCCTGGTGTTGGTTTTCCAGACGACAAACAGCCCAATACTGGAGGACAGAAAAGACCAAATGTCATCAATAGAAAAACTAGAAAAGAACAGGAATGTGTACAGAATGAAGAGCAGAGGAGGTAAAAAAGCAGAGAAGAGAGACGTGAATCAACCAAGTCATTTACTGAAGTAAATATGTACATGTCATTTCTGGAGACAGTGTTGCTGTACCCCTGTGTTTCCTACAGAGAAGAAGTCCCATCACCAACAGCATCAGAGCCACCAATGATACACCGACAACAATCCAGAGCAGGGAGGGCAGATAAGGAGGGCGACTGGAAGGACAGGTCTCTTCGTCGGCTGCTGGAATGGAGTTATTAAACATGCCCTCATCACCTTTTACTTTTAAAACAGTCAGCCAACTCTGTGGTGAGTCCCCAGCTCCAGAGATCCTGCACTTGTAGAGTCCTTCATCAGACTTGGAAACATTTTGGATGGTCAGGTTGTTTGAATACCAGGTCCCGAGTGTGGATCCATCTTTGTAGTAATCAGCTATGTGATTTATCTGAGTACCCTTCTTTCTACAATAAAGACTCACGGTGTCTCCCTCCACAACAGGACTGGCAGGAACTTCCAGGATCACAGAACCAGCTGGTCAGTGGAATAAAAACAGATTTTATGTTGAACATGTATGTTAAGTAGAAAACAACCAGTCTCTGAACAAGGAAGAAAGGGAGCATTCCTGTATTTGGCATGGATGAAATTATATTGTTGAAAGGAACAGTAAACCTTAATTTGTACAGGACTTTTCAAGCAGGAAATGATTAATAGGGAAATGATTAAATCAAACTAAGGGAAATGAAATGGCTATTTACTCTGTTTCATTTTAAATATGGTATGTGTGCAATGTGGGATGGATGCATTGCTTGTTTAATGTTTCTACATTTTAGTTTTACCGTGTGAACTTTGTTGTTGTTTTAGTTCATATGACTGTATTTCAACCATCCTCCTACACACTAAATACTGTATTTCACTTAGAAGTGAATTTTGTTCTGAAGCCAATATACAATTCTTCAAATTAAAAATAAAAATGTAATTTGAATTCCAAGTGTACGGCTTTCTTCAGCTCCTTTAGTGCATTTCCTCCTAACGCCAGCCTTTTAGAGAAAGTTAGTGAAGTGCTAGAGGATGTTTTATGATCATGAGTCTCTTAAGCCGTGCAGACACTGTACAGATGAAGCCCTACTTTAGCCCCAAATTGGTCTTCCCCAACTAATTAAGGTCACAACGCTGGACTCATTTATCTGATCCATAAACTAGCTCTCGGACGATCAGTTCGATTTCCGGCAGCTCAGAAATTTGGGGACGGCTCATTACACGGACCAACTGTCTAAATGGCTGCCTTCTACTTCAAGTGTAACAGACATCACACTTTGAAACTTTATCATAAAAAGTAGACACTTATAATTTTTAGGTGGCAAAGAAAGTTAGCAGCCAAGATGGCACATGTGTAATTATTCATACTAGTGCCCAAAATATGTCTCGTGACTTGCATTAAAATGTTCCCTAGTTGAACTGTAGAACTTTTTTCAAAATGCCAAATTGAGTTTACTGTGTCACTGCATCAAATAAAGAGAAAGTCTTGATTATTTGTTAAACATACCATTGATGGTAATGTTGACAGCATTGCGTCTGTTCCCCTCTACATCTTCACACCAGTACTCTCCACTTTGACTTGTAAAGGTGGGATGAATGGTGCAGGATGTTGCTGATGAGTTCCAGGTGTAAGAATCTGTTGGACTTCCTTCGGTGAGCCTCCTCATCACTCGCCATTCAGTCAAACCACCTAACTCTTGACAGATCACACTGACATTCTCATATTCAAAAAACTGCAGTCTGTCTGGAAGGACGCGAGGAAAAGCTGCATCTGAGACGGACACACAGAAAGTGAGCAATCAAATCAAATACTTAAGTTATCTCTGGACACTTTTCATATAGACATAGTCTATATGGACTACCATTTACAAGAAAACAAGACAAATCTTTACATTAGTATTAACAGCATATTTCATCTTTCTTGGTCTCTTTGTTGCTAAAGTATAAACAAAAGACACAGTTCAGCAGTTAATGATAAGATAATTATTCAGAATATCACACAGCAGAGCACAAACTGAGTATCCAGCTAATTATTTAAATCCAACTTACTAGCTTTCTGAGCATAATAACTGTGGTCAACTCTTACAAGCAGCAGGACCAACATGTCCATCCCTGGAGAGACACATGAAGAGAGCGGTTTGTCAAATAAAACAGATATTTGTCCACTGGCTAAGAGGAAAGATAAGTAAAATAGTGATACAAAGTGTCAGTACTCACACAGTCTTATGCAGAGAGCTGTGACCTCCATGCTGTCTTCCTGCTGACTGTCTGAGCAACAGACTGAAATACAACACATCAGAACCTCCCCTTCCTGTCTGCATTATTTCTGGTTTAATAATGTTGATCTAGAAATATCTATGAGAGGTGGAACTGCTATAGTGCAGATAATAATCTCACTGGTGTAATCCTAAAAAAGTCAAGTGTGCGAGCTAGAGATCAAAGACAGGTGGCTAACCTTAAACATAAGTAAAAAAGCTGGTCCAGCATCACAGCTGCCATCAGACACTGCTGTCCTCAGAGCCAGAGTCAACACTAATATACTAACCCTCCTGTGCCAAAAGACTTTATTTAGTATGATAAGCAACAATGACTGATTAATATTAAGTCTTGAAATGTGGTACTGACAAACTTTGGTTAACTATGTAACAGTACAATTTTGAAAATTTTAGATCACATGAAAACAACTCTTACTATACTACTTACTATAGTCAAAGTTAGCAAAAGCGCTAGCATTGTGTTTCTTAAATGTCTTCCATTTGAATATCAGAGATACAAATACTTGAATGTGATCTGGGTTCTGAGATACAGCCGTATTCTCACCATGGGCCTACTACATTAAGTCTTTGGGTTTTTATTCTGAAATATAGTAAAATATGTAGAAAAAAAAATAGCTGGTCCATATGACTAAAGACTAAATATAGTATGATAAGGAAAAACTCACTTTTTAGCCACTGATTTTAGAAATTTCTTGTGCTCAGACAAGCCCAGAGAAAACGTTCAAAATTCTAAATTTCAGTTGCGGGTACAAGTGTGTTAAAAAAACTTTAAAGGTGCTCTAAGCGATGTTACGCGTTTTTTAGGCTACAACATTTTTTGTCACATACAACAAACACCTCCTCACTATCTGCTAGCTGCCTGTCCCCTGAACACACTGTAAAAAACATCTCCTCACTATCCGCTAGCTGCCTGTCCCCTGAACACACTGTAAAAAACATCTCTTCACTATCTGCTAGCTGCCTGTCCCCTGAACACACTGTAAAAAACATCTCTTCACTATCTGCTAGCTGCCTGTCCCCTGAACACACTGTAAAAAACATCTCTTCACTATCCGCTAGCTGCCTGTCCCCTGAACACACTGTAAAAAAACGTGGTCTCTGTAGACAGCCCAGGCTCCACAAACGGCAACGAAAACAAACTGGCCAACCTGCACCACCAAACATAACAAACAGAGTTCCAGCCAATAACGACAAGAAGGATTTGGTTGAGCCATCACTGCAGCAGCATTAGCACGTAGGCTACTTCCACATTGCGCGTTCATGACGGAGGAGGCCTCTGTTTTGTTTGACAATACTTCGAACGTCAACAAGAAGTAACGTCACCCAACATCGCTTAGAGCACCTTTAATGGAGAGCGTCCTTTGTCCAGTTTGAATTATTGCTGGTTCAGTGCTAACTAGCCAGAGTGAAAGAACCGCGTTTTAATCGAAAACCCGATATTCTCAATCTAAATCAATGAATAAACACATACCGTGTTTCTCGCACAAAGATCCACGCTGTTCAGACTGAAGAGATGTTATAAACACTGTTTTGAAACTATAGCTGTGTGTTCACGAGGACCAATGAATACATAACTGTCTGTAACTGCCCATATGTCTTCTGATCTGATGCCCAGCCCACAGCAGCAGGCGGATACATTCTGTTAGTATCTGCAAAACTGTTGCAGATCACCATCACCATCAAAACCAGGGACATATCATGGTTTGGGTAAAATATGGTTAAAAGAAAACACTGCTTTTGGCAGGAAAAGGGAAATGAGAAGTAACCTCCTAGGTCAATCTCTTGACACTTTGATGACCTTTTCATCCACCCACACCTTCTCACTATGAAGTCATGAGGCTCTGGAACAATGTGACACTACTTGCTCCAGTCATATTTCACTCAGCCACTAGAGCTCGTTGCCAGTTAAATGTAAACATAAGTCCATATAGGCATTTTGCATAAATGACTGACGGTGTTTGGTATCGTTTTTTTGGGAAGATAGAACTTGTTCTCAAAATAAACCGAGAGAGATCTCTCAAACTCTAAATCAGTACTTAATGTCTTGCTCAAACACTTGGAGACAGTCCTCACTATTATATATGTCTGAGGTTATTGATATAAATGCATGAAATGATCTTTGTTTTGATGATAGTAGGATCTGTTTATTACATAATAGAGAATGTATCCTCCATCCTGCAGGACTCTGCACTCTGCAAGGAGTATGAACATGTCAATGTAGTCCTACTCTGCCCTCTGCAGTCATTCAGATACTTTCACTTCTGGGCTGCTAAACATTACAAAGATACCTGAAGTAACTTCTCTGTTTTTATTGTCCTAATGGCCTTTAATTAAACCTGTAGGCTGAAATGTTATATGACTGCAATTCGCCTATCATGCAGCTGGTGATAAGCACACAGGTTAAACTTGAGACTTAAAAGTTGTTTGGTTAGTTAATGATCAGCTCAGTCTGTTTCCTGATAGCAATATATTCCAGTCAGTGTGTACATGTCCCATGATAGGACGTTGCTAATGGAAACATATCGGCGGGGAGTGATTACGTCAGAGTCTAGACACCAAACTCTATGTTCTGCTGTTGTCAAAAACATTTGAAACGTGAGTTATCTGACTGAAATAAATATACAGTAAATATAATGTAAATTTCCTTCGGGATGAATAAAGTATCTATCTATCTATATAGTGAAAACTCAAAAAGCCAGATCTGCAGCACACAGGAACAAAGTGAGCACAGCAACGACCAAAAGGACTAATCATTTTATTTGAGGACTTCGATCACTGCACTCCGAGTGGAGCTGAGTTGTTGACACACACGACAGGTACGCTATTTTAACATTCATTTTTGTTGTTTTCTTTTAACTATTAAACATTCATCATTGCTTATTTGTAAATTAAAATCAGGGTTGCCATCACACAGGTTTAAATGGCATTGTTGCATAAAAAGATACAAAATGCAATGAAGTAAGGTTAAGATTCAACTTTACTTTATTAGTGACTGGTTAACAAACAATATAATTGTGATTATTTTTTGCTTTTCCTGTCCATATGATCTATTCCTTTTTTACATTTTGTTGCTTGTTTATAGAAAATCATTTTTCAGAAATCCAGTATGCCTCCTGTGCCACATGATCTGGTGAAAAGTGAGTACTTTAGTTAATTGTTTTTGTCTCTGCATTGTTGTAGCAGTCATAAAACTAACAAAGTCTCTCTCTCTCTCTCTCAGATGCTGCCTCCTCAGCAGTTGATACTCCATCTGAATTTGCCCAATCCGGATTTACTTCTGGCTGCATTTCCATGGCTGCAGCGTTTGGCGCTGCTGGCCTGGTTGTTGGTGTTCTAGTAGTTCTTGCTGTCGTGTATAAATGTAAACGTAAGTCACAGCATGTTGATGGTTACAGCAATAATGTATTTTATTACGAAACACCAACTCACTGTTACATTTGATGATATGAAATAGTATTTTCTTAAGTGTTAAATGGACAGATAAAAGACTATGCTATCTTGCACCCGGTGCAGCGCAGCTCAAAGCCCGACACAAGTGTGTTTGCTAGTTTAAGACCAGTCCAGCACCCACGTCATGTAAATAGCAAATGCACCTGCGCCCATCTGTCACATGGAGGTGTGTTCAGGTGCATTCTGGGCGTGCTGGTCTTACAGGGAGGTGTGTTCAGGTGCATTCTGGGCGTGCTGGTCTTACAGGGAGGTGTGTTCAGGTGCATTCTGGGCGTATTGCTATCTTGAGGCAGCGGAAAGCAATCGCGCCATTGACCAACAAAAACCTGGTCTAAAGTCAGTAACGCAGCATTTCATTGTTATTTTAACAGAGCATTAGTAAAATGTGCCTAGATGCACACGCAGCATCACACAAGCATGCAAAAGATTAAAAATAAAAATATAACAATGTGAAACAGTATTATGACATGATCTGCTTGCACGCTTTCACTTCATGCCTGAGCACATCAGTTTCTTCTCCTGAAAATCTCTCCTTCCTGCTCAGCAAATCCTCCATCATAACAGCAATGCTCCAAGGTCCAAACACGCCTGGCTTTTAAAGGGAATGGGAGATGACCCTCTGATTGGTTGATTGCATGTTACGCCAGAAACACACCTATGAATTAATTAAGAAACTAAGTACAACCCTTTTGAACCATGCGCCCGGCGCACGGACCCTTTTTACCGCCGTCAAACTAGCAAAAGTGGATTTGGACACGTCCTACACGCACCTGCGCCAGGCGTTTCATGCCGTGCACTTAAATCGTTAAATTAGAGGATATATCAGGGATTTTACTTCCATCACATAATTAATTCAAACATACAATATTTTTTAAATATCTCCTCTTGGTATGAAATGCTATCAGGCTCTTTTATTTGGTTTCATTGTTTCTACGTTGTTCATAGTTCTTTTTTTCACAACAGGGGGCAACGCTGAGTTGCAGAAGAAAATTGTATACCTTGAAAATGAAGTTGAAAAAATGGCACAAGTGGATACCACACTAAGGGAGCAGGCCAGAGGACTGGAAGAGATGAGGGATCAACTCAAACAACAACTTGAAGAAGTGGAGACGGAGAAGGAGGAGAACAAGAGGAAGCTTCAGTCAGTGGAGATGGAAATAACAGAGAGAGAAAAGATATTTGACAAACCAGAGGGATTATTAGTAGAAAAGGACAACCTTTTAAAGGCTCAATGGAACATTGACAGGACAAAGAAAAATTATGAAAGACAGACACTAAACGTAGAGAAATTGCTGGACCCAATAGAGTTTCAGCTGAAGAAAATGAAAGGAAAAGATGTTCAAATCTGGGTAGATTAGCCAAGACTCAAAGACACAAAGCATTCAGAGCAAATCAAAGTCACCAAAAGTCCAACAGGGGAACATTTAAAGTCAGCAAACATGTCATTAGTACACCCCGGAACTGGCTTCAATGCAAAACTACAGATGAATTCATGTATGCATGCTTGGACTAAACAAAAATAATTAAGTGTATCTTGCAATTGTATGACACACTGTAGGCTATAGTATTAAAGGGGGTGTATTATCACTAGGTGCAGCTGAAGTTCATGTATGATGGATGTTATAAAATCAACTAGATATAACGGATTGTATGCAGACAAAAATGTGTATGGGGATAAGATTTTTAATAACATATATGGGTGTTTATATAAGATGTCAGAGATAAACCGTATGTACTGAGCTTCTTTGAGATTTGATTTGTTTGGCATTTAATATTGTCACTGTTTTTTGTTTGGAATTAGCTGATTGTTGTAGGTATTTTGACAATCTAAATAAAATCGAATCTAAAAAGCTCCTGTGGAAGTTTGTCTTTTTTCACTGTGAATCATATCACTGTTTGATTCTACTGTAAAGAACATGAATCACAACTAAACACAACTCATTGTTTTTTGGAAAGGAGGTTACTGCCAACTGTTAAAGCTATAGAAAAAAGTTTCAGCACTTTTAAAAACAGACGATACAAAGCGTTTTACAGGATGAAGATCAGCAAAAGACGGAATGAAGACAAGAGCACATGTCACAACATTTAAAGTTAGAAAATTAAGAAAGTCCAAAGAAAACAACCAGGTTCAAGGATGCCTTTTTAAAAAGATTTTGTTTTGTTTTTCGGAGACTTTGTGAGATTCTGCTCCAAATTCAAGGAGCAACAACAGCTACATATAAGACCCCTGCTTTAAAGACCTGAGGTCTATCTCTGGACAGAGGGCACCGCCCTTCCATTACAGAGAGGCAGATCATGCCACGCCTTGTATGTCAAAAGTTAACATTTTAAACCTTAAAATGTCTTAAAAGTGGGAGGGAGCCAGCAGGGAGTTGATAAAACTGGAGTAATGTGTTACTTGCTGCTGCAAAGTGAGAACGTTTTAATGCTGTCAAAGATAATAATTATTTATGTAAAAGCTGCAGCACAAAGGTGGGAAAATCACAAGTCAACACACCTACCCCGATTACAGTTGACTGGGATCAAAGTACAAGGTATTTCATTTGAGGACTGTGATCGCCGAGGAGACTGTAATGCCCAAAGTGGGTAGGGAAGCTTTTGTAAATTCAACTCTTCTACATACACTGCTCATTCTATTGAAGTTGTACAACAAATAAGTTTCTAACTCCAATCTAAATATTAGTGTTTTGGAAAATGCACAATGATTTTGTAGATTAAAAAGTCCACACTAAATAGATCAAAAGTTTAGACAGCATGCATGCTGTCTGCAGCAGCAAGCAGTTTCAGTTTTGTAATCACAGGAACATTACTGTTAACCCATTGTCATGTAAGTTGTAATGTTTCTGTAAGTGACTTTAAGTTCCACATTGTATTGTGTTTTATCTTTCCAGCTGATTGTGTGTCATCCAGTGCTACATGTTGTATCATCACTGTCATGCGTACCGTCATCTCTGGTGGTGTTGTTACTGCTGCTGTCCTAGTCTTGTCTACAGTGAATTGTAAGTCACAGTTTGATACACATATTTTAAATACTGATCACATTATGGAAGTCTGGTTGTGCTGTACTGTATGGTTTATGTTGCTCTTTGGAATGAAAGGCTTGAGTTAATGTCTTATTGCTGCTGTTATGTTTTCTTTGCTTTCCCACATGAATATGAACTGTTTTATTACAATGCTGCCGTGCTTTTGTGTGCTGTTTGATTTTAGACTATTTCCTAAAAGATGATAAAATGGACAATGCAGAGACAAATTCACAGTTTCAACAGTCAGAGAAGGAAAAAGAATTGGAAAATGTGCCCAATATATTGATGGAACAGGAGGAGTTTGCGCACATGACGAGGAAAATCCAACCACAATGTATAGAGGTAAACGAGAGAGACATTTTGCAGATGTTTTATATGAACTGAATTCCTATACGTTGTAGAAACAATGCCCAATTTCCTTTTTTGATAACGCAAAATAGTTGCATAAAAACGCCAGTCTTATTGGAGAAAAAGTTGCAAAAGAGAGCAAATTCGACAAATAGCTTTATGTTTGAATAAACAGAGGCTTGCACCCTGCTAGGCACCTTTGATACATTTCCTTTCATCTCTCTACTTTCAACATACAGTACATTACATTTATTATGCCAATTCTTATTCAAAGCTGTTGTAGTCTTGTAGTCTTGTAGTGTGGGAGTAGCGACCCGCTTGGCAGTAGCAGAACGTAGTGGATGGCCTGGGCTGTTTGGTTTTAACCATGTCCTGGATATAGGGGGGCCTGAATCATTCACAGCACGGGAGGCAAGTACCAGTGACTTGAATGGTATTTGAGCAGCCACTTCAAATAATTTGGGTAGGTTGAAGACCAGCGGAGCTGCTGTACACTTGATGAGCTGCAGAGCTGTGATGGCAAATGCATTCAATAAGTGCCAAAATATTACTCAAAATAATTCCAATAAAAAGAAAGTAGCTAACGTTTTTCTCTGACTTCTATTATTAAGTTTTCCTATTGGTCTAACCCTTCCACCAGTAACTAAGGAATGACTAAACACCTGCGTAGAGAGGGTGTACATTACATGTCATGTCTTTAAAAGTATTAACTAACTTATAATCTCGCATTGCCAGCTCTATTTCCACAGCGCTGTGGATTAACATCTGGCTACACAACAGATACATTCCAGGACAGGAGGAGAAAGTTCTCGAGGTTGTTTGCATTTCTTTAAACCAATCACAATCGACTTGAGCGGCGCTAAGCTCCGGACGGAGCCAGGTCGGCTCTGCAAAATAGTCTCAGGAAGGAACTTGTTTTGGTGGAACATATGCATCCCGAAAAATAAAAAAGGCCACACACAATATTAAATGAAGTTAACTGTTGACGCAGTACAGTAACGTGAGCTATTTAAATGAGCTGATACATGGTTACACCTCATTGGCTCTTACCAGTGTATCACCATGAGTACTTTGTCCACATCAATCCCACCAATCAGTCCCAAAACGTCCCAGTTAGAGAGGAAATGCCAAAACATATTCTTCGTAAATCTTTACAATCATTTCCAGGAAGAACCGAGCAGACCTGCCTTATTGCACGTTCCAATTTTTTTTTTAAAGTTGCCATTTTCGCCTTTTAGCTTGCTAGCTCAAAGTTTGTTGTTGTGTGTCGAAGCAAACAGAGTTTGAGAGTGGCAACACACAGATTGGAAGGTGAGAGACATCCGGTTCAGTATCCTGAAAATACTGTATACTTCCATTGATCCACACTAACTTGTAAGTTGTAATTAACTTTTATCTTGGTTATTTAACTCCCACACTGCCTCATGTTTTAACTATCTACTGCAAACATCCTAACACATCAGTGGCGTCTGAGTACTTTGTGTCATTACTATTTTGCCTGTTATATCAATACCACTTTTTTCTTCAATATTCCACACTCTTTCTGGAATTTACAGCTAGTTCATTTATTTTTTTTTAGAATCCCACAAAGCTGAACGTGACAGATGGACTGTTCTTTGAACCTACATTCACGGCTGTCAGTGGATCAATGCCACTTGACACCGTCTTCATCCTTCTGCTTATACACACGTGTGGAGGTAACTAACACTTATTTTGAGGTCAATAGTAGCAGTAGTATTTCTTTTGTACGCTAATGTTCACGGGTCGTATTATCGGCCTTAAATTCACCCATAATGTGAAATAAAGAATTTTTAAGTCAACTTCTAACATTTGAAATTTTAGTTTTTAATTAGCTAAATGTCACTTTCTCCATTTCCAAATCTGGCCCAATTACATTTGTAGTTACTATATAGGCCTAAACAAGAGTTTTGCATTAGTAAAGCATGGTTCTGCACACAACATCCTTTTAGCAAAAGTGCATTTTGGTTTCCAGAAAACAAATCTGCATTACAAAGATGCAACAAGCTCTGAAGAACCAAAACATTCATCTTAATTAGCAGCCATACCTGAAGATATTTGGACTTTTACTGGAAAGTGAATGGTGGGTTGTTCTGCTGTCATTTCAGCTGGTTTGGTTGAATCCATTTCCACAGTGTGTCACCACATGAGCCTGGGTGGTGTCCTGGTTGATATGGCTTTTAGTTTGATTCTAGCTGCTTTTGTCAGGTACAGATGGAAACGTAAGTCACAGTTCTATTTATCTATCACAGTTGTATTACAGATTATATATTTTCCATTTTAACTTCTGCACTATTTTATGTCTATATCTTGGATTCTCATTTTACTGTTTCTTTCCTTTATACATTTTGAAGCAGCATTGTTGGAAATAGCCTGAAAAGATTACTTTTCTTACACACGTTTTTATCTAGACTTATTTGTGTTATACGTCTTGTTTAACTTTTTTTTATGTTATGTTTTATGTTATGTTATGCAGCATTATTTACATGTATAAGTTATAAAAACTAACCATAACTTAGTCCAAAACATTTAAAAAAAAATATTTTGTCTCATTTGTCGTATATAATTAATATCACAAGCCAAATTCTATCAGATAAAACAATTGTGATATGAATTACTATTAGCTAGTTAGTAGCTTAACTCTTCCGAACATTTCTGTTTCTATTATTGAGAAGGCGAGAAAGCAGAGTTGGTGACGAGAAACGCACAGCTTCAAAAGGAGTCGCTGAAGACAGAGGAAGAGCGAGAAGATGCGGTCAGCACACTGATGGAGTTGAATACTGAACTGAAGAACCAGAGGGGTCGACTCAAAGAGCTCCTGGAGGAGGTGGAGGGGGAGCGGGAAGTAAACAAGCAGAATCTCCAGGCTGTGGAGAGGGAAATAACAGAGCGAGAGGCGACGTTTGACAAACCGGAGGAACTACTAAGAGAAAAAGAAGACCTACTGCGAGCCGAGTGGAAACTGGACCAGACAAAGAAAGATAATGAGAGACAGCTGCTCAACACTGAGAGACTGCTGGAGCCAATAGAGATCCAGCTTAATAAAATACACCAAAATAAGGAAGTAGACTTTGGGAAAGTACACTGAGGAAATAAAGTAAATATGTGTAACTTAAAGCCACCAAAAGTCTAAAAGATGAACTTAATTATTACTGTAGTACGCCAGGGAACAGCCTTAAATATAAAACTAAGAGATGAATTGATTCATGCTCCATTGCTTACTCAAGATACAGGATGAGAAGAATACCTTTTATATGTTTAAATATTTTAAAATGCTTGATTATTACAAACATTTTACTTGACTAAGTGAATTTGTGGTGTGAGCTTGTTACATGTTTGACATTACCATGTAAGAAAATCTGTTTTAGCTCATCTTTTTTTAAGGATCTACAAACGTGTGTACATTTTCTATATAAAATGTTTTTTGCAATAAATGTGTGCTGCTTTTGTTTCTGTATCATCCCGTCTGTGGTCAGTTTATTTGTGTGCAGCAGAGAGTAAGAAATGTGTGAACATTTTGAACAAGCCTTCATCTCCTGAATGAAAAACTAATTCCAATCAACATGACATGGTGAAGGGTGCTAAAGGA
Organism: Zingel zingel; assembly: GCA_023566125.1. NCBI lineage: Eukaryota > Metazoa > Chordata > Actinopteri > Perciformes > Percidae > Zingel > Zingel zingel. Next base: position 23,186,554 of record CM042336.1, read on the forward strand.
AGCAGATGCTCAGCTCCAGTTTACAGTGCTGAGACTGGCCTAAGATTAAATATTAACTGCTGCTGTTCACTCCAATATAAAAACCAACAGCCTGCAACTCCTGACATCTATTGTGATGTTGTTTGCATTGTATTATGTATGTTGTTTTCTACATAATTGTAAACCCTGAACTTAAATGATTTCCTACAGCTGTGGATGGACCTACATAAATTAATTCTCAAAAGTCTTACTAGTATACAAATATAACAAGCGCATTTTCATACAACCCTGCAAATAAACGCTGCAGAGTGAACACACCTCATTTGATATACACGCTTAGGTTCAAAGTACACATTTGTCACTTTGAGCGCCCAGCTCACTGAGAGGTGAGACGACACACACACAACAGGTATGTGAGATTCTCAAATGTTATTATTTATTATATTCACATATAAATATAGAAAGAAAGGAGGTATTCCTTCAGAACAGAAGTGTGAGATTGTTATGCCTCACTCAGACTGGATTAGCGCCTTTAGGGAGGTGGTTTTAATATTACCTCCACCGCTCAGTGATTTTAATCCAGTCCGGAGCGTATGTGGGTCATGTGACAGCCCTACCCTGTTATACTGTAATTACAGCAGTAACAGCATGTTTTGCAGTGAACTGGCTGGTTTATGTGACGTCCATTTTAAAGTGGATCTCTGAGTTCATTTTACGCGAGGTGCTTGTCCTACTTTACTTTATCAGGTCAGTGTGAAATGTGTTTAAAAATGGAGCAGGTCAAAAAGCTTTTTCTAATCTGAACATGCAAACACCAAGAAATAGACCTATTTAAGAACCAACATGACGACCGAAAAGATTAAAGACATCAGGAGAGCAAAAGCTAATCAAATGTGCTGTTGTAGTGTCGGCTACAAGTGGATACAGGATTTCTCTTTTGAGTCCTGTTTGTAGCCTATATTTATTTACATTTAGAAGTACGCAAAGTTAGCTATTAGCAGTTTTGCTTGCATTGTACCCATGGATGTACGCACAACTATCACTGGATTTATTTGATACAGAAGCAAACATAAAAAAAAGTGAATTTCATTTCCCACCTCCTCCTGTAATGTTAATTCTGTCTGGAGGCCTTGAAATTAACCGTTTGACAGCCAAAATCTATTATTATCATTCTTAATGCACACTACTTAAGATGCTGCACACCTAAAAATGCTGCTAAACACTTATTAAAACAATATTGCTTTAAATACCTTTATTCTACACATTTAAATTTCATAAAAGTGTATTTGAATTTGTAGCACTCCAGGATGGTTGACATCAAGGATGGACTTCTCAGACCTGTCAGTGTTTTCCAACACATTGTTGTCTTACTTCTCCTTAACCACTTACGTGGAGGTAACACACACACACACACACACACACACACACACACACACACACACACACACACACACACACACACACACACACACACACACACACACACACACACACGTTTAACCTTGTGTTGTCCTCCGGGTCCCGGTGACTCAGAGGACAACACAAGGGATAATACAGCACCTTAGTGTTTTTTGTATAGCATTTTGGTCAGCTTAAACTGTGTTTAAATGTGCTCTAGAAATAAACTTTACTTACTTACTTTACAAGAGACCGGGTTTAGAGAGCAATTCTCAACAAAGTAAACAGAAGTACATAATTATCCCTTGTGTTGTCCTCCGGGTCACCGAGACCCAGAGGACAACACAAGGGTTAAGTTACATATAACCACACGTAAGGCACTATTGAGTCATTGTCATCATTGTTGGCTGTAGTTTGGTAGATTACCTGCACAGTTTGCTCTAATCAGCTAGACTTTTACTCCATGCACAGGCAGTAAAGACACTCACACTAGTTGTGTGAGCTGCTTTCTGTCGAAATTCATCACTTTAGAAAAATAAAAATGAATGTCCTTTTTTAACATATCCTAATACAATGGTTTTTGAAAAAAATATAAAAAAAGATTTTTTTTAAATTGTCATGTAACTTATGCAGGTAGCAGTAGTTGAGTATGTAAGTTACTTGACAAACATAAGTTAAATTAAGTCAATGTTGACTTGAGGTATCACACTGGACATAAAGAGCAGTCTCCTGGGTAAAAGTCCTGTTTGTTTGACCCATCCCTAACTACACAGACATTCTTGAACACCTGCACATGCTGGCTCACGATTACGTGGGTTATATTGACATTACATTGTGCATTAACTTTCGTAGGCATAAGTACAAACAGTGAATGTGAATAGTCTGCCTGTGGGAATGCTATTTTCCCTGCTTATCAACAATATTTGAACATGTATTTTTTTGGATTGGATAGTGTTAAAAGGAATGTGATCATCATTTTTAAAACCCCCAAAGCTGCATTACAAACACTGAAATTCTGTAACTACAGTATGTGACTTTGAGTTGATTCGTGCCACTTGATGCATACAAGACATGTTTGTAGATCTGAATTTCTAAAGACGCATCAGAAGCTGCAATCATCAGTTCATGTTTACTGGGAATATTCAGCCTCACGGCGGTAAATGTGTATTCAAACAGACCTACTGTCTTCCAGGTCAGTCTCAGGAGACAGGTCCACCTCAGCTCGTCGTGGCGATGCTCGGTGATGACATCATTTTACCATGTCAACTGGAACCTCCGATGAATGCCGTTTCTATGACGATGGAGTGGGGAAGACATGACCTGGAACCCAGATTTGTCCTCGTATGGCACGATGGACAGGAACTTCTGACTGACCAAAACAAGGCCTACAAGGGAAGAGCATCAGTGTCCATCAACAATTTGACGCTCGGAGACTTTTCACTGAGACTGTCCTCAGTGAAGATCTCTGACAGCGGGACATACAGATGCTACTTCCCAAAACTGAATAAAGAATATCTTGTTGAGCTTCTTGTTGGTAGGTTGACTACACTGTTCTACATATAGAACTCTTCTAACTTAGAATTGTACAATATCTATACACTGATGTGATGATTGAGGTGTAAAGGATGCTGTACATCATCCACAGATTGGACCAATAATTTCTGTTTGATATCTCTCATCATTAGGTGCTGCCTCCTCACCTGCTATCAGTTTGGCAGGCATCCATGAGGCCACCAGCGGAGTGATGTTAGACTGCAGGTCTGAAGGCTGGTATCCAGAGCCTGAGGTGCTGTGGCTGGACGGTGAGGGAATACTCCTCTCTGCTGGACCTCCAGAGACAGCCAGAGGTCCTGATGATCTCTATACTGTCAGCAGCAGAGTGACTGTGGAGAAGAGACCCAGCAACAGCTTCACCTGTAGAGTCCAGCAGAAGAACACCAACCAGACCAGAGAGACACACATTTATGTTCCAGGTAGAAAACTTTTCGCAGGTTTCAGCTTCCTTTCTGTCAAACATCAAGTCTTGTTTTCTATTAATGTTGTTTTCTCTTTGATTATTTCAGAGGATTTCTTCGTGTCTCCATCTAGCTGTAGTGCATCTGTTGCCATGAGCGTGTTGTTTGGCCTCATGTTTGTTCTCACAGTTGTTCTTTTTGTCTGGAAATGGAGACAGAATAAAATCGGTGAGCAAAATATTTGAATTTTTTAATGATGGATTTTCTATGGCTTATTTGTATGGTTCTGATAACATGATACAACGCAGTATAACAGAAATGTACAACACTGCTTCTGTTTCAACACAGAGATCAAGAAGCAACTCAAGAATGAAAACAAAGAGGAAGAGAAGACCACCGAGCAGCAGGGTTTGATGAAAGCAAAAGTGAGCAGAGAGCAGCTCATGGAAGAAAACAAGAAAATCAAAGAGGAGTTAGAAAAGATAAAGAAAGATAAAGACATGACACAGGTTATTAAAACATTGACTGAACTGGGACAGGAACTGAACAAGCAGAAAGAAAAACTCAATGACCAAAAGGAGAAGGCAGAGAAACAGGCAAAGGAGAATGAAGAGAAGGTTAATTCAGTGGAGAAAGAAGTATCAGAGAAGGAGGGAGATAAAACAGCTATCAAAGCTCAGGGATACTTAAAACTCAAAGAGATCATAACAAAGAACAGCTGGAACCTGGAGGAGAGAAAGAAAGAACTTCAACAACTGGGAATGAACACAGAGAGACTAATAAAGAGGGCATATGATGACATTAATAGAATTACGGAGAACCCAAAAGGACAAGATATAAAACCACATGGAGCAAACTAAGAAACAACTGGACGAGACGGAGGACATTCAGAGGGAACTTGACTCCGAGAGAGGAGGGAGTGGCTTACTCAATCTTAATTATTAAATCGGCTATAAACCGATACTTTTACATAAATCATGTATCATCACATGACAATGTGAGAGGTGTCACATGGTGATGAAGCTACAGAAAATTAAAACAAACAAAGGCAGCCATTTGAAAAACAGCTTCAGATGATTGAAACGTTGGACGGCCTAGTTAGGAGCTGTACTTCAGTTCTCAAGATAAGGAACGTTTTGTGCAGTTAGTATGTGACATATCTGCGGATGTTTTTTCATTTGCATGTTTTTCTTTTATTGTTTGTGATTTTTTACCGACTATGTTTTTTGGTTATTAATACATGCTTGTCTGTTTTTATTTCAAGTTTTCATTGGTCAAATTGTTCTCATTGTGTGAGTGTACTTGAACCGTTTAGGCCAACAGTCTGCTGTAGATGTATGAATAAACTTTGCTGTTTCATCGTCTGCTCAAAATCATGTCACAGTTTCACCATGACACATATATTTAATATTAAATAGACCAACAAATATATTTGTTGTAACAAATTAAGTCAACTTCATTATTGTTCTAGCGGAGATATAATCAATCATCAAAATCATTACAAATAGAGTAAAACACAACAATGTTATATGTAAAGTATATATTTCTCTCAATTGTATGCAGATATTAAAATAGATTTAACATGTTCAGATGAGACCAATGTGAAGGTTTCTTTTATTTTTTTTAAGTGTACTGCTCTTGTACTGTTGTTTTCCAACATTCACATTGTACTCCAAGTAAAACTACTCTGGTCAACATTTGTGTATTTAGTTTTCTAAATGTGTGGTGTGCTTTTTCAAATTGGAGTATAAATAGAAAGTTTGAGCAGAAAAGAAACTCCTCACTGCAGCAGTTAGTTAATGTGTCTGTGATGATGAGTTTCTGTTAATACAGTATAAAACCAGTCACCAGCCGCTGTCGTTTTTTATCTGGTTATAAAACCATAAAACCACAAACTGTCCAAAGTCCAATCTGGACAAACAATGTGCAGCTTTATTTCAAGGTCAGCAGACTTTCAATTACTTTGATAACAGTTTAATACAGTCTAATGGAAATGAAATAATTATACTTCTACCTGATACTCTCTGATTTCTGTGTGCACACAGAGACAAACCCTGTGACTCCAGTCTGTGATGGAATTAGGAGACAAAGAGCAGGCACTCAATGCTAAGTCTTATTCTGCCCCCTGCAGACATGTCATCTATCTCATGCTTCCTATTAGGTTGGCAAAATAATACAAAAAACTACTGTTCTTGCTTCTGTTTCATTGCCCTCAGATGTGTTAGCAACTATAGTATTTTATAATAGTGGTGATTAGCAGCTACCTGGCAACTGGATCAAAGTTCAGCCTCTTATTTATATGTAACACATTAACTAAAAGACACTGAACGTAGTTTAAGATCAGCGAAAGGCTACAGCACAGAGCCAGTATGTTTAGTCAAAACTCACTGGTTTGACAAATTAGCATGTTGAAATCTTATTTGTAGTCAGCTGTAATGTGATTATTCCACTGCTGACCGCCAAACATCATCACGTATATGATTAAATGTTGTTTTAGGCTTTTCCACCCTAAAAACAATTGAATTTAAGGGGTTCTCTGAACACTTGGAAGGTGCAGTATATTTGTTTGGATTAAATTGTATGTGTAAGATATGGCCATGCATTTTAAAAACTGGATTCTGGAATGACTTGATTGTATTAATTTACAGGAAATTGTAACTTTTTTGGTATTAAAGCGACTGGCCATTAAACAACCCACTTTCCCAGACTCTCACTTTGCAGAAAAACTCAAAGTGAAAGTGAAAATGCTTTGTGTTTGTTTGACTGATATGGCTTGTTTGACTTGACTTGATAATGTGGTGATAACGGATACTGTCTGGGGTTATGGCTAGAGTTGATCATTAACTTGTGCCTGTGTGTTGATGTACAGTTTATTGAAATGAGCTGGGTACTTTCACTCAGACTAATAATAATTGGACACACTGTGTAATCGCTGTTGTGCTACTGAGTAATTTACAGGACTATTATATTGTATCAATGACATGCTTTCAACACAACATATTGTACTGTATCAACACATTTTACATCAGCAAATGTAAATAAATGCCCAAATAATTTTGTGCATATGTTCACTGCTGACGTAAATCAATATGTTAAAAAAATAAATTGTGTCAGTATATTTTTATATTCCTGTGTGTGTGAGAGAGAGAGAGAGAGAGAGAGAGAGAGAGAGAGAGAGAGAGAGATAACGAGTGAAATCAATAAAACCTTAGTACATTGTTCAAATTATTGCAGAAAACAATAGACTGCATATATAAATTTAACAAACATATCTGATATCCAATAACCCAGAACCGAAATTTCGATGAAAGCTGACCCGCTATCACCCGCCGTGGCCTGCAGATAATGTAAAGTGATAACAAAATCAGCCAAAATGCCCGTCAAGCTAGCTGGCTTGCTAAGCTAGCTAGCTGGACACACCTGGGCTGACATAAACTTACCTTTTCTCTGTCCCCTGCAGTCGACGGTGGAAGTTGAAATTGCTGCAAAATCGTATTTGAAGCAGAGAAATGAAGCCACAAACACGTTCATCACAGACACCTGAGTGACGTACCTCAGGTCACCTGACCGAGTCAGGGTTTAAGTTCATGTTCAAGTTGAACCAAGAGTTGAATAAGAAGTAACATTGCGATTGAACATTTTAGTGTTTGTTGTGTGGAGCCAAGAAATGAAGCCACACACACATTTGTTACACACACGTGAGTGACGTACATCAGGGCATCCAAACTGTGGTTCTCCACGTCACCGATCGGAGTCCTCCACCACTGGACAATCTTCAGGGCCGATCAACACCAACAACCAGAGGGAGAATGAAGTTCAGGCTGAAGCTGCAGAAACTTCACCTTCATCAACCTGCAGACTAAATGTACAGTCTTAGATAAATATCATGTTCTCTTTTTGCTGCTGTCCTGACTGTCTTATGCTCAGACCGGGCTAACTTCTTTTTAAACCAGAATGACAGCCACAAGTAATTCAGCAACTCAAATTACTGCTGCTTCGGCTACAGCTAATGGGGATTCTAATAAATGAAATGAAATATAATGTTAACTAAAACTGTCATCCATTACGAAGCACAACATGAAATGTGCAGCCTGCTACTACTACAAAAGACTGCTCACAGACTGTTAACGTCACATCTTCCAGAGAACAACACAAAGTAATACAATTCCCTAACATAGGGCCATGCAGCTAGCATGCACAACATGCCCAGGGTATCATTTTAAGCTAGCTTTAGTTAGCTGCTTTATTTTCTAACATAAACTACTCTCTAAACATGGCCCCACTAACGTTACATGAAAATAAATAATATAATAAAATAATAATAAAAACCAGACAGGTGTCATTCAAACTTAACGTTTAACCTACCAATATGCTGAAGTTTTACAAAAATGGACTTGTCTTCACATCTTACAAACATTTCATCATTAAAGCTAGCGACAAAAGCACTGAACAGGTTACTTCCTTGCACTTCAAAATAAAAGCATTGCCCCTTAACACTCTCCACAGTCATACTAACTTATTGCCATTTGCAAGTTTCTTATATTTCACACATATTTACAGTAAAATATATAAAAAGTATGCTTTACTGTGTCTTTTAAAATATTTTTTTTATATAATTAAACAACTTCAGTTATATGATTTTGTTCATTTTAACCAAAACAATTCACACATGGCTCAAATTGAAAGCCGGTAAGAAACTACAATTTGTGAGGGTCTCAAAAAAGGGTGCATATTAATGGTTGGTCCACTGCAGTAATATTGAATTATTACCAGATGGGTTTAAGTGTATCTCAACAACTCTTTTATTTTGAGCTGATCTAACCTGATCTGTAACGTGTTGTTGGATCACTCTAAATAAGATGAAACAGCCAGAGATGGGAGTAAGTCACACATGGGCAAGTCACAAGTAAAAGTCTCAAGTCTTACTCCGGATTTCCACTGAATGCAGAGCGTCTGCGGACCGGCTCCGCTACGGAACGGCTGCGTGCTCCGCCGTCTGTCAATACCCACCAGGTCCCGGCTGCGGCCATGACTGACAGCTGTAGTCACGAGGACCCACGAGATCTCGCAAATTCACGTAGAATAGAACCACAAAACCAACAACAGTTTGTTTTCATCCAGAGGAGTAGAGGGGCAACAACTTTGTGCTGTGTTTTCAAGGTGTAGTGCAAGGAAATATGATCCGCAGTGAGCACGGTGTATTTTATTTTGAAAATTAACCGGATGTTTATTTTGTTTCTGTGCTCGACTTCCTGTCCCGCACTATCTGCCGTGTGCTGAATTGCTGAAAAATAGAAGCTCTGCGTATCAGCTCCGGAGGGCTGCGGACTGCCGGAGCTGGGACGGAGAAGGGACGCAGACGTTCTGCAGTCAGTGGAAATAGACACACTGACTTTAATGGAAACCTAATGACTCCGCCGCCGTTCTGCAGCCGTTCTGCATCCAGTGGAAATTGGGGGTTAACCTTCAAGTCTCAAGCAAGTCAAGTCAAGTCATACAAAGGTTTCCATTTTTAAACATGCTAAAGACAGTGGTTATGAACCACTGGAGTTTTATTTGCATTTGTTCCTACTCAATATTCAAAAGGCATTGCGTCCAAGCCACATACATCTGAACAGTTTAAATTTATACAGATAAAAGCACAGCCTAAAACTGATATTAGGCCAACAGGGAATCAACATACACATATTTATTCAATATACCTCAAACATGACATCAAATCATGAAATTCATTCAAACAATTCAAGTTATGCTTTCTAGTCAAATACTGTTCTTCAAACATGCCTCACTTTTATGGGACAGAAACACATCCTTTAACCTTTCATTCTCTTAAAGAGTTTAAGAGTAGCTGAATCCCACTACCTTTGTGTAATTTGGAGAGATTGACTGAGTGTATTTATCACATGGAATGGATAGCATATGTTAATATTTGTCAGTGTATTTGTGAGTGAATGTGTGCGTGTGTGAGAGAGAGAGTGAAAAGTTATTAATATTGGTGAGTGAATGTGTGTATATGTGCGTGTGTGTGTGTGAGAGTGCAGAGTGTGTTGGGTGTGTATGTGTGCCTAGCTTTATTCACATACGTCTGTGCAGTTTGTATTGTGTGTAATATGTATGTATGTGTGTGCCTAGTTTTATTCGCTCTTACCGCCACCTTGAACAAAGAGGAGAGGGTGTGCTTATTCATGGCCCAAAACTGAAGGGAGTTCTGTCCATCACAAACGTCCAAATAGTGGTTGAGCTGAATATGGGGTCTGGAACCCGAATCTCTCCCGATTTGAAGTGTCTGATAAAATTCGACTTGGTGCTGGTTGACGTCAGAAATTGTTGTACTACAGACAGTTTGTTTCTTCTTTGCCTGGTCAGATGTGTAATCCTTATAGCCAAACTTTATTATTTTCGGTGCAGAGGGATCCATGACATTAAGTTACTAGCCGTAGTCTCGTTTACTGCAGGTCTGCCGCCGCGTGCCGCGTCATCATATCAACGGGTTCCCGCGCATGCAACAGCACTAAAATTGTAAAGTTAACTCCTCCTCAATATCAGAGGGGAAAAAAATATATATATTTATTAAACAGAAAATCAAGTCATTTCAAGTCATTTGACTCAAGTCTAAGTCAAGTCTCAAATCATGAATATCAAGTAAAAGTCAAGTCTAGTCTTTCATGAATGTTTATCAAGCAAGTCTCAAGTAAAATTTGCGACTAAAGTCTAACTGGAGTCAAGTCATGTGACTCGAGTCCCCCATGTCTGGAAACAGCTGGATGGAGACAGATAACTTTGTTAAGCAGCACTTTACTGTTATTCACACTGTATATAAGAATGGGCCAACAGATCCCGTGTCTCTGGACGGAGACCAGTGAAGGATATTAGAAGCTCTTTTCCGGTGATGGCTGAGCGTTACTGAGCAGCCTCCAACTGAGCTTGAAGACGTAGATGTGACGTGAGCAACCTGTCTGAAAGTTGGAAGTCTTCTGGTAGCTGTGCCAAGAGAAATCTCAATCATTCCCAATCTAGCAGAGACGGAGAGCATAGGTATATGTAAGGAGATAACATAGGCACAGGCTAATTACTGATCACTAACATGATAGTTAACATTAGTAATTACACTTAAACAGCTAATGGAAGTCCAAACTGCCTGAGAGCTTCTCCTGGACTATACGGTAATTCCTCTTCTATGAGACAGTAAGTCTCGTGGTTATGACACAGTCGTTAGCCTGTTTTTACAAAAACGTCTGCTACGGAGCCATAACGTGAGCTACAAGGTAATGGAGCCTTTTATACATTGTCGTGTTTCTTTAGAAATAAACAACGGACAAGTAGAGTCTTTAAACGCTTCAGATGTAAAGTTATTCTCTGTCAAAGTGACGTCAAAATGAATGGCAGTCAATGGGATGCTAACGTCGGGTGATCGCTTTGTAGCATCAAAATGGCGCCATAGGAGCTACGCGGTCCGATGGGGAGCTTACCCCCTTGGTTATTCACTTCATCAGCTCCACAACACTTTCTTGTTTCTCTCTCACATGTAGCTGAACTAACCAATCAGACGCTAGCAGAGCTACGACTGAGGAAAATGTAAGGAAAACCACAGAGAATTCTGGAAATAACTGCTGATGTAAATAATTAAACATGCAATATGTGAATACTTACTGTGTAAACAAGCAATTGAGGAAAAGTACACAGAATAATTGTATTTCTTAATTTCAGTAGAAAACGTATATAAAAAGGTTTGAAAGATTTGTCAGCACAACTAATTAGCAAAAAAATAAAAGAATGTACAAATATCACACTGTAAATACAAAATATGTTTTATTCAGATTGTAACGTTGTAACCTAAAGGACAAAACAACAACCAGAAAGATATTTATCAAAGCAAATATTGTCAAAAATGTACATTCTCTTGAAAATCTTTTCATCTCTTTATAACAGAAAATGGAGTAGGGAATTCTACACTGACAGGATAAATTGAATTAAAACCATACAAAACATAACAAAAAATAGCTTTAGTGTCAAGAAAGAACTGATTTGACCACTGTCAGTATGTATTTGTGTTCAAGACATTTAACAGACATTAAATCAGCAAACATACAGAATAAGCTCACATTTTGATTGTGATATTCATTTATTTAACCCTTTGTCTTTACACCAGTTGAGTTTTGAGATATTGTGAGTTTTGAGATTGAAAGTTATATTGTGCCTTAATTATGAAGAGTTTTCAGTAAAACTTATGTAGCAATAAAACAAAAGCAAAGCTTTACAAAAAAAACATAACACTGAGCTGCAGCACTGCAGTCTCCACCACATTATGAACAAAAGAGTTTGCAAATTGTTCAATGCACCACAACAACAAAACAGTGATCATGTTGGATTTGTTGGATGTTGGATAAAAGTTACCACGTTTCAGATGTATATGACTTGGTGTTTTCATGTTTGCACATCAGAATTCATCTTTCCATCAACTTTCTTTGTGGCCATTTCCTGTTGGTGACAGAGAAAGCAAAATTGTGAACGTTATGCTGTTGTACTATAGCTGAAAGAGAAAAAAAGTTGTGTGGGTTAATAATTTCACTATATGGCCAAATGTATGTGGACACGCCATGTTAACTCCTTGTTCTTTGTCCTTCAGCTAACAGACAGACAGACAGACAGACAGAAAGACAGACAGACAGACAGACAGACAGACAGAAAGACAGACAGACAGACAGACAGACAGACAGACAGACAGACAGAATCAATAAACAGTAGACCAACAACAGTAAAATCCAACAGCTTCAATTTAATTTAACAATCGTCATATTTTTTTTTTACTCTCTTTGGATTATGTTGAACATTTAAATACGCTCAATAAAATGAAGCAGAGATTTAATCTAAAAAATGAACAAATAAATGGAAATAATATCCGTAGTAGATTAACCTCTTTTATCTCGTCCTCCAGCTCCTTTTGCTGCTGCACTTCTCTCCTCTCCTTCTCCTCTTCAAGCTTCTGGGTCAGGATCTGGACTTGTTTCTCAGCTTCCTCCCTCTTCTGCTGCTCTTCCTCGAGTGTCCGCTTGTTATTAATCTTCAACTCATACTGAGACGGGGAAGAGAGATATGAAGAGCAGCACAATAACATCCAGCTTCTGGGTCAGGATCTGGACTTGTTTCTCAGCTTCCTCCCTCTTCTGCTGCTCTTCCTCGAGTGTCCGCTTGTTAACAAGAGAGATATGAAGAGCAGCACAATAACATCCATGTTATATTCTACAGGATCATATTCTAAATCTAATGACATACTGAGGTCAGAAACTTATGTAAGAGAAAATCATAGTTCTCTTGTTTGACCATTAAGAGTAATACAGTCCATTTATTCTCATTCACAATACCAGGATTACTTACCAGATACAGGCCAGCTTTATCCTCCAACTGGTACGAAGGAGAAAGAGGTAAAGAGAGACATGTTCTTTTATTAAAGCATGTCAGTAAATATACAACACAAAGACACCCAACTAAAGGTTAAACCCTCTCTACTCTGGAGCATTATACATTTCCCTAAACAGCAATGTCTTCAGAAACATGGATGAGTAGGATGTTCAAAGTAAAGTAAATACAGAGAGATTCATTTTAATAGGCTAACCTCCTTGATCTTGGCCTGCATGTCATCCTTCATCTTTTGAAGAGTCTGCTGTTCATCCTCATCTTTCTGCTTTTCATCGTTGAGCTGCTGCTGGACTTGAGCTAGTTTACTTTCAGACTGGGAGGAGAGAGAAGATAAAGGGGAATACCATGAGAGACATCTTTGTTTGTCAGAGTGATTCTACAAATAAAGGCAGCAGTTAAAGCTGCTGTAAAGTGATTAACAGGAATATAAAAAGATACGTGTCATATTATAAAATGTTTTTGTGTTTGGTTTAGTTTTGATGGGGACATTTACGTGGATCCTGTGGATCTGGTCTGGGAATGATTTTTGTATGTGACCTGCACACACTACTGTAAGTTTGAACTTGTCTACACTATGTATGGCATAAAGAGTGTGTATGACATATTATTACAGTAACTGTTAGATTGTATGGATCATAAATCTCATGGTTTGTTATGAAACATGTATTAAAATGTACTTTTATATATTTCCTGCTCCTGCACCACTTACAGTGTTTAACTGTGCCTAGTGTGTGTGTGTGTGTGTGTGTACTTCTCTCTTAAGCGTGCTGATCTCTTCATTCCTGCTCTTGAGGTCTTTCTTTGCCTGTTTCAGCTCTTCATTAGTGTTCTTCCACGCCATGTTAACTCCTTGTTCTTTGTCCTTCAGCCAACAGACAGACAGAAAGACAGACAGACAGACAGACAGACAGACAGAAAGACAGACAGACAGACAGAATCAATAAACAGTAGACCAACAACAGTAAAATCCAACAGCTTCAATTTAATTTAACAATCGTCATATTTTTTTTTACTCTCTTTGGATTATTTTGAACATTTAAATACGCTCAATAAAATGAAGCAGAGATTTAATCTAAAAAATGAACAAATAAATGGAAATAATATCCGTAGTAGATGAACCTCTTTTATCTCGTCCTCCAGCTCCTTTTGCTGCTGCACTTCTCTCCTCTCCTTCTCCTCTTCAAGCTTCTGGGTCAGGATCTGGACTTGTTTCTCAGCTTCCTCCCTCTTCTGCTGCTCTTCCTCGAGTGTCCGCTTGTTATTAATCTTCAACTCATACTGAGACGGGGAAGAGAGATATGAAGAGCAGCACAATAACATCCATGTTATATTCTACAGGATCATATTCTAAATCTAATGACATACTGAGGTCAGAAACTCATGTAAGAGAAAATCATAGTTCTCTTGTTTGACCATTAAGAGTAATACAGTCCATTTATTCTCATTCACAATACCAGGATTACTTACCAGATACAGGCCAGCTTTATCCTCCAACTGGTACGAAGGAGAAAGAGGTAAAGAGAGACATGTTCTTTTATTAAAGCATGTCAGTGAATATACAACACAAAGACACCCAACTAAAGGTTAAACCCTCTCTACTCTGGAGCATTATACATTTCCCTAAACAGCAATGTCTTCAGAAACATGGATGAGTAGGATGTTCAAAGTAAAGTAACTACAGAGAGATTCATTTTAATAGGCTAACCTCCTTGATCTTGGCCTGCATGTCATCCTTCATCTTTTGAAGAGTCTGCTGTTCATCCTCATCTTTCTGCTTTTCATCGTTGAGCTGCTGCTGGACTTGAGCTAGTTTACTTTCAGACTGGGAGGAGAGAGAAGATAAAGGGGAATACCATGAGAGACATCTTTGTTTGTCAGAGTGATTCTACAAATAAAGGCAGCAGTTAAAGCTGCTGTAAAGTGATTAACAGGAATATAAAAAGATACGTGTCATATTATAAAATGTTTTTGTGTTCGGTTTAGTTTTGATGTGTACATTAACATAAATCAATTTGATCTGATTCTGGACTTGGTCAAATCCCTGTGGATCTGGTCTGGGAAGGATTTTTGTATGTGACCTGCACACACTACTGCAAGTTTGAATGTGTCTGCACTATGTATGACATAAAGAGTGTGACTTTAAACTGAAATCAGTGTATTTTATTATTAAAGTAAAGACAAACCTCCTCCTTCATGGTCTCCAGCTCCTCTTTCAGAGTCTGATTGTCTCTCTCAGCTTTCTCCCTCCTCTGCTGCTCCTGGAGAGGGATGAACAGTGTGACATGTGGGTCGTCATTTTATTAGGACAGGTTAGTAAAGATACCACACAATGGCACATGTCAAAATGTATCATAACTCAAGTCTTGTTTTTGCAGCATTTGAACGTAACTGCAATTGAGTAGATCTGCCTTTAATTTAACATAAGTATAAGAAGTATTTGGAAGGTGAATTTTTAGTTTCAGTTTGATAAATACTCTATATGTCTGCAGTGGTTCAGACTGGGTTCAGCAAATCATCCCTCCCACAGTTTTAACGCCCTCTATTTCAAGACTTATGGACAAAAAAAGTTAGTCACTGTCAAAATGAAAACTTTTGAGAATTTCAAATTCTTCTGTTGACCACATATTTCTTATCAGATGTTGTCCCTGTATTTGTGGTTAATCTCTCTCTTCTGTTATTCTAATCTCCTCTGATGTTTGCTGTCATCCTCATGTGACTGTCTGTCTGAACTCTGCCTCTTCTGTCTCATTTCTCTTGAACATCTGAACGTCCCAACATTGATTAAAGTAAGCTTATTGAAGTTAGTTGTTTTAAACACAGATCCTGTTTCTTGATGCAATCCTTTTCTATCCTTCTAGCTCAGATCAAACTTGACTTTACCTGCTTTAGTTTTTTTCTCTTCCTGAAAGTCCTTCCTGTTTCTTTACTTACAAGTTTGATCTTCTTTCCCTTTTCTCCTGTCAAAGCCTTTGTTTCTTCTGCAGTGACAGACGGATCATTAGTTCTGTTTTCTTCTATTTCAGTTCCATCACTGTGTCTTTTCTTCATTTCTGTGTAAAAAAAAAAAAGTTAGTAGTGTTAAAATACATTTACTTTATTTTTTGGAAATCAAAGCATATGAGACATTTGAGTCTAAAATGAAATATAAAAAAGTAGACAAACCACCACACGATTAGTAACTACATTACCTTTAACACACTGGCATTTCAGTCAAATAACATTAAACAAGATCACTATTTCCCCTAAACATCACAATCATTGACACGTACAAAACACTGCAATTCATTTGTGACTTACTGGTTTTGCTTTGTCTCCATTTCCACACGGAAAAGAGAAATAACAGAATAATCAGGATGATGCAAACAGACAAACTAACAGCCCAGCCAGTGATGATGGGAACAGAAGAGCTGGACTGGACCTCAAAGAAATCATCTGAAATCATAAAACAACACAATAACCAACACATCCTCATACTTAAACGACATTAAAGGCCAATTTCCAAAGACTCGCAAAACGGCATGTACGACCGTTCTATTTACTGCCGCATGGTGGCGGTTTGATCATGTAACTGTAGTCATGTGACTGTTCTATTTTAACATAATGGCCACAGTTTTAAACACATAGTAAACAAAGTAAGCAAATTCACTTAGGGTTAGATAAACATCAATAATTGGAGTAAAATGTACCACGTAAAACTAGCGTCACAGACTTCGGTCCGTAAAACTCGGTTAATTTTAAAATGACAATTGACTTTTATTTCACATAGGACACGAACCCCTGAGTAAAAGTCCTGTGTTTGTTAATTCTTGGTCGCTATGAGCTGCTGGAATAACATGATATTCATTTTAAACTGGACCATAGCTAATATCTATTAAATCTTGTTTACCTGGAACATGGATTTCTGTCTCTCTGGTCTGGTTGGTGTTCTTCTGCTGGACTCTACAGCTGAATCTGTTGCTGGGTCTTTTCTCCACAGTCACTCTGCTGCTGACAGTATAGAGATCATCAGGACCTCTGGCTGTCTCTGGAGGTCCAGCAGAGAGGAGTATTCCCTCACCGTCCAGCCACAGCACCTCAGGCTCTGGATACCAGCCTTTAGACTCACACTGTAGCACTACTCCTCCTTTGTCTCGGTCAATCCCCGCTAAACGGATGATGGGCAAGGAAACAGCACCTGATGGTGAGCAAAAGGAAACATTTTAAATTGGTAAATATCTGCTAAACATCAGCACGTTAGTTTGGACATTGTGAGCATGTAAGCATACATTTATCTTGATGCACCACTGTGCCAAATATACATTCGCGAGTGTGGCTCTAGACCGCTAAAAGTATGCCAGTCTAACAGATGTGGGGCTTAATAAAGGGTTGCTTTGGCATTTATACGAAAGTCTGTCATGAATTGAAGGCATATCTCATTCTGTGTATCTTACGATATGTATTATACTTATACATGCTACTAAAACCAACTGGGAACTTGTTTCCTCCCAGAAAATGTACGCCAATGTTCGAAGACTGTGTGTGTACCCTTAATCTCTCAACATGATGGCTGAAAGCTGTGTTGACTCAATCCTATCGAATCACAATAAATGAAAATCAAAATACAAATCGAATCGGCACCCATGTATCGTGAAAGAATCAAATCAGGACAAAAGCATACTAGACACTGCAAAAACTACACCAAAGTGGGCTACACATACATTACCCATCCACTTACCAACAACAAGCTCAATGAAAGAGTCTATATTCATATCTGGAATGTAGCATTTGTATCTCCCCGCATCAGAAGGTTTCCCTTTGGACAGTTTCAGTGACATGTTTCCTTGCTTCAGCTCATCAGGGAACAGTGATGTTCTTCCTTTGTAAGATGGATTTTTTACATTCTCTAGGTCCTGACCAGCACGCCACACAAAGACAAATCTAGGGTTAAGATTGGGTCTTGTCCACTCCAACGTCTTGGCAGCAACATCCCCTGTCGGTTGCAGGTGACATGGTAAAACGACGTCATCGCCAACTGCTGCTACTATTGGCTTAGGTGCACCAATTAACTGAGACTGACCTGGAAAGGAAAACAAAAATGTGTTGGCTATTGCAGAAAGTTGAGTTACTAAGAATTAGTTTAGCTGTATGAAGCAGAGATGAACATACATGTCTTTGCGAAACTTTGCATAAGAATGATGTAATGGGCAACCATAACTCGCCTAGGTCTCAAATCTCAACAATGCATAGTGCAGACCTTCGTCTCAAGCAAGGTAATTGCTTGATCCAACATCCTGTCATATAGTTTTCCTTGTTTTTTCTTTCAGTTTGCATACATCTAGAATACATTTTAGCATAGTACTGCCACAAGCCATCTTCTGGCAGAGCATAGGACACTAAATTCCTCTCCAAGGCATTGATCATGTGGTCATGTTTTAAGTAAATGAACGAGAGACTGGCTAAGTCCACATTCTTTCTCATTTGTTGTAGTATAGTATAGTATCATATAGTGTAAAAGAAACACGTATGCAAACGTGTTCTACTGTACATGCTCAGCCAACCATATTGAGCCTTCTATGTGGGTTGGCCCCAGACAAAGGGCCCATAGTCCCACACATACTCATTTGATCTATTGATTGATTAATATATATATATATATATATATATATATATATATATATATATATATATATATATATATATATATATATATATATATATTATATATATACTTTGGTAGTATTATTCCTTATTGTGACCTTATATAACTTTGTTTATGCGTAAGTTACCTCGACAAGAGTGTGCTAGGAGAAGGAGGACAGCCACAACACTGATGGTTCTGGGCGGAGATTGAAGAGACAGTCCAACCATCTGGTGAAGCATCCTGAAGTTCTGGAAATGGACAGAAACCACGATACATTGATAGCATTATTATATGGAAAAGATATTGGATTTCCCCATGGAAATAAATAAAGTATATATGTGTAGTTATACATATTATATTATATAGGATAAATATTCAAGTTTTAATCTAAACAACAGTCCTACAGCTGTGTGAACACGTTCACTGACTGTATTCTCATTTTTACACAAATTATAAAACATATCCATGTAATGGAGTTATGCTTTCACTTTTGTCAACACAGACAGACCTAAGGAGAATTCTATCACAGGTGAAATTGTGTAAGCCTTACTTTTACTTTTAATACACTAATGCAAAGACATGGTGAATTTAAAAAAAGGGGTTTTGATGCTTTGATGAGAATTGTTGAATACTTTAGCATATGCCACAAGCCTTAGAACAAAGTCCATGTCTATAATAGTTCATAAAATGATAGAAGACTTAAAATATCTTTCTGTTTTGTGTTAAACTATCAGATTTCCAGTTCAAATAACTACAGACTAAAAGCTATATTTTAACATAGCAATTCATTTGAAATAAATTCCATGTATGGACACCACGTTGTGAATGACACAAAGGCTTTAAAAACTACTTCATACTCTACTCTACTCTAATACTTTGTCTAAATGCAGACCTACCTTCTTTCTAGAATGTGATCATTTATTTAAAAATAGAAGTTGAAACATGTAGAATAGTCAAGAATACATTTGAAACACGACGTACCTGCTGCATGGTATCCGTCATTTCATGAGACTGCACGGCTGTTAAAGTCTGTAAATCATTGATATGCTGTTACCTTAACTCACTCTGTTTATCAATGCAGCTTGCTGCATTAGATTCAAATTGCAATTGCCAATGGAGTAGATCTTCCAAACCTGTACTATACCCATGGAGTGTTTCCCCATGAATGATTGTGCTTTTCTTTCATTGTTTTTAGTGTGGAAATATAAAAACAAAGTCGAGGTTAAACCCACAACAATAAGAAGGCCTTCAGGTTTAGCAGAATAAGTAAAGACTGTATTCTGTAATTTAAATGTAAATGTAATGTGCTAAGACAATCTAAATTTTGATTTAGAAAGACTTATGTACTTAATCATTAATGGCTAAACTGGCTATGTGTTGTAAGTAGAACATTAAACAGAGATTTTGATTCTGTCTGGTTTTAATAACCAAGCTCCGTTTCACTTTGAGTCTCTTTGTGAATATCTGAACATTGAGCCTGTTGCTAGGTAACTGATCAGCAGTATAATATATCACAGCCGCAATCAAAACCACCAGGAGCAATGACAATAGTTCTGTTGTGTCGAAGCTTGGAAAAAGTAACGTCTGCTATCTTGCTCCAGGGGTCACAACAGGACTTTTTGTAACTTTTGTTACACCTATATATTAAGTGAATGAGAGAGTTAATGCTGTGTATTATGTTTATAATTTAGAATTCATAATTCCTGAGAGCTACACAATATTTATATAAATTGCGTTTGTCTCCGGCTCCCATTTTTGTAAGTCTGCCCAGCCTGGACTGTTTATTAAAGCAGTGATAAAATACACCTGCAAATACTCTGTAAGAGGTACACTTTCTCTGTCCAAGTTAAAATTAGGTCTATATTAATGCGGTACTCCAGCAATTTAGCACCTTCAGAAATTTGAAACGAGAGACAGATTAAATAAAAAAGGTCAAAATTGAAACAGCAAGAAGGAATGAGACATCCTGACTTTTTGTCCCAGGTAAAGTGCAAGCTCTAAAAACACTGGATCCTACATTTCCCATAATTCATACTGCATTCATACTGATTAGCGTCTTTTGTAATTTACATTCCCTGAATGGTAAATGCCAGCATCTGTCCACTTCACAACTGCAGTTTGTACCACAACATCTCTGAGGTTATTGTCTTAGACAGTTCTTCCAGAACCACAGAAGCTATACAGTTTTGTGGGCCATGGTACTACTTGTGCGTAGAATCAGAACTGCAGACCTCTCTCTCTTACATTGTTATTGTATAGTATGAACAAAAGAAAAAACAACAGTTACCGAAAACTGAAAGCATTTCTTTAAGAAATATTTTAGAAATTGTGATCCTATCTTTGAAGCTATAATTAATAACTACAGGGATACTTGAGCCAGACGTAGGGGCAGGGATGGGAACTTGAGTCAGAGCTTATAACTCAAGAGTAGTCTATATCCTTTGCATTCCACTTTATTGCTCCGGTGCTGCACGAAATTTCCGCCAGATGCATGTATTTTCCGTCCCCTTCCTCTTCCTTTGTGTTGGCGTTCTAACCTCCGGTGGATTTGTGAGGACTATGGTTAACTGCTCCTCAGATCTCTGCAGGGTAAATCCAGACAGCTAGCTAGACTATCTGTCCAATCTGAGTTTTCTCACTAATGAGTATTTTGCAGAGGCTCTGTGCGCTGCCCAAGACGATTCTGATTGGTTTAAAGAAATGCCATTAATCTACAGCACGTTTTCCTCCCATCCCAGAATGCTGTGTGGAGTAGCCAGACCCTCCTTCAGCGTGCTTTGGAGGAGGGTCTGGCAAAGCGAGACTACTCAGGAGTGACAAACTGTATGTTGAAGCCACTGTGAGTCTGGCTCCGGCTTTTGCATCAATATCAGAAATAGACTGAACAGGAAGAGGAAGTTGTCATCTACATACGTGAGTTGTATTTCAGTCTGATATTCAGACAGTCGGCAGCAAGACAACATGGAGGTTACAGCTCTCTGCTTCAGACTGTGTGAGTACGGACTCTCAGGTTTAATTCTTTTATTCTAAGTTTTACATCCTGTATATCAAACTATCAGCGTCTGATATTCAATGTTGCTCCTTTGTTTATCCAGTGATGCTTGGATTCATTCAAATTGGTAAGTAATAAAAAGAAAATCCTGAAAATGCTCCTTTTTAAGATTATTTGCATTACTGCATTACTGCAGAATCAAGGTTAAAGATTTCCCTTAACCTGCTAAATATGTCTATGATGTAATTTAGGTTATTACAATTTAGTGTTTTTCATAACTGATCTCAAATTTAACGTTCATTTTGGTTAGCTAATGCTACATTGCTAGTAATTACCAGAATGTATGTAAAAAACGTTATCCGTCAGTCATTTAGTTCCACCTGTCATAGACTTAACAATTTTCCAGTTTGGGATTTGAAAATAATAAATATTTTTCAGTTTCAGATGCAGCTTTTCTTTGTATCAGTCCAAACAAACTGCAACACTTTGAATATGACTCTGTCACTTTTAAATGTGAGGGGATTAGTGGTTCCACTCGATTGAGAGGAATCAGGAATTCTGAGGAATTTAAACCGGTATGTGATATTAAGAAGACACCATCAGGGTCCTCCTGCACCATTGATACAATCTATCAAGGAGACAGTGGAGAATACTGGTGTGAGTCTGAAGGAGGAGAGAGAAACAACACGGTCAACATCTCTGTCACTGGTATGTTTATTGTATATCTAAAACCACTACGTATCTGATGTTTCTCTTATAGTATGTCCAATATGAAAGCTCAACGGTGTTTTTTACCCCCAACGGCTCCTTCCAGGCAGCGCTGCGACTGCTGCCTCCAAGGCCCTAACCCTAACCCTAACCCTAACCCTAACGCTAACCTTAACCCTAACCCTAACCCTAACCCTAACCCTAACCCTAACGCTAACCTTAACCCTAACCCTAACCCTAACCATAACCAGTGCCTAATCCTAGTCCAGGAGCCGTTGGGGGCAAAAAACACCAATAAACAATATGAAACTCATTGATAAAATGAACTGATCAAATTTAGACAACAAAATCTATAACCTATATTTTGTTAAATGCATATTTTAGATGAGATTAGATCGACCCAAATTGGGAAATGACACATTTTACAGCAGCAAAATAGAAGACACACAGCGCACATACAGAATTTACAAGAAATAAGAAATAGGATAGAATACACACACTACTATTCAAAAATAAAGATGAAAAAAAAAATGAAAGAATGTATCAACGTATACAAGTGGCGAATACAAATATACAACCTACTTAAATAGTATTTATAAAGATATAGTATAAGTATATTTTGGAGAAACATGTACAATATGCAATATATATATTCCGAATGCTTGCTTCCCATTTGTAGTGATACTGGAGGCTGCTTTTTTGGACTCCTTGTTAAGTTTTATGCTGTCCAACTCTGTCTTATGTGATAACATTCACTGTCAACGTTTTGTGAGTGAATAAAGCGTACCACACAAGATTTGCAGAGAGGTGGTCGGGGTGTATGATACAAAGAGCAAGACTTTGACATCAGAAATCAGGGTCTACTTCCTGGGGGCTGAGCGTTATTTAGGTTTTGGGAAGAAAAGTAAGGTTAAGGTTAGGGGACTTGTTCAGTTTTAAGACTAATTAATTAAAATTCACATATCGTGTACAGCATCCTTCTACCGAACTATGCATTTGTTCAGCTTTTAATGTTGCCACTGGGATATATTAACTTGTGTTAAATATTCATCACTTAGCAGATGTATAGATATGATGTGCACTGTTATACATCGGTATTTTATTTCTTGTTCCTTAGGGCTTGTCTCTTTCAGATTTGTTTCATTTTCTACATGTTATCACCCAGCTTTTGTGTAGCTTATATTCCTGTATCCCGGATTGTACATAAAGCATACAGTATGTATAACAGTTCAGTTTTACTGGTCAGCTGGTTCAGTGATCCTGGAGAGTCCTGTCTTTTCTGTGATGGAGGGAGAAGCTGTGACTCTACACTGCAGAAACAAGACGTCGTCCACCAACCTTACAGCTGATTTCTATAAATATGGCCACCTCACGACGAGCAGTTCTGGAGAAGAGATGACCATTAAGAATGTTTCCAAGTCTGATGAAGGACTCTACAAGTGCAGCATCTCTGGAGCTGGAGAATCACCAGAGAGCTGGCTGGCCGTCAGAGGTGGAACAAACAGCGTTACAAAGCAACGTAAATATGAAATGTTGCAATATCATCTGTATGGGCAGGACGGGTGCAGATTACAAATGGTGATGGCACTAGTTGTTTGATGCTTATGACACGTGCCAGTGTTGTAAAAATTTCAATCATTGGCTAGTTAAAAAATGACTCCTGCGAAGGAGAAATTGACTCCTTATGTAGAGCCATCTGAGCATAGGCCTTAGAGTTTAAAAGGGATCCAAATAAACCCACACACTGTCCATCACTTGAACAAACTTTAAAATTATGTTTTGGTCCTCAAACCTCCAGCAAACAAAATTTATAAAGACACATGCAAAGAGCAATAGATATGCTTTTAACCCTCAGAAGTCTAAGGGCATTTTCTCGATTTTTAAATATCTTCTTATAGTCACCTTTCAAGGGTTTTTAAATATAAACTGATATGTATTTTACATCACAATTGGTTCAATAGTTGATTTACTAACTTAATTGTGAGTTTACCAAAGTTTTGGGTTAACAAAAGTAGTGTAATATATGAATTAATTAGACACAGTGTTAGGAAGTTTTGTGCAATGTTTCTGTTTGCATATCTTACATATTTACAACTGTTTGTTAATTGTTTAAACATTTAAATAGGGTTTTCAAGTGTCTTGTGTTTAAAAAATGTTCATTTAATTTAATTTTCTAATATGTTGCAGCAAAAAGCGCTTCTACCATCTGTCAATCACCTAATGAGGAGCCCCCCTCCGATGACTCTGACCCCCCTCATGCCCTCATCCTGCTGCGGATCACTGTGACTGTTGTAATGGTGGCGTTGGTGCTGGTGGTGGTGGGATTCCTTCATATTAGGAGACGCAAAGGTACAGAAAAGTAACTACCTTAACATTAGCTGTATGCCAAAGAACCACTTAAACAAGAAAGTAACTGTGTGAATCAATACCAAGAACTGAACATAACTTTACATTGCCTTCAACAAGCTCAACCTATCAACTACTTTTGCTTTTCTATCAAACAGCTTCCTCAAAGACAACAGCAGCATCACACTCAGGTGAGGTGTTGTAGTTATTACTTTTTTACTTTTCTTTTTTAAGACCGTAGAACTAAGACTAAATATCCTAAAATCTGAATGCATAAAAAGGATCTTTGGGTACTATATTCATGCAAAACATGTGTACCTGTACACCTGCCAACCTTTTGCTTCCATGCATGAAAGAAATCATTGATTTTTCGATTTTTCTACCAACATTTCCATGTTCAACATGTTTCAGTCTGTGGAGAGGACGCTGAAGACGATCCAGACGGCGTGACGTATGCAGTCGTCGTCACAAAACCGAAACAGGACAAAGGTTTACTTACTTACTCCGTTTTTTCTTGAATTTAACGTGATGTGAGTAACACAACAAGACTGTAATGAATATCTTATGCATTCATTATTGGTGAGTAATATAAGCACACATACGCTCCCTACTTTGAAAGATAAAGTGTTACTTTAACTTTAACATCTGAGAAAAGTAGCTGTTCCCGTGTGTTGAAGCTGTCAGTTGAGGTTATGGTTAAGACGTGTTGCACAGCAGGACTGAGGTATGAATTATTTTGGCATCCTCTCAGCGTGTCACATACATTGTGTTTGGTTTTAGACGCTGGAGACGCTGCTGATAATTTGAACCTCTGCCTCGAGTCAAACCACAGCACCAAACCACAGAGTGAAAGAGGTGAGAGGCCTTTTGACCCCCTTCAGTCTGTCAATATGAGTATTTATAACCTGTTCTTTTAGGTTCATCAGACTGACTCTTACTTGCTGATGTTTCTCCCCTTCAGAAGAAGACAAATCCTCTTCACAACTGGTTTACTCTGCTGTGACCATACGTAAAAGTCCACAAGCTCTCCAACAGGGTGTGTATTTCAGATATTTGTCCCCAGCAAAGTAGGCTATCAACACTAATGGTCATGTACATTTACAACTAATTTAAAATATTTGCAGTGACTGTAAAAAATCCACAGAAGATTTAAAAACTATGGCTACAGTACTGAGACAAATGAATATTTTAGGAATATTAACACAATGTAAGATCACATTTACCGGAATACTTTTTCATCATGGTATTTAGAAAAGGTAAAACAAAAAGCCTAACAACCTACAGCATAATTTACTGTAGAGGCTTTAAGATTTATTCTACTTCATTATACAAAAGTTCTTTTAGATATAGTAGTATTTTTTAAGCTATCTAAGTTGTGGGATTTAAAATGTTCAAATGAAAGGTCAGGGCAGACTTCTATACAAAAAAGGGATTACCCTGGAGAATTGTGAATATGAATAACTTTAGATCATTCTTTAAAAAAACTAGATTAGCATCAATTTGATCCAAATTTGTGACTTTGTGTATAAAACCGTCCTTAAGATTAAAAGCTTGAAATCTTTTCTGAATAAATTCAGATTTTCATTCTAACTACACTAGACAGTCAGGGCACCTTCACCCCTAAATACCACAAGGCGCATCTGCGCTGCGTTTAGGTGCACACCAAGTATATTTTTGACGGAGCAATAGGGCGTTCAATAGGCCGGGCAGGGAGTGGAACGGCTAGAACATCCAATTCATTTTCAAAATAAAAATCTTGTGAAGATTCCTGATTAATATCACATCGCTACACTATTTCAACAACTGAAACACAGCCACAAATCTTTCTGGATGTCGTTAATAACTGGACTAAATGGAAGAATCCATTTAACTATGTAGACTACTTACTTTTATAGTACAGTAGAAGCACCAATGTGCAGGAAAAATAAGCAAAAAACAACGGAATCTGCGACGCTCTGCTTCTGAGACACTCCCGGTGTGGTATGATGAACAATGGAACAAGACCAGTGTGGAGCCGGACCACAGCACACCTGTGCCTGGTTGAATTCTAGGGTCATATTGTCCTTGTAAATTCTCTGTAAAGTATTTAGGACCCATACTGTGGAACAACATTAATCAGCGCCCCGGTCAGTTCCTACCAGTGTTTAAAAGGCAATCCAAAAACACAGTTTTGTCAGAATTGGCATTTGGGTAAGGTTTAATCATTGTTCTTTTGCTTTCAATTTTATGGAGTAACTTGTTTATTTTAATATTTTTTCATAAAGATTCCAAAAAATGACTGAAATGAATATTTCTTGTGTCTTAACATGAATCATAGATTGTACTTGTTTCTAAATCTGAATCAGAATCCAGCTCCACAGCAGCCAAAGTCTAACAGAGCAGGAAGGTCTCTACTCAGCTGTCCTGAAGGTAACACCAACAGCAGCAGCTTCCTTTAATGTCACTAATTACTCTTCCTAATTGATCCTGAACTCACCACACTGCAGGTGCACAGCTTGTATGCTAATCTACCTGGGAACTGGACCTGATTCCTCAGACACTATAGGAAAACGGCTTCAGTGACCCTTGAATTTCACCACAGATATAATCTTAGTGTACTGTGTCTTACAGGCCACAAACAGCAGAGACGCCTGACTGAAGACGGGACGAGAGCCTGCGTGCTAATGTGTGCAAGCGAAGAAATCCTGTTGTGTTTTACAGCTCTGTGTTGAACTTATTTGTGTCTTTCTGAAGTCAGTTATTTCATTTGAGTACAGTATGTATCATATAATTTCACTTTCCCTGAAAATGGCAAGTAAAAAAACATGTTTTCCAATATTCTCCTGTAGCTATATGTCAAACCGTATTTCAAAATGTTGCATTTGTATATATATGAAATATAAGAAGTGTATAAATATACTAATGAAATAGCTATGTACTTGTGCACTTTGTAAAGCTTTAAACCCAGAATAAAAGATGGCAGAGTTTGTACATTAGATTGGACATATAGTTAAGGGTAGCACTATTTCACAGTTTCAACTTTTGCTTTACTATTTTCCCAAATAGAGGAAGTTCAGCTGGATGATCTGTGACTCACAGCTGAAGTGTCTGTTTGTATTATAATGTGACAGTTAAACCACATTGATCTCTCTGCTGTGTTCACATGTCTGGAGACGCTGTTTATTAAAAGAAAGAAGAAGAACTGCTGCTGTTTTTAAAACTCTCACTGTGGTCAACCACCATCGTGATGCTGTTGCAGCAGTTTGACCTTATAAATGATATCCGTCTGTATTTCTATATAGATTGTCTTTTTTTCCCCAGAGTGGTGTTAACAGCTCCACACCCCGAGGTGGAGCTTGTCTTAATACTTTCTAAATAAGATGAACATAAATGTGAAGTGACTAGGGAAATACAAACAATGTATCTGCTCTATTTTACTCCATTGTTTGAAAAGTTTGTCTTGCAAATACAGGTATACTAAGCGTTGCCAAAATGGAGGTACATCAGTTAGACTTACCTATAATCACATTCAAAAACCATTTCCAACAAACACAGCCGTTCAAAATAAAATAATAATACTAACATGACTGCAGTCTTTATTTTTAATTGTTACGGCAAAATGGCATTTTTGCAACAAAATGATACACACATGCACCACTTGAATTACTCTTTCAAAGCAGCAAACATATTGATGTACTTTATACAAAGCATGCTCTCTTTAGTACTTTGTGTACCTATTTTGTCATACAGGCTTCTGTGAAAGATTGTTTCAGTACAAAACATCTGCTTACATTTCAATTGCAGGATGGCAAACAAAGTGCAAAGCAGAAAATGTGTTTTTCTGAAAACTTTTGGTGCCTTTGTTTAAGGCGTGGTTACAAAAGTAAAAGCATTAACTTTCAGTGTGTAAGCAATCGGCAAAAACTGCATATGTATGATTTACGGCAGCTAGGAAAGATCTGCAGTTTAATGTATACAAATATTTTGTTAGCATGAGTTTGATATCTTATAATTAAATGTACATTTGCTGCATTAGAATATAAAATGTATATTAAGCTCTGAACACAAAGTGCACACCCAGTATCAGTCATTAACAGCAGAGATCAAAGTCTGCTTTTTACTGCCTGATATTATAACATTGTTTCTGAGACGAGGTGACTGGCTGCGGCATAGAAACATGTACAGTATGTTCACATTTCCAAATAATTTTCATAGTCATTATAACGTACTATAATTTCAAATTAAAGTTTAAGTTGAAATTAAACATTAATGTAACATTAGCTATACAGAGAGGAGAAAATGGTTAGGGTTAGGGTTAGATTTGAAGCGTTTCCTGGGTGAAAGTCTTTTGTTTTGGTTGCAAAGTGAACCCTGCTCTCCAGTTTGAAAGAGCTGCGTTTTGTATTGACATCACGTTGTGCTATTTTATTCGGAGATTATTTTCCATTGAATATTAAAGTTGATGAATATGTGTTTTGGCATGGCTGGCTGAGTGGCGTTGTATCCATGGTATTGAAAGGGGGATTACATTTTGCATGTTTTTTGTTGTTGTGCATTAACAAAAAACATTGCCGCCCCCCCCCCCCCCCCCCTCCCTACAGACATACGGGTTCTGCAGACCAACACATACTGAGAAAACTGACAGCTCGCTTTTTGAAAATATTCCATGCATCAGGTCCCTCTGTGGTTTCTAACCTTTTCTGTGTGAGAAAGTCTCTGAAAATATGAACATGTAAACAAGAGAGTTTGACACCTTAAACCCAACTTAAACAAAGGTCAACATAAAAACAGATGAAAATGAACTGTAAAAGAAATATTGGTGATGCTTTTTAATGTGCATATTTCCTGAGTTTGTGGATTTCCTAGACTCAGAGGATGGGCTGTTCTCGGCTCCATTACCTTGACGTCAAAACTACCGTTTACCTTTACACACGAGTATCAGTTATTTATGTTTGACTCTGAGTTTCCCAGAGTGCAGCAGTCCCACCAGCAGCAGAGCCACCATCACTACGGTGAACACAGTCCTTAAGATGAGGACATGAATGGAGGAGGGACAGGTCTCTCTGTGAGGTGCTGCAAACACAAGAGAACATGATAATCCTCACACTGCAGCCATGGTAATTTAGATATTTTAGTTTTAAAAACAATGTAAAGTTTGACCTCTGACAGCCAGCCAGCTCTCTGGTGATTCTCCAGCTCCAGAGATGTTGCACTTGTAGCGGCCGTCATGAGACTTGAAAACACTTTCAATGGTCAGGTTTCCTGTAGGACTGCTCCCGATGAGGCGGCCATCTTTATAGAAATTGGTGATGAGACTGGAGAAGGAAGTCAACTTGGTTCTACAGCTCAGAGTCACAGCGTCTCCCTCCATCACAGGAAGAGCAGGACTCTCCAGAACCACAGAACCAGCTGAACAGCATTACAAAATGTTTAGAAGCAGAATAACTGCCAAACTTTAGTGATGATATCTACACACTTAATCAACCTACCGGTGACAGTGATGTTGACAGTGTTGCTTCTCTTTCCTCCTCCAGCTTCACACCAGTATTCTCCGCTGTCTGATGGAAAGGTGAAGTCAATGGTGCATGTCACTGTTGACGTTACTGTGTCATTTGAACATTTTGGAATGAATTCCTTGATGGTTCTCACTCTGCACCCAGCTGAGACATTAAACCCCTCACAGGTAAAATGGACAGACTCGTATTCAAAGAGCTGCAGTCTGGTTGGAACGATACGAAAAGCTGCGTCTGAAACTGAAAAATGGAGAACACAATTAAGGAAGAATCTACGGCTAAAGAAGACCTTGTCTATGCCATAGATGTTTTATAAGAAATGGATATAGCATTAAAGGCGGAGCCCTGTTTATTTCTATCAGAATTGTTCAGTAGCGCATGAAGCCATCGTGGAGCCAAAAATTACCCGGATGATCAGCAGGGTTAGGGTTTAGGGTTAGGGTTGGGAACAGGTAACTGATACTTACCAGGTGTCTGATGATAACCATGCTGAATGTGGGCAACCAGCAACATCAATGCATTCATCACTAGAGACACAAAAGAGGAGAGATATGTGAAAAGATGCTTTTACTGTACATAGAATTAATATTCAATCACTAAGTCATATGACATTGTTATCTTGTTAAACTTTAAATGCTAAATATAACTAGTGGAAAGTTATCATTATAGTTCATTAATATTCTATTATTTTTGTATATACTCACAAAACATTCTAAAAAAATAATTGTAATAAAAATAAAAACAGGATTGTTACATCTATTTTTACACTAATTTAATGCAAACACAGATAATGTTGGTGCCTCAACAAATCCACATCAAATACAAACACTAGGCTCTGTGCTCAAACCCAATTCCTAAAGAGGAACTTCTTTAATTCCACATGTATAGATGGATCCAGACATCACACAAAAATAGAGATATGTTAAACTTTTTTCAACATTTATCTCTAAAATGTTTGTGTTGCTATCCTTTTCATTTCTATTTTGTGTACTGTTACTTGTAGAGCAATTAGAAATGGGGAGAACAGACAAATGTAGTACTCACACAGTGAGATGCAGAGAGCTGTAACCTCCATGGTGTCTTGCTGCTGACTGTCTGAGAAGCACATTGACTGCGTGATGTAGGTAAGAACTTCCTCTTCCTGTGTCGAGTACTTCTGGTGCTAATTACGCTGCAAATTTCTCTGCTTCCAGCTTGTTAAATGTGAGTATGTTTCTAGTTTATTCTCTCCTCTGTGACAGTAAACTGAATATCTTTAAGTTATGGACAAAACAAGACATTTGAGGACGTCATCTTGGGCATTGGGAAACAAGGAACTGATTGATTTATCAAGAATATAATCGACAGATTATTCTACAATGAAAATAATGAAATGAGGGCAGCGGTGGCCTAGAGGTTAAGAAGCGAGCTTGGTCTCTGGTTCAATCCCCAGATAAAATCTGCGTGGGGAAAGTGAAAGAGCAGTGCTTGTCCCTCCCTCATTACCACCATTGAGGTGCCCTTGAGCAAGGCCTTTAAGCCCAACGGCTCCAGTGGAGCTGCTCAGTGGCCAGCAGATCAGACTGTGGTTGTAGCGGGCAGCGTCCAGGTATGAATGTGGAACTGTGTGAATGTGACAGGTCGTCGTTGCAAATGAGAAGTTGTTCTCAATCATACAAGATAAATAAAGGTAATAATAATAATAATGATAATAATAATAATAATAATGAAACAAAGACTTCAGAAATTAACAGTTGGAAAAACAAATTGATACAAAATAGGATCTTTGCAACGCTTGTATTTTTCCCAAATGATTTTTAGATATTCTATTATCAAATGGCATGAAACATAGTGCATATACTGTAGCTGCCGTAAATGAGGCATACCCCAGACTCGCCCTAGGTAAGGGCTTAGCCCAGATGTTTACAACATCTGGCTCTGCCCCTGCTCGTTGGGCATTATTTATTACATAATCATTGAACTTTGATGGAATTATTGGTGTAAACATTTATAGTACTGCAGAATATTAGCTGGACAGACTGTGATCTTTGGGTTTATTTCATAAAGGACATACAGCACAGTTGAGGAGTCACTGAAGGGTTAATCAGAAAGAATCGTTACCCTAAAAAAACTGGTAATGAAAGAGTGCAGTCAGAGCTTTTTTTATCTCAGCAACAGGAGTGTCTTTATTTACAGTGAAATCAGACAATAAAATGTTATAATATCCAAAATGTAAAAGAAAACCTAATGCACCTACACACCTCAGCTGATGGAAAATCCAGTCTTCAATAATTGTTTTCAAGGAATACGGCAGCGTTTAGAGTACAACTCAAACCAAGCAGACATTTTAAATGTTTTAAAGGGAGTCCTTCTAATAATGAGTGGATCCATTCACATACATACATACATTTAAATTAATTAATTTAAATTGATCTTCTCTAGCTCTTTTCTTTACATTTCATTTCTAATTTTGTTTCTCTTCTCTAGGTTTTGTCATCTCTTTCACCAGATTTGTCAGTGCTGTCTCCTTTTCTGCGGCTTTGAATTGCTTTTTTATGATTTTTACTCCACTGTCTGTCTTCAATCTTGGTCTGTTCGTCCCTTCATCACATGCTGAAGATCTGAGGCATCCCTTGGAGAAGAAGAATTAGAACCATCTCTTTTATTCTGATCATTTTCTCCTTCTACTCCTGTGGTATTTTGATTTCTGTCGTTTCTCCGTGAATCTTGATCACTCTTTGCTTCTCTTCCTGTTTCTTCTGTCACATATGGAGTCTGTTTCTCTCTCTTTCCTTTATTCACACCATTTTGTGTCTCTTCCTGCCGCATGTTAACGTCTAGATGATGTTCTGTTTTGCTATATGCAGATGATGTGCCTTCCTCTCTATCTCCCTTCTTCTGCTTCTCTGGCTGATCTTTAACAGAATTCTTTTCATGTGTTTCTCCCTCTGTTTGATGGAGAAGTCCTGTTTTATTTGTCCCTTTTTCTTTTTTCACCACATCACTCTCTACTTCTGCTTGGGGCTGATCAAAATTCCTCTGTTCTTCTAGGTTATGGAGCAGATCTGGTTTATCTGAAGACAGAAGTGTTGTGTTCTCCCCTCCATCTCTCCTGTCTCCATTCTTAACTTGTTTTCCCAGTTTCTCTGTTGGGCAGTGTCTTCACCTGTCAATCTCTTCCATGTCAGTCTTTCTGGTATTATTTGTCCCTCCTGCTGCTGGTCGATCATTTTGTTGTGTTTCTCCCTCAGTTGGACCTGCTGCTTGGTTATTTGTAGATTATGTGTTGTTGTCTTTTTCTTCAGTTGTCTTTGTCTCTCCTCCTGATGTTTGATCACTGGGTTGTGTTTTGTCATCAGTTGGACCCTGAGCAGCTGCTTCGTTTTCTGTAGTTTGAGTTTGGCCTTTATTTTCAGCCGTGTTGGTATCATTACTTGATTCTCCTGCTGCTCTGACCTGCTGTTGTTTTCTCTCTGATGGAACTGGAGTGCTGTCACTACTCCCTGTCGGTCCTCTTGTCTGGTCCAAGTCATTCATCACCCCTCCTCCTGCTGTTGGATCACTGTGTTGTGTTGTGTCATCAGTTGGACCCTGAACTGGAGTGTTGTCACTACTCCCTGTCGGTCCTCCTGTCTGGTCCAAGTCATTCATTGTCTCTCCTACTGCTGGTCGATCATTTTGTTGTTTTTCTCCCTCAGTTGGACCTGCTGCTTCACTATTTGTAGATTCTATTTTGTTGTCTTTATTTATTTTTTTATTCAAATCCTTCTGTTGTTCTGATTTAGAGAGCCGATCTGGTTTAACAGGAGGAAGAGAGGTTGGGTTCCCCCCTCCATCTCTCCCGTCTCCATTCTTTACTATTTGTCTTCTCTCTGCTGGACATGAAGTGTCTTTTTCTTTAGTTACATTAGTCTCTCCTCCTGCTGGTGGATCACCGGGTTGTGTTGTGTCATCAGTTGGACCCTGAGCTGCTGCGTTGTCATCCTTAGTTTGGGTTTGTATTTTATTTTCCACCATTTTAGCATCATTGCTTGCTTCTTGTCCGACCAGTTTGTTAAAATCCTTCTGTTGTTCTGATTTAGAGAGCCGATCTGGTTTAACAGGAGGAAGAAGGGTTGGATTCCCCTCTCTATCTCTCCTGTCTCCATTCTTTACTTTGTGTCCGCTCTCTGCTGTGTGCTTAGTGTCTTTTTGTCCAGTTATCAGTTTAGAATCATTCTGCCTCCCTCCTCCTGATGTTGGATCACTGGGTTGTGTTTTGTCATCAGTTGGACAATGAGCTGCTACATCGTTTTCTGTAGTTTGAGTTTGGTCTTTATTTTCAACCGTGTTAGGATCATTACTTGATTCTCCTGCTGCTCTGACCTGCTGTTGTTTTCTCTTTGCTGGAACCGGAGGGTCATCACTTCTCCCTGTTTGTCCTCCTGTCTGGTCCGAGTCATTCATCACCCTTCCTTCTGCTGTTGGATCATTGTGATGTATTTTGTTGTCAGTTGGACCCTGACTTGATGCTTCGTCTTCAGTAGATTTGATGTCCTCTTCTTTTTCTTCCTTTTTCTTATCTTTATTTGCGTCTGCTGCTGCCCTGTCCTGCTGTTGTCGTCCATGTCCATCCATCAGACTCTGAATTGCTGTATCAGTATTTACAGCCTCTGTCCTCCATGCTTGATCTTTCTGTGTTTCCACCTCTGCTGGACCTGGAGCTGCTGTCCCTACAGTTATTGATTCGCTCTCTTCCTGTCCCTGGATGGGAATATTGCTAATTTCTCCTTCTGTCTTCTCCTGGTGAGTTTCTTCCTCTGTTTGATATGAAAGTTTTGTTCCTTCAACTAAACGTGCAAGGTTATTTTTGTCTTCCATCGTGTTCTGATTATTAATTGTCTGTCTTTCTTTTTTTGATTGTTCACTGTCTGTTTCTCTTTCTAACAGACCCTCCTGTTCTGAATCATTACTTGTACAGGTCTTCTCTCCTCTCTGTGTTTCTTCGTCCTGCTGCTTCTTGGTCTCTGTGTGCGGAAACAGTGAACCGTAGTTACACAGAAATATACATGTGTGTGTGCTAGTGTAAAGATGTTAATACGAAAAGACATTTGCTGCAAAAGCACAGCAAGGGTATGAGAAGCTGCAACGTATTTTGCATTAGAATGGCTGAAAACAATAAACACTGCTGTAGGAGGATATTAAATATGTAAATAAATACATATATATACATTTACATTTTACCAAGACAAGGTGTAAAACTCACAGACTGTAAAACTAATGCACGTAGCATCCGTGACATCACTGCTTGGTTTATGGACTGAAGTTTGGCAATTTGTCCAGTTTACGGCAATTTTAATGTCCACAGTGTTTAAATATTTACTAAGGTAATAGGTAATAAATCAAGTGAAAAAGTGTGTCATTTTCTCATAGATTTTCAAATAAACTGACTTTGAATTAGATGGAATGCAGCAATTTGGTCAGTTGACGGCAATTTGAATGTACACAGTGTTAGCATGGTTAGCATTGCTAAGCCTCTGTCCTGACTGACAGATCCTAAAGCGTCCCCTGCTTTATCGTCTATTTTAAAAGAAATGGGACCATAATTTACCAAACGAACATCCTGCTGTATTGAAGAAGACTTAAAACTAGCGATTGAGACCATAAACTAGTTATGAAAATGTTTACTGATGTAATAAATCAAGTGAAAAGTGGGTCATTTTCTCTTAGACTTCCAAAGAAACTGACTTTGAATCAGAGCTGATCGCTTCCTCCATTATTTTTACAGTCTGTGGTCAAACCTTTCCTTTATGCCACTATAACCATCTCAGGGTTGTAACAGCAGTTCCCTGACTTACTGGTTTTGTTTTGTCTCCATTTCCAAACAACAAGGGCAACGGCGAGAATCACCAGAACGCCAACAACCAAACCGATGATGATATAAGCAGTCGAACCAGAATCAGATGGATTCAGGAAGAAATCATCTGGAGGGATAAAACACAAAACAGCATGGTATTTAATTAAACAACACATCAGCTGTTTAAAAGTAAAAGTGATCATTTCGTAAATAAATAACTCATATCAACCTGATACAAGAATGTGTGTCTCTGTGGTCTGGTTGGTGTTCTTCTGCTGGACTCTACAGGTGAATCTGTTGCTGGGTCTCTTCTCCACAGTCACTCTGCTGCTGACAGTATAGAGATCATCAGGACCTCTGGCTGTCTCTGGAGGTCCAGCAGAGAGGAGTATTCCCTCACCGTCCAGCCACAGCACCTCAGGCTCTGGATACCAGCCTTTAGACGCACACTGTAGCACGCCACTGCTGACTTCGGTTATCTCGATGACAGGGGATGATACTGAGCAAGAGAAAAGCCAGATGAGTTGAATTTATATTGACTGCAAGGACACAAAAAGAGCAGCTTTGCCCTCTTAGTCCAAAGGCCATCTGAGTGGGCAAAACCTTACCGATACTAAACTGTTTAGGGTCAATCTAAGTTAATTAATATCTGATAGGCTCTCCACAGAAGCAGCTTGTCGTATTTATTGGACATTTTGTTATTTGCCTTTTCCTAATTTTCCAAAAAGCACACACACTGCCAATATCATATTAAAAGTGACGTAATCTTAAACCTAAACTTACTAAAACCCTTATGAAAGGTTGTACATTGCAATAAAAGCAATGTGTTTGAATCTGTGGCGTTGCTGGCTGTATGTATGTATGTTGTGTTGATTTGAAATGGACAAAAATGCTGTTAAATACTGTAAGGTGAATACTGGTAAAGTGGACTAGTTAAGCTAAGTAGGTTTACAGTGTACATGTTTTGCATACAATTAAAGCCCGACCTAGAGGTTCGTGAGATCCTTTCCCCAATTCTTTCTGTGATTGATCTGTTTGGGTTAACATTGGACTTCCAAGCATGTTCCTAAGATTTTTGCCATAAGGAATTATCTTAGTTTCCTGTGTGGACTGGATGGACTGAGACTAATACAGACTCTATATGGACTCTATTTGTTTTGTGCTGTCCTGCGGAGGTTAACTTTGTTAGTCTCTTTCCTCTTTTGGGAATAATGTAAAAGTTGTCCTTAACAAACAACTTAACTTGGGTTATTGTGTTGTTTTTTTTCTTCTTCTTTGTACTTTATTATCCTCAGTTTCTTTAACCCTCTGAGCCCTAATGTATTTTTGGCAACTTATGGTCATATCTAACTAATTTGCCCTCGGGTGATTCCTCTTCACTGTATACATCTTTGTTTTATCTGCAATGAAGGACCAGCCTTCCACTGGTTGACAAGACGTAAACAAGCATTTTATTGGTCAGAATGGTCTCCCAGAGCATCATGGTAAAAGCAAAATGGTGGTTAGCATCAAAGCTAGTGGCGATAAACGACGATGGACAAAAAGTGTTTCAATCTTGGCTGTAACAGTTTGGATTCATTGCACAGAGACCCTGAAAAGCGTTGGATTTCCAGGCTGGATAAAATACCTTCTGTAAGGGCTATGAAGACACCAAAGACATCAGCAGAACAGTTATGTCTCGTTATGGTTATAAAATGATTAAGTCATGTATCAAAGATGCCATTTTTTGTTGTATACGACAAGCTTGGGCTCATAGGGTTAAAGTGTAAGTACCAGGGCTTTATATTGACACCCGCCAACCTGCCAAATGCGCATGAAAATGAACTTCGGCGGGTAACATTTTTAAGTTACAAGCTAATTTGGCTGGTGATGGATGAAGCGAAGTGTCTTTTTGAATCGGCCGACTGCAGACATTTTTCCAGATTGGTCTGTTTTGCAGCAAGACATTTGGCCGGTTTTGTGTGTCTTTGGCTTGGAAATGTAATCTTTATCTGGCAACACTGCTTGTAGCTCTAATCCGACATTTCCCATGAACACTTTGTCATGACGTGTCATACCACCGTCGGCTACATGCCTAGCGTGCGTGATATCGATTACGAGCTAAACCAGAGGAGCTGAAATTAAGTAGTAGAGTTAGTTAGGAAAAAACAAACTTGGCTAGTGGAAAATCTGATTGACTGGTAACTTTAAAAATCTACTAGCAGTGTTGGCTGGTGATCAAAAAAGTTAATTTAAAGCCCTGGTAAGTACTATAACCGACAACTTAAAAATAAAGTATAAAAAACCCCTACCTAGATGATTAACTAAATGTATAATTCTAAATTAAGGATACTCCATCAACAAGTATGTTCACTTACCAACAACAAGCTGAACACTGGATTCTGTATTCAACCGTGGAATGAAGCATATGTACGTTCCTTCATCAGAGAGTTCCACTCTGGAGAGTGTCAGTGAAGCGTCTCCCTGTTTCAGGCGGTCGATGGACACCGATGTCCTTTCCTTGTAGGAAGGATTCTGATCAACCAGTCGGTCGTCACCAGAGCGCCTCAAATGGACAAATCTGGGGTTCAGGTCAGGTCTCGACCACTCCAGCATCTCGTCAACGACATCCGTGGCAGGTTTCACATGGCATGGCAAAGTGATGTCATTGCCGACCAATGCCACTATTGACTGAGATTGACCAATCGCCTGAGACTGACCTGAGGAAGAAACATCCAATGTTTTTATTTCTTACTGTGGTAACAACTGCTAACATGTCGATGATGTTAAGAAGGTCAACATATTCTCATTAACTGAGTTCAGATGATATTGTATGAAAACCTATATATCTTATGAAATGAACGGTCACATGACAGCATAGCACACATAGTTTAGCCGATAAAAGGTGACCATCATAGAGTGACGACAGTTAAGTTTAGACATCAAAAAGACTAGTAATGATAATAAATATTAAACTTTATGGTTTGGGTTAAAACACTGGTCCCCTTAAATAGTACTCAATTTGTAGTA
Organism: Zingel zingel; assembly: GCA_023566125.1. Lineage (NCBI taxonomy): Eukaryota > Metazoa > Chordata > Actinopteri > Perciformes > Percidae > Zingel > Zingel zingel. The sequence goes on from CM042336.1 coordinate 23,225,285, forward strand.
TAGTAGTATAGTACTCATTTATACACAGCATCAGTCAATGTGGTGAATACAATTTTACATTACATTACATACAAATAACAGTGCATTACTATTTGTACAACTCTGGAGATCCCTTATCGACGGCCTATACTTCAGGAGGAGTTAGGCATAAGCAAGTAAGTGAAGTGGTGGACCAAGCAGCCAACACGCTGTGATTGCAATCCCTCAAGCCATGGTTAAAAACAGACACAGCAACACACAGGCACGAGTTAATGATAAACTCTCACTATAACCACAGACATGATCCATTATCACCGCGTTATCTAACTGACCTGCTCAAGTCAAATAAACCATATCAGTCAAACAAACAAGAAACATTTTCACTTTCACTTTGACCGCTGAGTTTATCTACACAGAAATGTCTGCCACTGAAATGGCAACATTGTGCAATAGTTACACCAAGAGCATGGTGCACAGTACTGAGCACAACAGTATATGTGTAATGTAAATCCTAGGAAGACGCAGCCAGTGATCTGGTGGGCACAAAGTATCGGCCCCTAAAAAGGCAGTGTTGTATCCAGTGCCATCTTCCCAATAAACCATGATATATAGCCTATTTCGGTATGAATATCAGCCTATTAATAATACTATTAATAACAATTAGTAATTAATTAAGTAAGTAAGGGTACTGCACTGTGGACTATTAGAAGTGCTGGTACTACTGGTGAGTACTGGCCCATTTCAGGCACTGGTTGTATCCATAAAAATCATTAAAAACTAAAAGCCAAACTAACAACGCCACAGACCTGATAGCAGCTATCATTGCCAACAATTTAAGTTCATAAGTTAATTCCATGTCACTGGCTTACAGTACAATACAGAACACTCAACAGCATGTCTTTAACGTGTGAATAATAATTTGAAAACAGCCAGTAATCTGGTGGGTTTGAAGTAAAGAAGCATTCAATATTTAATGACAAAAATAAGGATTTGATTTACAACAATGGAAGTATTAGTCTGTTCAAAAAGAAAAGGCAGTGTTGGTTGTCCATTAACATCCAAATGGCTTCTGATTAAGTATTTTTCCTTGTCCTCTTCGGACATGTACATTTTTTTATTATCTCTATGCTTTCTATTTTGTGTAATATTATTATTCTTTTGTATTACTTTTTCTGTCTTTTTTTACATGTTCGAAATAATTTCAATCAAATCTAATCTTCAGTTTTTGATGACACTGTACGTTTATTACTGAGGTCGTAGTTACTGGCAGTTTTGCATTGGACTACATTTAATTGAGAGGTGATTCTAATGGTTTGACGACCATATTTAGTACATAGAGCAGAGTATTCCATCTCAATTCCAAAATAATGACCTTTCATAATCATGTTTATGTGTACGTTACCTTCATTCGAGTGTGTCAGGAGAAGAAGGACAACAGCGTAATGGAGAATCAAAGTGCTGCGAATAATGGGTGGAGATTTATAGGACAATCTGTCCGTCTGGTGAGGCATCATGCAGAGCTGGGAATTTAAAATAAACCACAAAATGAATTCACAAAAATATCCTGCGGAATTCTTTTTTTATATTCTGGCAAAATAAACATCTAATATCAAATGTAGATATCTTTTCAAACTGCTGAGATTAGGTCTGTTCTGTATTTCCTATACAGCTATTATTTATTTAATTCCTTTGAAGATAAGAAGTAATTGTTTATACGAGTTTTTCTGTACAATTTTGAGTGCATGAGTCCGCCTGCCTGGGCTTTAGAAAAAAAAGAGATGCGTTTAAACGGGGACCATATGTGACAACAAACTTGCTTTCATATCAAAAAAGTTACAATTTCCTCTAAATTGAAAATCAATTCATAGCAGAAAGAGTTTAATTTCAACAGAATCTCTTACCTTTTGAGTGCTTTCTCAGTCAGCGAGCTGCACACGGTCAAAGTCCTTATATCAGACAAACAACTGCTCAGTCTCAGCTACAGTGCTGCCCTCTGCTCAGCCTAATACATCCTACTCTACCTGTAGTAATAAAAAGGTTGATGTAGTAATAGTTTCTTATACCCACACCCACACTTCCAAGTGATATAGTTGTCTTCAGGGTGGAAACGCCTCTAAAACAATGCTGTTTCTTTGGCGGCAGCAGTTGAATATTCTCTTGAAATAATTACTGCATAATTACAACTGACTTCCCACTACCAAGAACATTCAATCTGCTAAGTTCACCTGTCAAACCAGTACGTTTTGAATAATCATACTGGCTCTGTGCTGTAGCCTTTGGCTGATTTCAAACCTGCATTCAGTGTCTCTTAGTTAATATGTTACATATAAATAAGAGGCTGAACTTTGATCCAGTTGCCAGGTAACTTATCACCATAATTACTGTATAAAATACTACAGCAGCAAACACATCTGAAGTCAATGAAACAGGAGCAATGGCGGCAGTTTCTGTGTAGTTTTGGCCACCTGAGAGGCAGATATAATGTCTGCAGGGGGCAGCAAAGACTTCTTATTTATGTTCACACATCTATCTCAGATAAATGGAGTTCAGCAAAAGTTTAAACAGGAAGAAACTTGACCTACTTATGTGCAAATATGCAGATATATGCAAAGTTGCACTATAGGTCCTCAAATCTCTCCTCCCTCTTTACTTTGGTATGTACCATCCAATCAGAACTTCTTTTTTTGCAGCAAGGCTCTAAGGATGGCAATGTGAGATAGCTTGACATCTACTGAATGAACTGGATTGAATGGATATGTGCTGTAATCACTCTTTGTAAATAAATGTACTGACGGTACTCTGTACCAGGCTCACAGTCACCTTTTGTCGGCTTAGTTTAACTGTAAATGCCTCTAAACTTAACTGTCATGTGAACGGTCTTCACATGACCCGTCATTTTGTAGGTTATCATACGAATTGTTGTGCCTAACTTTTTGTATGATTTCATACGAACCTGTTCATGAGAATGAGTTTACTTTTAAGTGACTATATCATCTGTCAAATTATTCTCAGGGCACAATTTTATTTTGTTGGGAAAATCAGTCCGTCCTAGAAATGAACTTAACTTAAACTTTGATGCATCTGGAGGCCTACGATTGGGATTTTATATAGCCTACTATCCACTGCTTGGCTGGTTAAATGTCTCCATTTGATTTAGCTGCAGGCTGCTACTGAACTACTAAGGGTGCTACTGAAGTATTAAGCGCACTACATTTGAGTAGTTATGCCCCTTTTACGCAAATCTAAGATCATATATTGTTCTAGAGTACATCTGACTCAGCGAAGTGTTTTTAAAACAAGAGCCAAATTCTGCTTAACACCAGAAATCGTGTGCACAGGAAGAGGAAGTTCTCAACTGCATTATGCTGTATTTAGCTTTGTAACAGCCTGTTGCTCAGACAGTCAGCAGCAAGACACCATGGAGGTTACAGCTTTCTTACTGTGTGAGTACTACATTTGTCTGTTTTCCCCATTTCGTGTTGCTTTACAAGTAACAGTACACAAAATAGAAATAAAAAGGATAGCAACACAAACGTTTTAGAGATAAATGTTGAAAAAAGTTTAACATATCTCTACATATCTATACATGTGGAATTAAAGGAGTTCCTTTTTAGGAATTGGGTTTGAGCACAGAGCCTAGTGTTTGTATTTGATGTGTATTTGTTGAGGCACCAACATTATCTGTATTTGTATTTAAATAAGTGTTGAAATAGGTGTAACAATCCTGGTTTTATTTTTATTACAATTGTTATTTTAGAATATGATTTGTTAGTATAAGTGTTCTTCAATAAAACAATATAGAATATTAATGAACTATAATGAATTCTATTAGTTTATGTGTAAATGTGGCACAGCAACGTCACTAGTATAGCCATAAATAGTGCTCTATTTCTTCAATGTGATATTTGCAACCGTGTGACACAGGCTGACTGAGCAGTGAGCACAAAGTGTAGGTGAACTGACTACAGAGCTTATGTAGGATTATCTCGTCTTCCCGCTCAAACAAACTCCTCTTCACATATTTCAAGTAAAGACACGTTACATAATAAACTACCTAAGCAAGTTAAGGTAAAAAACTCCAATCGAAACAAAATAGTGACACAATGTAATATGTTTTGAGGGTTTCTATTGTTTTTTTCTGGCACACAAGCTAGCACAGTTATGATTTAAATTTTCTTTTCACCCCCCCCCCAAAAAAGGAAACTGTACAAAATAATATTATTTATTAAACCCTTATTTGTGCTCTGCCGAATACCAAAATCAGCACCACCTCTAGAAATCAAGCCATGCAGATATCGATTACATCAATAGCATCTGTATTTCAACAGCAGTTTGTCAATTGTCTATACTTTTGAGCCAGATGTCCTTTATGGAAGCTACATGTCAATGTGAATAACTTAAGGCATTTCATTAAATCCATACGCATTCTAAAATATCTGAACTTAACTTTCCTCTAGTTATATTTAGCATGTAAAGTGTTGTGCAGCTGCAAAAACATTTTAACAAGATGACAATGTTATATGACTTAGTGATTGAATATTAATTCTACGTACAGTAAAAGCATCTTTTCACATATCTCTCCTCTTTTGTGTCTCTAGTGATGAATGCATTGATGTTGCTGGTTGCCCATATTCAGCATGATTATCATCAGACACCTGGTAAGTATCAGTTACCTGTTCCCAACCCTAACCCTAAACCCTAACCCTGCTCATCATCCGGGTAATTTTTGGCTCCACGATGGCTTCATGCGCTACTGAACAATTCTGATAGAAATAAACAGGGCTCCGCCTTTAATGCTGTATCCATTTCTTATAATACATCTATGGCATAGACAAGGTCTTCTTTAGCTGTAGATTCTTCAATTGTTTTTTGATTTCCCTCTTATTATAGAATGCACCTTATATCTGTCTGGGAACCAAGTTCTTCCTTAATTGTGTTCTCCATTTTTCAGTTTCAGACGCAGCTTTTCGTATCGTTCCAACCAGACTGCAGCTCTTTGAATACGAGTCTGTCCATTTTACCTGTGAGGGGTTTAATGTCTCAGCTGGGTGCAGCGTGAGAACCATCAAGGAATTCATTCCAAAATGTTCAAATGACACAGTAACGTCAACAGTGACATGCACCATTGACTTCACCTTTCCATCAGACAGCGGAGAATACTGGTGTGAAGCTGGAGGAGGAAAGAGAAGCAACACTGTCAACATCACTGTCACCGGTAGGTTGATTAAGTGTGTAGATATCATCACTAAAGTTTGGCAGTTATTCTGCTTCTAAACATTTTGTAATGCTGTTCAGCTGGTTCTGTGGTTCTGGAGAGTCCTGCTCTTCCTGTGATGGAGGGAGACGCTGTGACTCTGAGCTGTAGAACCAAGTTGACTTCCTTCTCCAGTCTCATCACCAATTTCTATAAAGATGGCCGCCTCATCGGGAGCAGTCCTACAGGAAACCTGACCATTGAAAGTGTTTTCAAGTCTCATGACGGCCGCTACAAGTGCAACATCTCTGGAGCTGGAGAATCACCAGAGAGCTGGCTGGCTGTCAGAGGTAAATGTGAAAAACAAATATATATACCTCTCAGCCTTTCAGACATATCATTCAGTTAACTGCACACGTGAACAAACTGCTAAATTGTGCAATGATTCAGTGGGCTATTGTCAGCCATGTGGTAGACTGGTGCATTCAATGCATGTTGGCATAGGCAACCCTGAACAGGGTAAGCAGATATAAAAAAACAACATAAACCACTAAATACTGTATGTGCCAGTATCTAACATGACATGTTTGTATGCTGTTGGTTAGGTGCTGATGTGATCATGGAGAGCCCTGCTCTTCCTGTGACTGAGAGAGAAGATGTGACTCTGCGCTGTCAAACGAAGGAAGCTCCCTCTGACCTCTCAGCTGATTTCTATAAAGATGGCCTTATCATTGGGAGCAACTCTACAGGAGAGATGACCATCCACAGTGTTTCCAAGTCTGATGAAGGACTCTACAAGTGCAGAATCTCTGGAGCTGGAGAATCACCAGAGAGGAGGCTGACCGTCAGAGGTGAGAGTATATTTTTACTGCAGCCCCGGCTGATGACACTGATGGTAGTAGCTAGCTGCTCGTCTTAACAGCATTTCTAGACAAGTGGGTGAGTCAGTACAACCCCATCTAACGCAGCCAAACGCTGAACTCACAGAACTTTATTTAAAATTCTAGAAGAGAAGTATGATGGCTCAGTGACACAAAGTGAGGACTCACAACGCGCAGACAGGACAGGTAGGGTAAAACTAAAGTTTACCAGGTCGTTGATCATAATAGTATTCGACAAAAGGTACGCAGTCAGAGCAGGCAACCTAAACCCAAAGGGTATAAGCAGGCAGGCAAGAATCTGGTATGAACAATTTTGTATTTAGACGTGGTTGAACCAGGGCTGCAAAAATCTATTGATCAACTAATCGTGGAAGCTCTAAACAAGGGGTCTTCAACGTTTTTTAAGCCAAGGACCCCTTAACTGAAAGAGAGTTGGAGCAGGGACTGTGTACTACACATATTGAATAAAATGAAGTTGCATATTAAACTGGGCCTACTATAACGTGTACGGTGGCCTAAAGCCTTTTTACATACCTTTTTAGTGCATAGAATAATAAGCTATTAAAATAATGATTGTCGGCATGATATTATGGGTCATCTTTTAATTTTACACATACATGTGGCACAGTGAATCGTTATTAACTGTATCTGTGGATGGTCTTAGTGACTACCTTACCCATAGGCCAGTAAGCCTATCATCAGTGGGGATTTATATATATTCATTTTTTTTTAAACTTTCAAAAATTGACAATAATTTGGAGGCCCCCCTGCAGAGAATCTGAGGACCCCCTAGGGGTCCCGGACCCCCTGTTGAAAATCTTTGCTCTAAACCCTAAATATGTCAGGCAATTTTTTCAGGGAAATGTGTATAAAATGATGCACTACACATTTAAAATGTTTCCATCAGATCAAATGGTACAAGAATATACAGGACACTGTTAAATAGTGTGGGATACATTGATTTGAAGATGCTTAAGTGGTAACAAGATAAAGGGTTAAGAAGCATGCCTTTTTTAAACTAATTGCATGAAGTTGCAATGTGAAAGTTGCGACCAGAACATTTCCAACACAAACTGCAATATGTTAAATATTGTATCGTCTGACAACAACAGATCATTTTGTTTAAGAAAGTCCTTCTTGTCATCATTCCAGCATCTGATAAAGAGATGGTTTCCCACCATTGCTACATCCTGCTTTGGACCGTTGTTGCTGTCGTATTGTTCCTGCAGCTGTTGGTGATTGGACTACTTTACTGGAAGAAACAGCTAGGTACTAAAGTTATACTTAATTCACACAAAACAAAGGTTTGGTGATTCTGATTGACTGGGTTATGCTGGATATATCAGATGTCGTTAATTAATGTTCGTTTTGTGCGTAACTTGTCAACAGGCCACAATAAAACTTAGCTGTTGTCGGGTTTGTGTTCAGGCTCTCTGCAGCCGGTGTCTGTACTCTGACACAAATTGTTTATGAGGTAAAAGATGCATCACTCTGTAGTGCAGTGTTCTTGCAGTTCCCAGGACCCTCAAGATTTAAATCAAGTAGCTTGTGAAAAATATTGTGGGCCGAATTTAGAGGGCTACAGCTGTAATACCTGCCTATCTGCAGGTATTAAAGGACTTAGATCATGATCAGTGCACCCCTAATTAGAAGTTATTCATGAAGAAGTTATTTGTATAGTAGGCTATGTACCCATAACACAGGAAAAGGAAAACTCACTTATTACATACTCCTGAATACCCACTGGTGTTTGGGACACCTCTTCCCATCTCCTTCTGTACTGTATGTCTATGTGTGTTCATATATTGGATGCCATGCCTATTTTTTTCTGTGATTACCTGTATATGTACAGTATGTCTGCCTACCTACCTCACTTAAATTATTCTACAAAATAATTCTGCAGAAATAGTGATAGTGATAATAAATGTCCTTCATGTTTCAGTCTTATTGGAGGTAAAGTTGAGTGATCCAAACAAGGACCTGTACGCTGTCGTCAAAAAAGACAAGAAGAAAAAGAAAGGTAATTACATGCACTTTGAGGTAAAGTGATAAACTATTCATCCGTCTGCATAGATGTCACTTTGAGGTTGTGACCAGAAATGTATGAGAACCTCTTTTTTCACAAAGTCACATCAACTAAATCCGTCATGGTTTTGACACTGCAGATGCTGCTGATAATTTGAGCCTCCACACAAACCGAAGCAAAGAACCACAGACAGAAAAAGGTAAGAGGGCCCCTCAACCCCTGCAGCCTGCAGTCCTCCACAGGACCAAAGTAGCATTCTGACATTAGGTCAAAACCAACCTGTGTACAGTTTAATAAAATATGTCTTACTAACTTTGTGTCTCTTTTTTCAGATAAGGATGAACCTTTGCTTCTGTCTTTTCACTCCACTTTTACCGGCGATGATACATCGCCAGGTCTCCAAAATGGTTACTATTTTATTTTAATTATTTATCCACAGATTCTGTTTGGGTCTGGTCATTATTGTAACAGTGACATGGGTTGTTCTGGACAACACTGACGCACCATCACCTTTCCTTAGGGTTGCATTCAAGTAATGGGACAGAGCTAATGACCAAAAAAATTTTAGTGTTTTAAAATGCTGGTTACTACGATGAACAAATATTACCAAATGGCTAAGACAATTTAAATTGTTTCCATATTTCCAGAACCAGGATTATTCAGCTTCCCATTGACAGCAGCGCCGTCAGCAGTAACAGACCCACCTTTTACAGATCAGGAGCCAGAATATGATTCCATCCAGATGACTGAGAAGGTAGGATTGACAGTAACACTGGCTTTTCATTTATTTTTAATCAAATTCTCCAGACCTTTATATTACCAACACATAAGGCCAAGAAAGACAGAGAAGGTAAGGTAACTTGATGCTCAGTGTGAAATTAAAGCAACTACCTGAAATGAGTCATTTCATGGGGTGACGCTCGAAATGTATCCATTGATTTACAGACGTCTCTTTCACCATGGCATCACGTGACAGACATGGAAGTTGGAATTCCACTGTTTGGCCACTATAGCCTGTAGCCATTTCAGCCTATATCCTGGGTTTAGTTACTCTTTAATGTATTGTCTTGTGCATAAACATAATTTAATTCTGTGGTTTCTGTGTGTCTTACAGATCACTGAGGAAGAAACACCTTGCTAAAGGAGATGAAGGAACTGCTTATAGCATGCTATATGTAGAAGAAAGTACATATCATATCAGTACTGAAACCTGTTGTAGCTAATTTGCACAATACAATCGTGTTAACGTATAAATAAAACATTTTATGAAGTGTAATGTTTTCAATTTTGGAATACATTCTATTGAACAATAGTCAGTGGTGTTGAATATACAGTAGTAGTTTAAAAGAACCACCCCATTGCAGAGTTTTATCGCTTATAGTGTGAAATACAGTTCAACTGCCGCTGTTTGGTGAACGGGGCCCAGCAGAAAGACGGAGCGGGACGACAGCGCCTCAGCTTGTTCAGGGAGTCAGGGAAATACCAACAAAAGCGGTCAAAACTGTGGTAACGCTTTTCATACGTATTCTTGTATGGTTTGCATCATGTGTTACATTACATGTCATTTAGCTGACGCTTTTATCCAAAGAGACTTATAATTGTTATATATGTCAGAGCATCTAGGGGTTAAGTGTCTTGCTCAGGGACACACTGGTTGATGTATCACAGTGGGAATTGAACCCAGGTCTCCCACACCAAAGGCATGGGTCATATCCACTGCTCCATCACACCCCAACTCATTTTATATTTTGCACAGTCACAAACACAGACACACCTTTGACTACAGTTGTTGATCACATTCTGTGCAATTTCATCTCTATAAGCCCTCCTGTAAGAAAACATTTGAATTGTGTTTTACAATAGCAGATTGTTTGTACAAATTGACAACAGATTGAAGTAAAATCATAACTTGGTTTTGGAGCGACATGTTAGATGGCGCTCTCCACTCCCATTCATCAAAACACCAAAGGGGCATGTTATCTTTTGCTGTGACTGTGCGCTGCAGGAACAATATGTCGTCCACCAACCTTCCAGCTGTCTTCTCTAAAGATGGCCTCTTCAGTGGAAGCAGCTCTGTGGGTAACATAACCATCCACAGTGTCTACAAGTCTCATGAAGGACTCTACAAGTGTAACATCTCTGGAGTTGGAGAATCAGCAGAAAGCTGGCTGGCCGTCAGAGGTGAGACCCAAACATGTTTCAAAATAAAAGCCCTACTTTTGATGCTTGTGTGGCGGGTGGGACTTTTTCGTTGGTGTTGAGCGCCTTTTTGGCCCGCTCAACGCCCAGACCCAAGGAAGACACCGGCAACGCCACCCAGGGAATTTCACCCCGAGAATAGGATTTGACTAACTCAATAGTTAAATCACCAAAATACAGAAAGCACACAGGTTTGATTTATGCACGAAGCCAGAGATGTAGTTCCATTAAAGGCAATCATTTTATTTATACAATCACTAAAAAAAAGGACATCCAGTAGAAAATACCATTAAAATAGGGAAAGAAAAGTGCTGAGGCCTTACCAGTGTTGAATTACCGTGACTACACCACAGACGCGAACAGACCCAGAGCGGAAATGTGCCTCCGGCGACAAAGAGTAAGGAGGGTCAAGAGGGCAAACCCCCTGCCTATATAGCATGCAGTTACTTCCTGATGGGTCCAAAGAGAGTGAGTATGATTGAAACCATTGTGACCAATCAACCTGCTACACTTGGCATAAAGTCAATTTAAGATTTGAAGTCATGTCTCCAGACTGTGAATTTAAGAATAGCTGAATCATTCAGATCATTGACTTTATTACACTTTCATGCTATAAAATGCAGCAGTTTTGCCACATTACAGAAGATACTTTCTTTAGTCTTTGCAGCGCTTCACAAAGAGACTTTAAGGATTGTTTAACCGTAGTGACTGCTGCTGCTGCTGGTGGGACTGCTGAACTGCGGGAAACTCGGTCACACCACATGTCCCAACACGTGTGTTTACTGTCCTGTCTCCTAAATGGTGGAACCAAGTCCCCATTGACATCAGGACAGCTGGAAGTCTACACATCTTCCACCGCAGGTTAAAAACAGATCTTTTCCGACTGCACCTTGGCTAAGAAGATGATGGTTATTAAAAAAAAAAAGAGATTGCACTTACATGTTGCACTTTGTAATGTGGCTTGTTGAAGCTAATGTACTTCTTCTATGTGATTATTGCTGTTCTGAGTACATTACATGTTCTGTACATTAATGGTTGAATGCACTTTGGACAGATTGGAAGTCGCTTTCGATAAAAACGACAGCTAAATAAAATGAAATGTAATGTGTGTGTGGATTTTAAAGTACCTAATATACTGTAAATCAGCAAACAATGACTTGTAATGTGTTGCATCAGAGAAAGTGGTAAATATATGAATGAATGAATTGGTGTTCTTCACAGTTATGCATGTGCAGGCTGTGGTCACTGACTAGCAGACAAGCAGAGCAAGTTACAAACCACAGAAGTGGCGGACAGACATAAGACCTATATTCAAAAGGTGTACTAGTTTTCTCTTGACATATACTGGGTTTTATTCAGCAGATGCTATGATGCGGTTTATAATTTGAGCGTCTCAGACACAAACCACATGAGAAAGTAACATACAGAAAAAGGTTTAATAATGAGCTTTATAGACTCTTTTTTTTTTTACAGTGTTAGAAACATACTGAAAATGTATTAATACATTTCTTTGAGCCCAATAACGTTCTCTCCTTGCATTGTTGTCTGTCACACTTAACTTTGTCTACAGAAGGAAAACGTTGTAGATAAAGTTACTTCTTTTACAGTGAGGACTGCTGATAGCACATTTCTATGGACTATTGATGTACTCAGTAAACAGCTACTTCATGTTCCTCATTTATAAATGAAGCTGTTTGATAATATGTTTGAATAAGCAGGTATGTAATGCACTGGGAATATATAAGTCAGTAATCTTAAAGAATTAAAATATAAGGATTGAAATCTATCACTTTCATCTAAAAAATTCTAAATCATTGACATTAACATCAAATGTTAATGACTTAGAATGTTATTGAGTGTTTGAAAAGATCAATGTGATAGCAGATTCATATACTTCAGTTTAAACCATTTAATTTTATTACTGACTGAATTAAATGATAGTTGTCTCTTTCTAACTGAAGTTGGAGTTTCCTTTCAAACCTCAACTCTGTTTCTTCATCTCTTCCACTTACACACTTATTTGTTGCTTGTGGTCCTCCATTTTTTCCTTTATTTGCCGCAGCAGTTTATCGGTGTCCAGTAAAAGTTGTTCTTGTTCTTCTTTTCTCTGGCGCACTTTAGATTTGAACCCTAAAAATGTTTCTTTCAGTGGAAAATATGCCTGTGCTTTGTCCCGTTTTGCTTCTTTATCCAGTTCCTTAACCTTCCATTCAGTTTCTTTTAGGTCTTCATCCACGTCAATCTTTTGACGATTAAGTTTTTCTCTCAGTCCCTGCAACGCTTGAAGAACCAGTTCATCCTGTTCCTTAATCTGTTTCCTTAACGCATTAACTTCCACTTTTAAGTCGTTCAGTTCTTCTTTCTGCTGTAGCTGTTCATCAAGTGTTGCCGTTTTCTCTTTTGTCATAAGCTGCTCTCTATGTCCGGTTGCTTCGGTGTCATCCACTGGGTACCTGTTGATCTCTGTGTAAATATAGAGGCAAGAAAGTATGTTAAACTCACACTCAGTTATGTTATTTAGGGAAAACATGTCAAACTGAACAGATACAGAGGCAAACGTGTGTCCTGCAGTAGCTTTACATTTTAGAATACATTTCTGACTTACTGGTTGTGTTTTGTTGCCACTTCCATAAAATTACAACAACTGCCAGAGTACATGTAAAGACAGCAGCCAAGGTAATGCTGATACGAATCGCAGAACACGATGACACCTCGGAGCATTCATCTGAGATGATAAGTCCTAGAACACAATGGCAAATATTTAAAACCTCTAAAAGTTCAAAAAGACAAATTGAATTAAAGAGAAGAAAATCATACGGATTTCTGTCTCTCTGGTCTGGTTGGTGTTCTTCTGCTGGACTCTACAGCTGAATCTGTTGCTGGGTCTCTTCTCCACAGTCACTCTGCTGCTGACAGTATAGAGATCATCAGGACCTCTGGCTGTCTCTGGAGGTCCAGCAGAGAGGAGTATTCCCTCACCGTCCAGCCACAGCACCTCAGGTTCTGGATACCAGCCTTTAGACTCACACTGTAGAACCGCTGCAGTGCTGCTTATGTTAATCCCCGCTATGACGGGTGAGGAGACAGAACCTGGTGACAAAATGAGTCTGACTTCAACATCACTAACAAAATGATGACATTTCAACCAACAGGGGCACTTTAGAGGTTTAGTTCCACTGCAACAATCAGTTGACAAGATAAAGTAAAAAAAACAACTCAAAGCATCTCTGATTGCATTACTCACCAACGCATGCTGTCACACTGTTAATTTACCAGTGAACACATTTACCATTTGAGTTTTTAAAGTAAATCAGATAACTGGAATGGATACTCACCAACAAGAAGTTGCACAGTGGATTCTTTGCTCTGTTTTGGAATGAAGCATCTGTATGTTCCACTATCGGAGGGTCTTATTCTGGACAATGTTAGTGAAAGGTCTCCGTGCTTCAGTTTGTCAGTGGACAGCGATGTTCTTCCTTTATAGGATGGGTTTTGGTTAACAAGGAGGTTTTGACCTTCATGCCACACGTGTACAAATCTGGGTTTCAGGTCAGGTCTCCCCCACTCCAGGGTCATTGAAACAGCATCTGCTGCCAGTTCCAGGTGACATGGCAAGATGATGTCATCACCAACTAATGCTACTATTAGGGAAGGTGGACCAGCAACCTGAGACTGACCTGAAAGGAAATGGGTACATTTTTAAATCCAGATTTCCTCCTTTCTTGGAGAAAAACTTTTTGGTTATTATGTTGTAATGTCAAAATCACATTTAAGCATTTATTCTTTATAATCCTTGTGTTTTTATTCAGCACATTGCATTTTCATACACCAATCTAAACGACAGTTCATGTGCATTCCTGCATGTGGATTGGAGGTTGTTTAGACTTCAGAGACTGAGAGTCTGAGAGGAAGGTGTATGCCCTTCGTGTGAACTGATAACCCACAAGGCCACAAAATCTAACATCCTCCTCTCCCAGATCCGTTCCCCTCTTGTCTGTTTAGATGTACGGGGAACGTGACCCCAGCTGGGGCAGAAAGGGGCAAAGGATTAGATAAAAGTGATTTTATGACGTATGCCTGTGTTTCCTTGATAAATGCCAGTACTGGACCTATATCTTTACTGTGGTCAGAAAGAAACGTCTAGAAGGTTGCTATCTTTATTGTTTGTGAGAATGTGCGAGTCATGTATACAATTGATTGTGTTCAAATGTCACTCCCCTTTCTCCCAATGTGCATTTAAGCTCACTCTTTCCTTTACTCATTGGACGAATCCTTTACACACTGAGCTACGTGCTTCTTGTGAAACTGTATTCCTCCTATTTTGCAAAATATATCTTTTAATAAAATACAAAAACCCAACTTGGCTTTAGTCTCAGTTCTGTCTAATTTGTTTCATTTTACTAAACTTTGAAATCTACACCCCCCCTGCTGCAAAGGAAACTTCCACTACAATGTACAATCCTATATTGAAATATCAATTAACCTAATTTAATAAGAAAGATATATTATAATGTATTCTATAAATATATACATTAATAAATACAAAAACATATATTTAGTCTTTATTTAGATCCAGTGTAATGCTGCATGTTTGTGATGATTCAGACATTTATTTTCATATTTATGTTACCTCCACAGGAGGGTGTCAGGAGGATCACAACAATGTGCTGGAAAGCCAAAGCTTTATGAAATGGGTTAATCATCCTGGAGTTCTGAAAATGCATTTTAAGAGAAAACAGACGTGATGTTTATATGATCAAAATTATCATAATGAACCAATCAATACACATTTCACGACCAAGTTGTATGACCTGGCCCGCCTTAACTTCTGCCACAACATGCAGAGCAGAGCACCTCCATTATGATCAACAGAAGCTGCTACACAGACTAAAGAAGCTGCACTGCTCGTCTCTATTTTTAGACAGGAGACACAGAGTCATGGACAGGTCTGTCAGAGCTGTGTGTGTTTGTGCTTGAACCACATAAACAAGCCTGAATACGAGGAGAAGACGGGGCAGTGGGCAGCGTGCAACTTTGGAGGCGGGCTTTAGGCTGCCTACCCAGAATTGGTTATTTTATCTATTGGCTAAACACATTTTCTTAACTTTTGATTGGGCGGGCTGAGCCCATTCTTGCCCTTGCCCATTACAGTTTTAAAAAAAATATCTCCCTGTGAGTACTCTTCATTGGGTAATAACAGTACATGAAGAGTTTAATTTAATTGATACTAACATTCTAATTTCAACCTTTTGCTTGATGCTTACAGTACACATTATTGTTACATTTAATGTATACTTTTAAAAGCGGACACAATATTGTCCCTAGGCAATCTTTCTTCATGATGCAGTTAGCAAAATGTTAAGAGAAACAAACATACTGTAAACCATAAATAAATGCAAACTACATGAACATAAAAGCCAGCGAACTTCAAGACAAACAGCCAAACTCATAAAGGCAAGAGAGTATTGGGAAGTAATGTTGCCAGTGCAGAACCATCATTTATCAACTGTGTAAAATACAAATTGCTTTCATCTAAAACAGGCAATGATGAATTTCTTACAATGAAAAGTTAATGTAAGTGCACACACCTGTTACAGTCTCCGTGTCAGTTTACTTCTGATAAATGGAACAGTACGCCTAAAGTCCTCAAATACAATCATGTGTACTTTGATCCCAATGATAATAAAACGGGTTGTTCCCTTTGTATGTGTTGGATACCAGCTGTTAGACTGCATGAACAATATTAAAAGAAAATGTTAAAGTAGTCGTGCCTTGTATACTGGGTTTGTGATTGGTTTAAAGAATTGCAATTGTCTTGGGCGGTGCTAAGCTCCGGACGCAGCGACGGTGACTCTGCGAAATAGTGTTGGGAAGGAACTTGTTTTGGTGGAACATTTGCACACAACATATGATATTAAAGGTCCAGTGTGTGGGAATTTCTCCCATCTAGCGTTGAGATCATATATCACAATCAACTCTCTCGCGCCACGCAGTTCAAAGTCCGTATTACAGCTACGGTAGCCTTCACGCTTCAAAAAGACAGTCTCTTGCTCTTTTCAATCTCCTTTTTCTTTTTCTGGGCGAAGAAGAAGACTCCTGTTCCTGAAATTTGGATTTTGAATAGGTGTGGTCCTCCATGTTTCCTACTTCAAACTTGCCGGGGCCGGGAAGCTACGATACCCGTTAGCAGCATTACCAGCACCTGTGAGTTTATCATGTGACAGAGAAAACATGAAAGGCGGAGCAGTATGTCTCTTACCGGCTAACGTATTTCAAGATGGAGCATGAATATGGAGCGTCTTCCCCAGTTCATGCGAATGCAAGCGTAAAATTTCAAGCCCAAAGGAATACTTGGAATTGATGGTGGTGGTAAATATTCATGAAAAAGGACACTTTGTGAACAGGCAACACAGATTTTGATAATGAACAACTAAACACGTTACACACTGGACCTTTAATTAAGTTTACTGTTTACACAATACAGTAACATGAGCTATTTAAATTAGCTGGATCCATGGTTAAACATTATTTGCTTTTACCAGTGTATCACAGTGTGTATTTTGTCCGTAGCAAATTCCCGCTTATCTGTTCAAAAACATCCCTGTTACAGTAAATGCCAAGAACCAAGCAAGCCTGCCTTGTTACACGATCCAAATTTTCTTTAAAATGTCCCATTATCAGCATAAAGCTTGCTAGCTCAAAAGTTGTCGTTTCCCGAAGAGAATAGTTAAACAACGGCAACACACATTGCCACACATCCTGGAAATGAACTGTCGCCGATCCAGACTACATGTGGCACGCTGTTGTATGTTATTTAACCCTGTTGTCAAGTTGCCCCGCACTACTTTTCATGTTTCCCGGATCAAACCTGTTAAGATCAGCCCTCTACTGCCTCCCCCTCCTGCACCTCCTCTCCCTCGGATGATTGATGACCATCCTGCTTACACGGTTCGTTGGATACTCGACTCCCACCGCCGGGGTAGAGGTGTTCAGTATCTCGTTGACTGGGAGGGTTACGGTCCTGAGGAGAGGAGCTGGGTACCCAGGCGACAGATACTTGATGCTACTCTGGTGAGTGAGGAATTTCCATTGCTCCCATCCAGAGAAGCCTGGTGGAGCGCCAGGAGGCGCTCGTCGGAGGGGGGGGGGGGGGGATGGGGGGGTACTGTCACACCTCCACCTGCCGTGACTTCCGCACGTTGACAGTCTGGTGTGTGTGTGTGTGTTTTGTTTTATTTCTTCATTTTGTTATGCCTGTCGTGTGTTTGGTGTGTTTTGGTTCTCTGTTCCACAGAGTGTGGACACGCCCCCCCCCCGGGTGACTCTCCTCACACCTGGCACTAATCCCAATCAGCGCACCTGCTACTCATCCTGCTCCATCAACTGCCTTCATATACCAGCCTGACTTTCCTCTCCGTGCCGTATTGTTGCTTACCACCGAGTATGTCTATTAACCAGCTTTGTGGTAATTGTATCCAGTCTAGTTCTTGTTTGTTGTACTTACCTGTCTGCTCCGTTATTAACTGGAAGATTTCTGTCCTAGAATTACCCACCTTCAGAATCCACCTCTGCCAGCCCAGCCATCTTTGGACCCAGCACCCCCACTGCCAGCCAACACTCATAGTATCAATAAAATAAGATTATTTACCACCTACTCCAGTCTGAGTTCTGCCCCCCATCCATGACATTGAGAAATGCGATTTACCAATAGTAAAAAAGCAAATGACAAACTGTCAAGTTTTTTGAAGCATATTGCAGCATTTCTGATTCATTTCCATGACATACTGTAAGGTAGCACAATCCATGCAATAAGTGCCCTTATTTTTGTTGTAATCTAGTCTTGGTTTATGATAAAATGCTGAAATGTACCTCAAAGACAAAAGTGATATTGTGATGCTCCCGGTTTGTGTGTTGCGTGACAAATTGTTACTGTTAGGAGAAAAATATTATCAGTGCTGTGGTAAAAGAGTTGATCCTGCAATGTGTGTGTGTATCAAGTGTTTTGGTTGCACTGTTGGATTTAGGATTGATTCATTAATAGATAGAATAATGGTTGATCATTTCGATAAAAACTGCAGTTTTTAAGAAGTGAACTTAGTATAGAAAATGTGGATTACCACTGGCAAAGAAAATTGTGATCAACTACATTCACTTCACCAAGATATAACAGGTTGAGAAACATTTTTCTTCATCTGGGGGAAATTGAGAGGAAGGAAATGTTTCACGTGTGACAGGCAGCTGATTTACTGCAGAGGGCAGAATCGGACTAATTCATCATGCTCTTCAGTAACTGAATGTGTGTGTGTGTGTGTGTGTGTGTGTGTGTGTGTTTCAGTCATTGATTGCAAGTACATACCATACAACACTGCAGCAACTATGTCTCTTGTGAAAGAAATGTTGCCTTGTAGGTCGACACATCATTTCATAAACATTCAGTCATTCAGTTACCGAGTGGTGTTAGATCTTCAGCAGACCTTCAGGGATCATTACCTTAAAGTTCACTGTCTCTGCAAGTCTATAGATGTGATATTCTGACATGGTTAACTTTTCAGGATATTAGTCTGTGTTAGATTGTAAGGTCCTTTTATTGGTTTATTAAGCTCTTAATAGTCTTAGCCCTAGTTATTTATCAGATGTATCTGTTTTAGTTGGTTTTATAATTGATTTAATTAGTTGTTTTTATTCTACTTTATTTATCTGTATTTTATGAGTGTGTGTGTGTGTGTGTGTGTGTGTGTGTGTGTGTGTGTGTGTGTGTGTGTGTGTGTGCGTGTTTGAGTGTGTGAGAAAAGTTTATAGTATAAAAAGTATAGTATGATCGATTAAGTCTGACTTAATCAACTTTATTTTTAGAGGTCCTTCTCTGCCCATACAGCAACGTTGTTAATAAAATCCTCTGTTGTCTTTTACATCAATTAGAGAACTCTCTGAAATATACCGTGTGCTGTGGAAACTTTTCTAGAAACTCAACAGGAAGGGGAGGGTCTTAGCTTCATACTTCAGTTGTATTTTGTTCAGATACTCAGACAGTCAGCAGCAAGACATCATGGAGGTTACAGCTCTCTACTTCAGACTGTGTGAGTAATATAATAATATAATAGTTACATGTTATATCCTGTTACAGCTATTATCATATATTTTTTATCATTTATATTTTTTTTTAAAGTGGCTTACTCACTATAATTTATAATTCCGTCATGTCTTGTCTCTGTCATTACCTGTCTTGTTGTTTTATTATGTATTTATCTAATGTAAGGTAACCTCGGGTGTTTCGAAAGGCGCCTCCAAATGAGATGTATTATTATTTCAGTATTATAATTGCATTTTATTAATCATTTAAAATTACCAGATATAAAAGCTGTGGCGAGTAAAAACTCATTGAACAATATGATCATATAACATAAAGTATTATAGGCCTAATTTATTAATGAAATTCAATGTTGGACGTAAAGAAGAAAATTAAGAAATGTAGAACCGTCGAGAGTCATACGTCAAAATATTAACTTCAAGTGAAGACTAATCATGTAAAGAGGGACAACTAAGCAGATAAATGTTTATTATTGAACAAGAAAATAGCTTGATATTAGAGAGGTTTGATTTTTAGTTATATCTGAACTTGATATATAGCTATAGATATATTAGTCAATTCAATCAAACAATAAAAATACCATTAAGTCAATACTTTAACAACCCGGTCTGTTGTTTTAAAACTACCTTAAAGAATAGCTGAAAATTACATTTATTTTCATGAGTAAAGAAATCACAAAAGTACATATGTTAGGCATCACAGCACTTAAATGAAGGATGTAATACAACAGTGATCCTCCAATTGTCATGTGTATTTAGCTTTTTAAGAAACATACAATCTGTATCTGGTATAAAGCTCTAATATTTGTATTTGTAGTGATGGATGTGTTGCTGCTACTTGATGTACAAGTTCAGAACTGCTATGCTAAGAAAGCTGGTAAGTAGCAGTTAGCATGTATAAACAAAATCATTTTTACAATTGTTTAATTTTAATAATGAATTGCCAACTCATGTGCCTGTAAATTGCATAACAGGATTGCTTCATTTTTTTTTTATTATCTTTTTAATTAAATAATACCTTTGTCGCCTGCTGTCAGTTAGAATGCATAAGTGTATCAACTAATTTTAATTATGAAGTACAGTATTAATAATTTTGTTTATAATTAATGTTTATCATTTTTTAAGTAACAGGTTTGGTAAAATACCTGTTCTGTATCTCCCTTTCTCTCTTTTACAGATGCAGCTTTTCCTCATATTGCTCCAAACAAACTGCAGTTCTTTGAATATGAGTCCATCTCTGTAGATTGTGGGGAGTTGGATTACTCATCTGAATGGAGAGTGATGAGGAAGCTGAAAGAAGTTCCAACAAATACTACCCAATGGGAAACCTCAACAGGAACCATTACCATTAAACCTGCCTTCACATCAGACAGTGGAGAATACTGGTGTGAGAATAAAGAGGGAGACAGAAGCAGCAGCGTCAACATTACCATCACTGGTATTTATCCACTACTAAAGAGAGATTTTAGATGCCAAAACGCGCCTTTTTATTTTCAGAAAGGTCGGCATCTCAACAATACAAAATTTGGGGGATATTTTGGGCAAATGCAAGTAAATTCTGTCTGACATAACAGCTGCGGTTGAAAAGTGATAATGTCTACACTTTGAAATATTGGCTTCTGAATATGTTTTCCACATATGACCTGTGGAAATTGGCAAGAATGTCCTCCAGAAACCCAGAAACCCTTGTAATCCAATGAGGTAAATTATAATTCTGTTTCTTTTGTTAAGCTAGTGAAGTGATCCTGCAGAGTCCTACGGTTCCTGTGATGGAGGGAGAAAGTGTGAGTCTGTCCTGCAGAAACCAGATGGCTATCTCCAACCTCCCAGCTGATTTCTATAAAGATGGCCTCCTCAGTTCAACTGGATATGAAGGAGACTTCAACATCAACCATGTTTCCAAGTCTGATGAAGGACTCTACAAGTGCAGCATCTCTGGAGTTGGAGAATCACCAGAGAGCTGGCTGGCTGTCAGAGGTGAGAACCAGTTTTCAAAAATGTATCCATTTGTTGAAAGATCAAGCTTGTCTTCAGGAGTTACAAATGTCAGCCTGTTGTAAAAATAATATTTGTTGTTGCAACTGGATATCATTTGTATCATGCTGGATGCATGTGCAGTATCAGGATCTCTTTTTTTAAAGAGTGAGTAGTTTATTAGAGTGTGACAGTTTAACCACATTGCTCCATACATATTTTCACACATCTGAAGATGCTGTTTTTATAAACAGAGCTGCTGCAGCATTCAAATACACTCCCTGTGGTCAACTACCAACACTGTGTGACAGATCTATAAATGTACAAATGCCACATTTGTCATATCAAAGTTGCATTAAATATCAGTTTGATGTTTAAATGGTGTTCATGTCAACGTCAAAGTCAAGCTTAACTACCAACTAATAGACTAGGCAACTCATGGACCCCTCAAGTCAGCCAAATTAAATGTAAACAAGTCACAGACACAGCAACATTTTATATCTGAGACGTCTATCCCACGATATGAACTTTGTATTAGACAATTCTTTTCAGTTTGTGAAGTCTGGAAATATCACATATCGATGGCATAGTAGGCCTACTTTCATTCAAATTGTCATAACTATATCACATGACATGGACCAATGAAAAAGCTCCTGTACGAAAGTATAATGGTGTCACAGATAAAACGATGATATATGGATATATTGACCATCAGTATACTGTATGTCTCCAAGACCTCAAAATGAAATGATACATGTGAATATGACAACAGTTGATTCCTTTGCCACTGGTTAATACTCATTTTAGTTGTTTGTGGCTGTTTATCTTTAATAACCATGTCATTCAAAATATTTATAATTGTTTAGGTGGTTCTGTGAGGTTGGAGACTCCTGTCCTTCCTGTGATGGAGGAAGATGCTGTGACTTTCCATTGCAAGAACAGCATAGCTTCTTCCAACATATTAGCGTCCTTCATTAAAGATGGCTTCCTCATAAAGAACATCTCCACAGGAAACATGACCATCCATTGTGCATCCGGGTCTGATGAGGGACTTTACAAGTGTAACACCTCTAGAGCTGGAGAATCACCAGAGAGCTGGCTGATTGTCAGAGGTGAGACATACATTGTATCTAATTAAAAATGTAACTTTGAAGTTTTATACATGGTAGCTTTAAAGTGATATAATGGTAGAAGAATGGTGTTCAAATTCAAGAACGCCTATTATGCTTTTTTTTGGATATTTCCCGTCTTTTAGTGTTATAGTTTTTTGTGTGTTAAAGATGTATAAAGTATAAGAAAACACATTACACATTACACTCCAAATGGAGTTTTCTCTCCCATAGACGGCACTTTTGTCTCAACTTCCTAAAAACACTTTGCCCACATTCCAAATTCCTCAATTTGTGATGCCATTGATCCAGAAAGCCCAGTTTTTTATATGTGCTGCCCATAGGTGCTGCCTGAGTGAGCACAGCCCGCCCAGTGGCTTGTTAAAATTAAATAACAGAGTGGGCCAGCTGACCAATCAGAGCAGCCTGGGCTTCTCAGATAGGCGAGCCAAGAGCTTAGAGCGTTTTTAGGTGGGGGCATTGCAGCAATGGGCAGAATGAGAAACAGTATGTTTTTGTAACATCAAAGCATATAAACCAATTCTAGTAGACACATGTGATGTTAAAAAGAAGTATAATAAGGGCTCTTTAAAACCCATTAAAATATAAAACCATGCCAAGTGATCAGACTGAATCATTACACCATCAAATGAATATCAGTGAAAAAAAAGTGGCCAGTGTAGATCCTGATGTGTGGGTGTGTGTGTGTGGGGGGGGGGGGGGGGGGGGGGGGGGGGGGGATCAGAGTGGGCGAGAGGGGAGGGTGTTGAGCTTTGTGACAGCGTGGAGAATAAATCTGTTTGCCAGTCTGGTGGAACAGGCTCGGATGCTCCGGTACCGTCTCCCAGATGGCAAGAGGCTGTGTGAGGGGTGGCGGAGGTCACCCACAATGCTGGCTGCTGTAGGGGTGAGGCGGGTTGGGTAAATGTCCAGGAGTGAGGGGAGTGGGACACTAATGATCCGCCCAGCAGCCTTCACCATGCGCTGCAGGGTCTTACGGTTGGAGGCAGTGCAGCTCCCGTGAAAGTGTGTTTTAAGAAGTGATTTAAAAGAAGTCACTGATTCAACAAGCATCTCAAAACGATGCTATATAAATGAATTTGCCTCACTTTATGTACCCTATCAAGCACATAATGCATTGAAACACCTGTTTTCTGTGTCTTTGCAGCACTTCACAGAGACACTCATCCCCCCTTAGACTGCTCCTGTCATATTTACCTCATCTTAAGGACTGTTTTCACCATTTTAATGGTGGCTCTGCTGCTGCTGCTGGTGGGACTGCTGCACTCTGGGAAACTCAGAGTCACACAAAAGCAACTGATTCCCTCTAACTGTAAATGTGAAGGTAATTGTCAGACGGAACAAACAAAGAGTAAACGACAGAGAATACCGAGTAAAGAGTTTAATGACTGACTTTGGTCAATGAGAAAGTATTTCATGTACCATCATACTTCAATCTCTCCATCCTATGTGGGGAGATTAGAAGAGTACAATTAAGAAACAAGTCATCTTATATGCTTTTTATGCTGTTTGTTGTTGCACAGTTTAGCTGCAAAAATTTAGTACAGCTTTGAGCAACATACAAATGTAGCAGCCTTCATTAGATGGACTAGAAAAGGTTTCACAGTTCTGTTACCACTTGGTGTGGTTATTATCAGACTGTCAAAAGCAGAAAACGTTCAGTAACCACAGATGAACGCTTGACTATTTTCAGAAGGCCTGCTTTATATCTTGTTCTACGTTTCATTTTAGATACTACTGATGCTGGTGATAATTTCAGCTTCTTAGACACAAACCACACAAAAGAAAGAGAGCTGTTCTCATGAACCATTCATACATATAGCTACAAAATGTAAGCTCCACATAGGGGGAAGGTCGGGTGGACGTTGGGCCCAAAGGTTAGCACTGTGGCCTCACAGCAAGAAGGTTCTGGGTTTGAATCGAGGCCCTTCCGGGCCTTTCTGTGTGGAGTTTGTATGTTCTCCCCATGTTTGTGTGGGTTTCCTCTGGGTGCTCCGGTTTCCCCCACCATCAAAAACATGTACTAGGTTCTCCAGTCAGTGCCCTTGATCAAGGCACTGGCTCAGATCTGGAGTTGGTCCCCTGGCGTTGTAAATGGCTGCCCACTGCTCCCTTGAGGGATGGGTGAAATGCAGAGAAATGAATTTCGCTACATGTATGTGTATGTGACAATAAAGTACCTTTAATAAAACACAGGGCTTTAAGGCGTGGAAGTGGCGTTCATGTCCCGGAAGACATTAAGGGGAAAAACCAGGAAACAAGTGGTCCTGTGTCGGGAGTACTACTTAAGAGGACCGTGTTTTAAACCAAAGCATGATATTTTTTCTAATCTTAACTAGTTATTTTGGTGCCTAAACATAACTGTTTTTGCTGCATGACAGTCACCTTTTGTTGACTAAACTACCAGGTTTAAAATCGTTTTTTTTGGAAAAATGTAATTGTAAAGACCGCTAAACTTGACTGTCATGTGACCAGTCGCTTTAATTTCATATAATATCATACAAATTGTTGTGCAAGAGTTGTCGTACGATATCATGAGTTAGGTTTCAGTTTTTCTTTCCACTCATACATGACCCTCACTGGTCCTTTGGTCTATGGTCGCTGGTTCAACACTTTTTTATGACATATTAAAGCTTCTTTCAGTAAAATAGCTTTCTCTGTTTGCCTCTTTGTGTATCACAGATATACAGTATTTGTCCTAGCTGTGTCTGTGGAAGGTAAAAGTAAAATAAGAGTAAGACTTGTGTAAGCATTTCTGCATGTCTTTAATTTTCTGTTTGCTGTGTTTGTATTCCTGTCAATCTATCACATTCTATAAATTGTGGGCATTTAGCTGGGATGCCCTTTTCCTCTGGTAACATTTCATCACAGCTCAGCTGACTCCAGCAAACACATCATCATCATCCTCCAGGATGAATTGATTCATCCTGCAACATGTTTCAGGGTCTGCAGTTTACTGTATTTTACTGGGGGTTTATTTTGATCAAGAACAAACGACATTGGTAGCTATGATGCCTCGAAGAAAGGTATATGTTCTGCACAGTATTCACAATAAAGTTTTATTCATTAATTTCTTTACAAAATATGGTTAATGTATTGCCGTGCACACATACAACATATTCAGTCAGGGTCTCAGTAAAAACATGACATTGACTGATTAATAAAAAGATTAAAAATAGAAAATTTAACCCAACAGGCAAAAGTTATTTATCAAACATCACAAAACATAAAAAGGCCACATATTGAGCTATTACAAAAAAGACAAAACCAATCTGTATATCAAGACAAAACCAATCTGTATTTCAACAACATATCTCAATTGCATAAGCAACATCAGCAACTGAAACTGTAATGATTTTATTTTCCGTTGACTTGGAAGTGTTGGGAGGAAACTCTGCTGACCCCTACACCCCTAGTCCCTTTGCATTAACCTACATCCTGGACTATACACCTGCCCATTACACATACTAGATATATTTTTTGCACAGTATGCACTCAATCCATTCAGCCTCTATTTTCTTTTTTTTCTAAACGGCTATTTTGTATATATTTGTTTCTGTATTTATTGTTTATTTCATATTAATGTTCAATCTGTTTGTTTATTAAGCACCAGCCACCAAGGCAAATTCCTTGTGTTATTTACTTTTCTTTTTCTGATTCTGATCGAGTGATTATGCGGCAGATCAGCAGACTTTTCTCCCTATTTCATGTTTGAGCTGATTTTACCACCAAAAGGTGTTATTTACTCTAATCTGAAGTTAACAGATCAACTCAGTAAATACTGATATGTCATAAATTGTTCAGGATGTTTTAGTCACACACACTGCACTAAGTCAGTTAAAGACAGCCTCACATGAAATGAAATCGTCAAATACTCCCTTGGTCAGGACCCTTGACATCACATTTGAACACTCTGGTTGCGGAACCCCTTGGTGTCATTTAGGAGCATGCAGGGTAAAACCACTTAGGGTTAGAAAAATATCGTGGGTGGGTTTAAATGATGGACATTTAAGTGACACACACAGGGGGCACAGACCCCGGTCTCCTGGGTGAAGTTACCTGTACAGCAGTGTGGTAGTAGCAGCAGGACAAGAGTGGGATGGGAAACCCAAACACTGTCGGTACAGAGTCACAGTTGTGGGCATTTTTCATCCTTTAGGTCAGGCAAGGACCCCTTAACTGGAAGAGAGACGGAGCAACAACTCTCTACTACATATATTGTATAAAATGCTGCATATTAAACTGGGCCTACAATAACATGTAGGGTGGCCCAAAACCTTTATACATACATGTTTTGCATAGAATACTATTAAAATAGTTGTTGGAATGATTTTATAAATCAAACATACATGTGGCACTGTGAATCCTTAGGATTAACTATCTGTAGATGGCTTTAGTGACTACCTTACCTACAGGTCAATCCTATCATCAGTGGGCATTTATATTTGCTATTAATATGTTGGATTCATTTTAGGACTTTTCTAACTTTTGAAAAAAAATGTAAAAAAAACATAACCATAATTTGGAGACCCCCCTGCATTGACTCTGACGACCACCTAGGGGTCGCGGACCCCCTGTTGAAGATCCCTGCTTTAGGTGAAACATCCTTGAGTTCTGAAACCAGTACAAGTTGTCAACGAGTCAAATATACTTCCCAGCTAAAAGCCTTTTGCAACAGCAAGCCTGTAATACTTGACTAATTTAAACAGAATGAATGCTGATCACGTTAAACGTATCTTAAAGGTTTTTATCTAAGAATAATTGTTTAAAAGCAGGTTTGTTCTCTTCACCTTCCTGCTGGTCATCATTTTATGCTCACGCAGAGGGACAAATTGATACATTTGATTTGGCTTTTTGGCAAATGTTGCACTTTTACACCAGTGAGTGAAATATTTCAGCTTCTTTTCACTCACATATTTGAGTCCATTCTCTCTACAAAAACACGGCATCAGTTGTTTGTTCAACGGCTTAAATCAAACTTAAGAAAGCAGTGCAACCTTAGATCCCACTCTTTTATGTCTTTTTTACATTCAAGAGGCAATCATTCATTTATTTTAGTTTAGTTTTGATAACTTTAATTAAAATAGTAACCGTATAAAAGCTTGGATACCTGTAAAGTAATAAATAAATGATCATGCCTTGCAGTGTTTGACATCCCTCCAATAAGGTACTTTAGCAAGGAGCATACATAATTGTAAACATCAGATACTTTTATCCATCTTGTGTGAGTACATTAATTACCATTAAGAAACAGTCATAGCTCCAGTATTATTTTAATCACCTCCTGCAATCTCAGCCATCTAATTTTTATGTTTTTTAACTGTGTATTACCAAATTTCTGTCAACGTGTCTTCTAATTGTTGGAGAGTTTCATCTGCAATAACATTTCAGCTTTGAGCAACACAAACAAATGTGACAGCCTCCATTAGATGGACTAGAACATGTTCATTTATTTCTTTTAAGAAAGGAGTCATGTACAGTTGTTATTAAAAACACATCAGTATTTCTCAGCTATAAAACATCAATGACTGCAAGGTTTAAGGAGTGTTAGGAGAAACTGTTCCTGTCTAACCTGAAGTAAACACAACAGAACAATCAGTAAATAGGGACAAAAGATCAACTATGGGTGAAATTAAATATAAATATGCCTACTATGAATTTGTATTTCAACTTTAACCATTAGTAAAACAATTGGTGATGCTGATATAATCTATTATACATTTTCAGGATTACTTAATCACACATTCTGTACAAAGTATTATGTATGTCAGTGAAGTACAGCCTAACATGAATTTTACAGCAAATACAGCAAAAGAATATTGTAGTACAATCTATTAAAAAATGCAACATTATGCAAGACAATGATGAGACAAAATCATTTCTATAAAACAAAGACACTTGAACTGAAATTCAAGTTAATGCAGCAACCTCCTTCGTTCATTTTCATGATGTCAAATGTGACTGGCTCTTTAGTGACTTGACGTGGAGGAAGTGAGCAAAGAATAGACTGACCAAAGTTCACTGTGGTCACATCTGGTTTGGAATGATCAGGTAGATTGACAACACTGTGGATCTAATATGAATACATCATTTTTCATTTATCATCATTGGAGGTTGGATTATTGTGTTCCTCTTCTCTCTCTTGCTGCTCTAACTGAAGTTTGGTCTCTTCTCTCTGTCTCTCCGTCTCTTTCAGGTCTTCATTTATTTTCTCCTTATCGCTCTCTAGTTTCTTTTTCCTTTCGGTCATTATAGTAATCATCTGCTCTACTGTCTCCTGTAACTTCCCTGTGTTCCATAACAGTTCATCATGTTCTATCTTTCTCCTGTCCAGATCCTTTCTGGTCTTTACACGCTTTTCCATTTTTTTACTTTTGTTCGTTATTGGGATGTTCTTCAGCCACTCGTTGTTCTCCTCTATCTGTGTCCTGTCCTCACACTGAAGTGAGTTGAGTTTCTCTCTCTGGTTCTCCAGTTCTTTCTTCTGGTTCGTCAATATTGTAATCACCTGTTGTACATGTTTCAAATCTCCATCATTCTTCTGTAACTCCTCATTAAGTTTTACTTCTTTCATGTCCAACGGAATCATTTTATCTCCCTCCATCAGATGCTGAAGTTCTGTCCTGCTGTTTGTGGTTTCTATGTGAACAGAAGCGATGGCTGTTTAGTTTGACGTTTAAACCTCTCTTGCAGAATTATCTAGCATTTAATTCTCAAATGTGACACAAACATTTGGTGGAAAATATAGTCAAATTACATGTTTTTATATTACTAAATTAATGTATACATTTTCTATTGATCATTATACCGTGGCCAGTTATATTTCTAGACTCTGATTGGCGGAAAAGTGTGGAAAAACTTTAGAGTGAAATTATTAATTTCAAATGAGTATGGTATGAGTGGGATAACAGCCAACAAGTTGGATGTTCCATTATTGCAATGGATGAAGCTATGGGGTGGTTCTCAGCCCTTCTTAGCCGTTCACTCTAAATGTAATTAATGTAAAAATAACCATCAAAGAAATATGAGAGTAACTTCAGATTTGTAAAGAAGAAAAATGAAGTTTTAACTTACTTATTTGGTGTGGTCCACATTTCCACAAAACAAAGACTGCCATGACAGACATGAAGCAGACAGCCAAGCAGATGGTGATGCGAACAGCAGAATTAGACTGCTCCATGAAGAAATCATCTAAAATTAACACAATAGATGTGTAAATACAACAATACTGTCTCTGACAAAGTAATAGCATCAATGTGTTTTTCTACCTGGAAGATGGATAGTTGTCTCTCTGGTCTGGTTGGTGTTCTTCTGCTGGACTCTACAGCTGAATCTGTTGCTGGGTCTCTTCTCCACAGTCACTCTGCTGCTGACAGTATAGAGATCATCAGGACCTCTGGCTGTCTCTGGAGGTCCAGCAGAGAGGAGGTCTCCCTCACCGTCCAGCCACAGCACCTCAGGCTCTGGATACCAGCCTTTAGACTCACACTGTAGAACCACTCCATTGCTGACTTTGGATATCTTTATGTCAGGTGAGGAGGCAGAACCTAAAAATGAAGAAATAGTTTGAATATAAAGTTGCCACAGCTGATTATAATGCCTATTTTTTCCCTAAAGTAACAGCCCAAGTGGTCTACAGTGACGCCCTAACTCTTTGGTCAGCCCAAATGCCTTTCTGGTGGTCCAAAATGCCTTTTTGATCATGTTGTGTGTCTCAAATGTGCCTTTGGTACTTGTGTAAAGCGTCCATGGTTTTCATGAAATGCGCTATAATAATCTAAGTTATTATATACATTGTTTGCTACAACACATTCTTAAAGCCTTGGCTCGTAACACATTGACAGTGATACCCAGTTTAGCTAAGGATGCATCCAGGCTAAGTTACCGTATGCAACACCTGAAATGCATCTGTAACATATTCTCTTATTGTAAATTAATTATTTTCTGTCTGAGCAAAATATTCATCGCAACTCCATAACCCCCTGGTAACTCTAAATCAGGAATACAGTTGGCAATGAAGCTCCGTGAAGAAAAGACCTTTACGACAGCAGGTGTGCTAAAAACACTACAGCGTTTGTGCAAAGTGACCGCTAGAATCAACACAAACTGAAAGTTAGCCACTTTAAGTGCCCAATGGATTCATGCCAACTTACCTACAGTAAGCTCGACAACAGATTCTGTATCAGATTTTGGAACAAGGCATTTGTAGGTTCCTGCATCAGAGAGTTTTACTTTAGAGAGTTTAAGAGAAATGTCTCCACACATTAGTCCGTTGGTGGACATTGATGTTCTCCCCATGTACAATGGATGCTCCTCAAGCTGAAGCTCCACGCCGTCTCGTCTCAAATAGACAAATCTGGGCTCTAGGTCAGGTCTCGCCCACTCCACAGTCAGGTCAGTAGCATCCCCAACAGTTTTCAGGTGGCATGGCAAAGTTATGTCATCACCAACCTTTGCCACTATTGGCTGAGATGTACCCATCACCTGAGACTGACCTATGGAAAAAAAACATGTTTATTATCCAACTCCTATATATCATTCAATGCATACCCATGCCAGGTTTGTATGCTATTGTACAAAAACTTAGGGACACCCATTCGTAAGATATCCTACGAAATGAGTAGGCCGCCAGCTGGTCATGTGACGACCAGTTCAAATGACAGTTGAGCTTAGCTGTCTCTATAGTTAAATTTAGCTGACAAAATGTGACTGTGAGCCAGGTACAGGGCACTGTGAGCTGCCGGTTGTTTCAGCAGACATTACAGTTAAGCTGACAACAAGTGAACGTATTGCGGCAGAGAGTTAATTCAGGCTCCAAAACAACTATTTAAGGTTAGAAAAAAGATGGTGGTTTGGATTAAAACACTTTCCTGGGTTAAACTCTTATACTTGCCCCAGGACATGAACTTCATTTCCCAGGTTGAAAGCCCTGTGTGTTATGACCCAGCCAACCTATGGCTATTTCCTGTAGGTATCACAACCATTCATTTCTGGTCATTTCATACCAAGTAAGGCTATGGCAGTAAAACCACTAAGTGCCTTGATGTTTTATTGGGTTGTAAAATGTATTGTATAGTGAGTTTTATTATGTTACCGTGTGTTTTTTGAGATATATATATATATATATATATATATATATATATATATATATATATATATATATATATATATCTAAAGTCTAATCATGATTTACCATATGTTTGTGTTTAATTTACCTCCACCAGAGTGTGTTAGGAGAAGGAGGACCACGGTGTGATGTAAGACCAATGCACTGAAGACACTGAGCTGAGGTTTCAAGAGGAGTCTGTCCTTCATGTGAATCATCCTGCAGTTCTGAAAATTAAAATAAGTCAACTGTGAAGTATGTCAGACCAATTAGATCTAAAATATCTCTCAAAACACTCTAAATCACTCCGAGAAGTCTGATATAACTGTAGGCAGTGTAATCGCTCAAATGGTTCAGACTTTAAGCCATTTTTTTTAAACTGAAGATTGTGATTAAACATGTTATCATCAACTCAAATGGAACAACGTTAATCATTGTAGTTAATACAAGAGGAAAGCTAGGACCATCATGCATTATTTTGTTTTCTCATAAATCACATTTGCTGTTCCATTATGCGGGTTCATAATGTTCACAACAACAGACGTCAACCTCATTTCTTGTGCTATAAGCAACTGATCAGTGCTACAAAACCAACGGAGATATATGAAAAATATTGCAGGAGAAGATAGCAATTTGACTTTCAATCTAGAAACTGGCAATACTTTAATTACATTAATGGCATGATGAAAAATTAAGCCAAGAATAAGTCTTTCATCTAAAACGTCCTACCTTTGGCAAGTGTGTCAGAGTCGCTGCACAGTCAAAGTCTGGAATAAAAACAGTGTACTTTGACTCCACCCCGTCTATAAATGGATAACGTATTTATGGCTTTATAGTTCCTTTCCAATGAACTGAAATGAATATGTGTGGCTTTTAGAGGTTTAGACTGCATGCACAATGTTTACATCTGCATGACTATTTGCTTTAAGTTATCACACTGTTCAATGAACTTATTGAGATCTTGTATTGATACAAACTGTAAATGATAAACAGAATGTTACAAATGAATACAAGATCACATTTCTAGAAAAGAAGGAGAAAAAAAGCAAAGCTTACTTTACCAGTCACATTTAATGTTAGTGTTTGCATACTATCAACTAAGTATTAAAATCATAGCCATTCTTCGCATCAAATAAGAGATACTAACTGATATGAAATGCCAGGCTTGGTCCAATATATTGATAACATATATATGTTTGTGTGTGTGTGTGTGTGTGTGTGTGTGTGTGTGTGTGTGTGTGTGTGTGTGTGTGTGTGTGTGTGTCCATGTGTTATACTTTCGTTTTCTTACAGTCTGTTTCTGCATGACCTGTTTTTACAGCTCAAACTGAACTTTGAACCTGCTATCTGCTGTAGTTGGTAGTTGTATAAAATACTACAGTAACAAGTCTTCCGGTGGGTGTATTAACCTATCTATACTGTATTAACATTAGAAAAAACAGCCGCCTACCTGAGAGAGTCACTTTCTAAAGTGTAATGTGTAAAAATATGAGTTGAGAAGAGATGAACGTTTAACCACAGTAAACCAACAGTAGTTGCAAGAGAGTCAAATTCTTGAATAAAAAATTGGTTGAAAAATAAAATATATGGAAATATTATCTATTAAGTTTGTATTAAGTTTATCTATTAGGTGGTAAAGCTTAAAAAAGTCAGCTCGTCATAAAAGTCATTCATAATGAATATTTTTCTGTTCACCAGTTATCAGCTCTAAAATCAGGTTCTTCTTGTTTTAAACTGAGCAGCTCTGTCTGTCAGAAACCTCCAACCTGCTGTTTCCTCACCAGAAGAGAAACAGGCAGGAAGAGGAGGGTCTGACCTGCATGATATTTATAATTCAGTGTGACTGACTGAACATCAGACTGCAACAGCAAGACAACATGGAGATTACATCTCTCTGCATCAGACTGTGTGAGTACTGAGACTGTGTAATGTCCACAGAAATATATTGAGACAATCGTTGTCAAATGACATGTTTGTTTCTTTAGGGGAAAATGTATATGAATGATCCAAAATGCAGTGATATATTTTGAATTTAAGATGGCAGATTTAAACACAGGTAATTTAAGATTTGTAATCGGCTTACTGATAATTGAGAAAATATTACATTTACATGTAATACTTGTGTTGTATGTTAAATGTACAACTAATACAGTAACGGCTCTCTGGTCTCTGCAGTGATGACTACGTTGTTGCTGCTGGTCGCACAAGTTGACTTCAGTTATTCTCAGAAAGCTGGTAAGTAGCAGTTTATTTATCAAACTTTAATATGTGTATTTGCTGTAGTTTTAACAACATCCCAAATAGGCTTTAAATATCTTATATTCTGTATCCCAAGTGATAATACCTTAAAACTATTATGCATTCAAATAACATACCGTAATAAACTAGTACAAATGTTGAGTCATAGGGCTCTTTGTGGCGATGTTGACGCGAATTTCAAATTATTTTGTTGAAACAGAACACATTTCATTGAAAAATGTTTGCCTTAATTATTTCATTCTTTGTGTCTCTCTCTTAGATGCATCTTTTCCTCAGGTTGTTCCAAACAGACAGCAGCACTTTGAATATGAGTCCATAGTTGTCAGCTGTGAGGGAGTGAAGGGACTGACTGGATGGAGAGTGATGAGGAAGATTAAAGGAGTTATTACAACATGTTCTTCTACCTGGTCAACATCGACAGGACCCTGCAAAATTAATAATGCCTATCCAGCGGTTGACAGTGGAGAATACTGGTGTGACATGGGAGTACAGAAAAGCAACACTGTCAACATCACAGTCACTGGTATGCAAATACTAAGCAGTAGTAAATACTAGGTACACAAAGTCATCACATTTTAGTCCGTGCACATGCTCAATATATTTTTAAAGTAGTAATAACCAGGAAAGAGCCGCCATATATGCCAGATTTGTTCCATGTATAGACTTTCAAACTGTGTAATTAGCATATTTCTTCAAACATATGTCGTTTAGCTGGCTCTGTGATCCTGGAGAGTCCTGTCCTTCCTGTGATGGAGGGGGAAGCTGTGACTCTGAGCTGCAGACAGAAGCAGACGTCCACCAATCTCACCACTCAATTCTTTAAAGATGGTCACTTCATGGAGAAGAGTTCTACAGGAATCATGACCATCCATAATGTTTCCAAGTCTTTCGAAGGACTCTACAAGTGCAGAATCTCTGGAGTTAGAGAATCACCAGAGAGCTGGCTGGCTGTCAGAGGTGAGACATGTTACAAACGTTACAAAACAAATCAAAGATTATGTGTACCTCGTGTCAAATTTCATGTTTTAAAACTTGACTGAAGTATTACAAATGACAACGTGTTACTGATTTCAACCTGCTCTTTGTTGAATGTTAATTAAGGAATGGACATAGACATTGTATAGAATATTTTTTCAAGTATTACATTGATATCAACAAGCATGTTTTTCCACAGCATTAGGATCATGTCTCATATGCAGCACATTGTATTATCTCTCCAGCAGCTGATGAAGAGCCTGATTCTACCCCTCATCCTTCCCCTCATCATGGCCCTCAGCTCTCGCTGCTGCTCTGTGTCGGTGTCGCTGTTTTCTTGGTGGCTATACTGCTGTTGGTGGGATTACTGCAATATAGGAAACGTCAAGCAATCACCAGAGGTACGGAGAATAAAAATCAGGCCTTCTCTCCTAAAATTACGTTCTTATTCACTTAAACGTTTTCGAAGTTCCCGTAGACGCCAGGGTCATGGATTGGTCACATAAACACAGGACTTGTACCTAGGATAGAGCTGTTCGTGTCACGTGTAAAACCAAAAGCCAACCCATTTCTTTGTTCTCTATACCTAACCAAGTACATTGTTTTAATTCACAGCGATAACCACATGTTTGAAACTGAAACCGTTTTCAGAACATGGGAACACATTTTTTTAAGAGACAGGGTTGAAATAAAGACAATGCAAAATGTGCTGAAAGTGCTTTTTCCATTCAAACAGATACCCTAATGTCTCCTTCGTCCTTCCAGCCTTTACCTTCCCTACAAACAGGTGAGGAACCAACCTCCTTTTAACATAACTATATAAATGTGTATTTTGTCATTATGGAAATTATCCCAGGAATGAAGGTGGGCTGAGATATTAATACAAGTAATTGTGTGCACATCCCACCTTCTGGCAGGTGCAGGACAAATGAAAATACTTTAAGCGAAAAGAATGTAATGTCCGCAACACTGCTTTAAACTCCCGTATGTAGATGCAACGTTTCGACCCTACTGGGTCTTCTTCAGGCAAATGGAAGAAGACCCAGTAGGGTGGAAACGTTGCATCTATATTAAATACGGGAGTTTAAGGCAGTGTTGTGGACATTACATTCTTTCGGCTGAGATATTAACCCTACCGGTATATATCTTATTATCTATTCATTCCTTAAAATTATAAAAATGTAATGCACACCACAGGTTGTAGTCATCTTGATTGTCCATTTTGAAGAAGGCATGAAGGCTGAAAAGCCATCTTTTTTTGTCCTAACTACTAATAATATTTAAAGGGATATATTTATAGAATATGTAGATAAGCTATCTGTGTACCAGTTTTCAGTAAAATGTAATATGTAATAATTGTCTGCCTATATACCTACCTGCTACGTTATTATGTTTCAGCACCTGAAAAGGCCAATGTAGCTGTCCCGTCCCAGGCAACATATGCTGTCGTCACAAAACCCAGAAGGGAGGTAGTAGAGAGAAGAGGTAATTAACACTGAATGCAACATGTTAACCCTTTAAAAGAAAGCTTAGAAAATGAAATGATCTCATTATATTAGTATTAAAGTGAATCTTCCTTTAGACTAAAGTCAGTGCTTGTGAATAGACATTACTTTTGTGTCACAACTAGAAATATAGAGAACCACTGCATTACTAATCAGTCATTCAAAGTATATTTTTTAAAGTTTATTCATGTTTAATCTGTATAAGACTGTGTCTTTCGGCCCTAGTGATGGTGAGAGCTTCTTATTTTAGCATCTCAGACTGAAACTACACGAGAAACCCACAGCCACAAACAGGTCGGTTGGCCCCTCAGCTCACTGTGTAGCAGCTCTGGTGATGGCTTTAAAGTCATATGTATATACGGTCGCGAGTCAAGAAACCACCATGAAAATACTACATGACAATGCAGGTCTTAGATGTATTTTTATAAGGACGCCAGGTACTTAAAGCCACCTCGCAGCCCCATGAGTTGTGTGGGTAGTGAAGAGGTGGCCAGTATATATAAATACACAATGGGGCCGGTAATGATATGACGCATGTATGTTTTTTATTTAAATCTAAGATGTCACTCAAATATGCATGTCTAATGACAGGATATTGCAGATGTTGACTTATTTTGTCAAGATCAAATGATCAAAGAAGTATTTCATTCTAATACTAATTATAATCTCTTTACTGTTAAGTAAAGGGTCAAACAGTATCAGTTTTATTATCTGCTTTAGCTGTACCAAGGCAGTCATGGAGTGGACTTTGTGCTTGTTGGGTACAGTGATGGAATGTTACTAAGTACATTTACTCAAGACAGTACTTTGAGGTACAAATTTGAGGTACTTCTACTTTACTTGAGTCTTTTCTTTCCACGCCACTTTTTACTTCTACTTTTTACTGCTACATTTCAGAGAGAAATATATTGTACTTTTTACTCCACTACATTAATCTGACAGTTTTTGTGACTAGTTACCTGACAGATTAAGATTTGTGTTCACATAACACATGTAGTTCATAAGATCTGATGTTTTATTCTAAAATGAAACTAGCCATCAAAATAACGGCTACAAGTCCAGCTGAAGTGATTAGACCATTAAACACAACTGTTTGGATCCTTTCCAGTTTCTACAATGGGGGGATTTTTCTGCATTGAGTACTTTTACTTGTAATACTTTAAGTACATTTCCTAACGATACTGACATACTTTTACTTAAAGGTCCAATATGTAATATATTTACTGTAACAAATCCAAAAACGACCTCAATGCGTCATCAGATATTAAGGAAACATGCTAAGGTGAAATACTATCTTTTCTGACAACAATGCTATTGCCAATATTTTCTCATTTTGAGATTTCCGTTCCGTGACTGAATATCTGTCTGTGTTTCGGCCTTCGTGTTGGTATCAACTGCCCTGCCATGATTGTTTTGTCAAAGTAGTTTATAGAAAATGCAATGGGCCAATAAGTGAGCCTTGTCGTACTACACATTTAGGAGGCAGGCCCAGCCATGATAACGGATGTGTGTATTAATAAAAACATTGTTCAATTGTGCACTTACGTATGTCTCAGGATGTCTAAAATTTTCTCTCTGTCAGACGATGACTTTACCCCTCTTTACTACACCATACAGTGAGGACAGCTTGACAACCAGGCCACCATGAAAAGGGTAATACAACTGAACTGGAATGTGATTTGTGTTTTGACTCTTGCTTTGCTGGAAACATTTGACTAAAATGTGTTTTTATTGGAGAGTAGGAGGCTAAACATCCTGATAGCTATATTCTCTGTCTCTTGTGTGTCTTGCAGGATACTGAGAACAAAGACTGAAGAATGAAGGCGAGGCTTTTCATAGCTCTGTGTGTGTGTGTGTGTGCAGGTCATACAACCACACAGAACTATTACATTAATGCAGGAGTCTTTAATGAGTACAGATGTTTTTAATCACCTCTGTTTTAATTTCGAATGCATTCAAGAACATAATTTTAGGAGTTATGTATGTCCATGAAAAAAGATAATGACATATTTTTTTTCTTAAAAGAAATACATAGAGAAACAATTAAATATGTTGCAGGTTATATATATATTTGTAAAGAGAGTAAATCGGTTGATTCTTATTAAATGACCATGTGGGGCTTGTTATAAAGTAGAAATGACCTACAAAGACTTTTTTCAACATCTTCGGAGAGCTTTAGCTAACTCACAGCATCAATGTCTATTTATAAGGCATCAGTGTGCAACAGTTAAACCACATTGTTCTACCTGTTCTGTTTGTTCATACATGTAAAGCTCTGTTTCCAAGAACAGAGCAGCTGCAGATTGTAATACACTGTGGTCAGCTGCTTGCATAATAACATCTGTTTGGGGTGCCTGGGTAGTTCACCTGTTAGAGCGTGCGCTCATGTACAGAGGCTCAGTCCTAAACACAGCGGCCATGGGTTCGATTCCTGTGGCCCTTTGCTGCATGTCATTCCCCCTCTCCTTCTCCTTTCATGTCTAAGCTGTCCTGTCACAAATAAAGGCCTAGAATGCAAAAAATATATTTGACCAGAAAGGTATATTGAAGTGATACAATTACTTTCAATGCATGATCTAAATTCTCATTGGCAGTTTTAGACATCAGGACATTACCTTTAGGAATAAATACAATTAAATTAGACAATTTGATCATAAATCAATTAAAGCTGTCCAATTGTTCAAAATAAAAACAAGAATAAGCATGCATACTAACAGCCACCAGATGTGTTCTGTTAAAATGAAAACCGTAAAGATTAGAATAGATTTATGAATTATTTTGACCTTAATTGTGTTTCCCTGATTTGGTTGATGCTGGGCATAGTTTTCTCAAATCAAATGTTGAATATAATGTCCTGATAGTCAGTTTGGCTTTATGTATATAGCCCAATATCACAAATCACACATTTGCCTCAGGAGGCTTTAGTACGTAGCTGATAGTAGGTCTGTATAAATAAAACTAAAAAAAGAGCTTGTAGGACAACTATGGCAAACATGGGTAAAGACAGTATGGTATATTTATGAAGATAGTAAACATTGTATTGATTCAAAATTAATAATATATGAACTATGTCAAAAAACAGCAAATGTTGCATTGTTTTGTTTTTGTTATTTAGATATTACCTCACAGATCACATTTGTACCTATTCAAATACCTAAACATTCAAATCCATGAATTCAGACTGTTCATAGCTCTATGCTGCCCCCAAATGGATCACCTTCGCTAGTGGCAATGTATAGATAGTCCTCATCAAATATTCTTTCATAACAGGGATTCAATACAGTCTCATGGCCATTTGTAAAAAAAATCTAATCAAATCCAACCAATCCTTAGAAAATGCTGGATTAGGAGTCAATTGAATGTCCATATCAACAGTACAGAGGCAATCATGGCAGTTCACAAAACCACAGTGATTAAACACAGACATTTGTTCCAATGCTTCCAAAAGTCTACGAAGTCCATTTGATGAAGAGATCATTCTAAAGGTGCTTTTCCAGACGACAGCGGGCAGTACTGGTGTGAATCTGGAGGGGGGAAGAGAAGCATCTCTGTGCACATCACGGTCACCGTATGTTTACGTTGAAACAGCAGTATTTGTTCAAACTCGTGTTTAATATGAAATATCAAACACCTTGTGATCAGCACATTCAGTGATCCTGGAGAGTCCTGCTCTTCCTGTGATGGAGGGAGAAGCTGTGACTCTGAGCTGCAGGAACAAGACGGCTTCTTTCAACCTTCAAGCTGATTTCTATCAAAACGGCCGCCTCATCAGTAGCAGCTCAACAGGAGA
The DNA here is from genome assembly GCA_023566125.1 of Zingel zingel. Taxonomy (NCBI): domain Eukaryota; kingdom Metazoa; phylum Chordata; class Actinopteri; order Perciformes; family Percidae; genus Zingel; species Zingel zingel. The sequence goes on from CM042336.1 coordinate 23,265,390, forward strand.
GATGACCCTCCACAGCGTTTCCAAGTCTGATGAATGACTCTACAAGTGCAACATCTCTGGAGCTGGAGAATCACCAGAGAGCTGGCTGGCTGTCAGAGGTGAGACACTAAAGGGTTATTAAACAATTTAGTTTTTATCCTAATTGTTTGATGATCAGCAGATTGATGGAGTGTGGTGTTGAGGTATAATTTAGTTAGTTGTACATACTTTTGTAGCAGATATCTATCTCTAGCTAATAATAGCTGCAAATAGCTTATTTTATCTTCACTACGTCTAAAACAACCATGTCTTCTGCAAAATGTGTTTATAATTTTAGAATTATAGCTGCTATAGACACAGAAGCAGCATAAAGTGCATGCAGCCAATCTGCAGTAAAACAATGTATTTCATTCTCATCTTAAAATAGAAGACACACTGAGTCACCGCTGTGTGTCATGACTGACATCACAGTAGATACTTTCTGTTGGCTTTTCAGCAGTTCCTCCAGAGACTCGTCCGTCCTCTGATGATGCGTTCCTCATCTTAAGAACCGTTCTCCCCCTGGTGATGATGGCTCCTCTGCTGCTGCTGCTGGGACTACTGCACTGTGGGAGACTCGGAGGTAAACAACAATAAGTCATGTCCACTCAAGTGTGAATATAATAGAGTTGTAGTTTTTAGAGTATACTAGTGCTAAGAATGAGGATAGAAGAAAGTTGTGACACAGGCCTGAAAAGAGACACAAAAACGACCAAAAACTTAAACACGGCGACTACAAACGGCTATAAAGAGACGCAAAAGAGCCAGAAAATGACCAAAAAGAGGTGCAAAATAGATACAAATCAACCTCAAAGGGACCCAAATTGACGAAAAGTAGACTCATTCAAACTCTTTGAGTTTGGGTGTCTTGTTCCTATGTAGACGGGGTGGGGGTCTCCTATATGTCTATGCCCAGGGGCCCAGTGTCTCATACTCCTTTCAATGCAGTATGCATCATCAATAACACAACTTAGAAGAGGAAAATACATTTTTAATTACAAACTGGTTGATAGAATGATGGTACTTGCATCTGTTGCTTTAAGACTTGTTGTTCATTGATTGATTTATGAATTCATGTTTTGAAGGGTCTAGAAGCAGATGTGCTGTGACCGAATCGAGACGTGAGGATTCTCAGAAGTCAAATGAAGACGCTCTGCAAATGACAGTTTCATTTTGAGCCGTGTCTACATTTAATAATCCACTCTGACCATAACTCTGACAAACCCTGTGCAGACTGACCACATCGTCTCTGCACCTCGATCAACACACCCTGTGGTGTTTGTATTTTATACAATCTAAAAAGCGGAAAAAAGTTTTTTTGAATAGAAAAGAAAAATGTTTTATTTGCATCATCACCATATTGTGATGTAATATTTGGATAGAAATGGAAAGTTGTAAAAGACCATTTTAATGACAGTAAAAGGCCAGTAGCTATCAGCCACATGTATGTCTAACTGTATGCAAATATACTACTTTTTTAATAAAGGATACGCAATAAAATGTCTGTCTGTCCAAAATGTTTTTTAATACTTTGAATAATGTACTGCAGGGGGTAGAGTAGGACGTGTGTGTGTGTGTGTGTGTGTGTGTGTGTGTGTGTGTGTGTCTCTGTGTGTATGTGTGTGTGTGTGTGTGTGTGTGTGTGTGTGTGTATGTATATGTGTCTCTCTGTCTGTCTGTGTGTGTGTGTGTGTGTGTGTGTGTGTGTGTCTGTGTGTCTGTGTGTGTGTGTGTGTGTGTGTGTGTGTGTGTGTGTGTGTGTGTGTGTGTGTGTGTGTGTGTGTGTGTGTGCGTGGAAGTGAAACATTGAAAAAAAGAATAGAGGAAATCGTGCTACTGATATTTTTTCCAGTATGTCTACATGTATTTAAGGAAACACCTTTGTGATAAGCGCCACAATCTTGAAATCAGCCGTTAATAAAAAATAAAACAAGTACCAGTTACACAACTTCCGTTATAGACAGATGTTCATGTATCTGCCTCACTAAACTTCAAAATGAAAAATTAAACAGAAAGAGTTCACAGAGCCAAGAGAAGCACAGGTTTGTCTTTTTCACAAGACAATGCTTACTCATATATTTCCTTTGAGAGACAATATCTGACAAGTACGTTCCATGATTGCATGACAGTAGCTATTTGCCTTTTTGGGAACCATTAACACCACAGAACGTGCAAACTTATCCCATTTACAGTATAATATGGCCACAAGCCAACAAAATGGCCATTTGCCAACAATATGTCATTTGTAAAATCTAAAATACCAAATTAATAACATAATTATATGACCAGTTTTGTTCTGACTTTCCTGTTTTAACCATAATGAAATATAGTTCTGAATGAAGTTTTTGGTTCTTTGGCTCCACCCACTGAGGTTATTTCTACCACGTCAGCAGCTCTGTCTCTGAGACAAGGTTTTTGACCTAATGCACAGAATTAGTGTTGCGTTAACAGTATAAAATAAGCCACATAGTCAGAGACCACTTCTCACCCACTTTCAATACTTGCAGTGAGACAACATGGTGGTCACAGCTCTCCGCATCAGACTGTGTGAGTACTGACTGTCTTCCTTTTAGTAAAACAAAAACAACAAAGAAGCAGGTTGAAGTTAATAAGGCTGTTAAACAAATTATGTGGACTGCTGCTGCAAAATGTTTATTTTTGACTTTGACCTTTCTATTCCATTTATGAGATTTAACAGACAATATGCTGAGCTTTAAGAGCAGCTGCAGTAGCTGTAGGAATCGATGAACGTATAGATGCTATAAACATGTCTCTGTGATGTTTGGCTCCTTTTGTTTGTCTCTCCAGTGATCCATGTGTTGTTCCTGCTGTGTGCTCTTAATCAGAAAGTCTGTAAGTACCAGTTGGTTGCTTATTAGTATGAAGGAAGTAGGAACACATGTTCTCTTGTGATTTTGGTGAACTGACCCTTTTTTGCTTTGTGTCAGATTCTGCGTTCCTTCGAGTCGACTCAAACAGGCTGCAGTTCTTTGAATATGAGCCTGTAACTTTCCATTGTGAGGGGGTCAAAGGGGAAGTACTCTCATGTAGAACTAATAGTAAGCAGTCATCCAAACTGGTTTCCTGTAACATTATAAATGTTTTTGTAGATGATAGTGGAGAGTACTGATGTGAGGCTGAAGGGGGGGAGAGAAGCAACAATATCAACATCACTGTCACTGGTATGTTTGATTTAAGATAAGATTTTGTCAAATTCATCTTGACTTTAACATGATATAAATATCAAACACCTTGTGATCAGCACATTCAGTGATCCTGGAGAGTCCTGCTCTTCCTGTGATGGAGGGAGAAGCTGTGACTCTGAGCTGCAGGAACAAGACGGCTTCTTTCAACCTTCAAGCTGATTTCTATCAAAACGGCCGCCTCATCAGTAGCAGCTCAACAGGAGAGATGACCCTCCACAGCGTTTCCAAGTCTGATGAAGGACTCTACAAGTGCAGAATCTCTGGAGTTGGAGAATCACCAGAGAGCTGGCTGTCTGTCAGAGGTGAGATACAGCAATGTTTCAAAAATAACATTTATACATACATGTGAAACAAATGACTATAGATTTGAAGTTAGGTTTAATCATTCTCTGCCATTTTTTCACTAAAGAGACTACTTCCACCTCTTCCAATCCCATCTCCTCCGATTCTACCCCATGGATCGTTGTCACTGTTCTATTGATGCTTCTGCTCGTGGCGGTAGGACTACTTCACTTTGGAAAAGCTTATTTGCACACAGGTACGGATACATTTCAAACAGTGTTGCTGCTAGAAGCGCTCATAGCTATTGCTGCCCTGCACTCCAAGAGGTCACCTGTCAGTCAAACTGTAGGTGGAACTTTGATGCGTTTAACCTTTGATTTTGTGTTGGTGCCATTTAAGTGTCTGTAGATTGCTCTCGTTTATATACTAATGTAATTACTCCTTTGGACAAACTCAGTTCTGCTTCTGCAACCAATCACATTCTGTGAAACAGAAGTGCCTTTCATGGTATCTCTGCAATGTATAGCTCAACCAGCATTTTTTTTTAAGATATTTTTTGGGCTTTCATGGCCTTTAGTTGATAGGACAGCTTGGAGGCAGAAAAGGGGTAGACAGAGAGGGGAGGTTACATGCAACAAAGGGCCGTGGGTCAGAATGGAACCGGGGCCACTGCGGTTAGGACTGAGTCTTAGTATATGAGGCGCAGCCTTAACAGTTGAGCTACCAGGGCGCCCCCAAATTGTTTTGTTTCTTTTAATAAGCAAGTGAGGTGTTTACTGACTTGCAACTATTTGGTATTTTTGGTAACAGTTTGGCACAGAAAGGAGAGAGAGATGTGCAGTATGAGGATTGTTATTGTTGCTGTTAACCGAGCCGTACAAACTAGAAAAACTGCTCCATAGCACTACTATAGGTCAAAGACTTCACAGGCAACCAGAAAACTAATATTTGTTCTAATTTTGTGAACAGAAGGCTATTTTAACTCCTTTATAAATGGATCCATTCAATGTAATATTTGCAGTCACAAAATAAAGCACAGAAACAGGACAGATGCTAACTGTTTACACTGGGAATTTTTTCATATTGTCTGAAACACTGTTATCTTTAGTGCCTGGTTTTCTGTTGAAGTATGTTATTTTTCTTTCTTGTACTACAGTATTGCTCTACCTGTCCACACTGACCCCCGGATCAGGCTTACCTGAGGACCAAACAGGTGAGAACAAAAAACATCCATCATTATGGTGGTATATTTTCAGCATTCTACCTAGGCATGTAAAGATATTATATATATATATATATATATATATATATATATATATATATATATATATATATATATATATATATATATATATATATATATATTATAAGGCGTATATTATATTCATTAATTAGGATCTTTCTATAAAGAGCAGTTTTAAAAACCAGAACTACAAAGTGCTTTACACAAGGCAGCAAGTATAAAGTCATCATGTCGATGACCTCTTATGCCCAGTTCAGACCAAAGATTTGATATGAGTTGAAACTTGCAAGTACTTGTAACACGTCGGTCTGCAACATCTCTGTACTTTATGTAGGCTTTTTGTAGCTAAATATATAATTTGTTGCGTCTAAATATAAATGTGGATAACGTTAGTGATAGTGAGATGTTTGCTACAGTTACATTTCTAGTGATGAATCGGCGAAAACACATTTCTTTTCTCTTATTCATGGCTTTGTCCTAGGAACTCCCTCTCTTCAGTCACTCTCAAGCTCGCTCCACTGTACGTGCTTGCGGGCACACATTGAGCCTCTTTAAACAGTTTGTAACAGAAATGAAATGGATCATTTTATTGTAGCTGACTTTACAAGATGACTTCTCTCAAAATCCGGTTACACCTCAACTGCCTCGCCAAATTCAGACGCTCTCTCTGATGTAGTTAAAATATTTGGCACTGGCCATGAGGCATCCAAATATTACTCCATGCTGCTTAAATGTTTCCATGACTCTAATCTTAAATCAACCTGGGAGACTGATCATTCACAGAGCAGGAATTGTAATAACATTTTAAAGAACTATGAAAAAAAAAACATCACAGGAACTTAGAACCGCACTAGTACAGTTTAAAATAACGAACACAGTATACAGGTCCCAACCCAGGTTATTTAGGGTGAAATTAACAGACAGCCCACATTGCTGGAAGTGCACGGTGGGCATTGGCACTCTCCTCCACATGATGTGGTCCTGCCCTTTTTGCTAAAAATTCTGGTCTGCTATACATGAAAATATCAAACTGATCCTGACCATGACTATGGCACAATGATTAACAAGAACATTTTAAAGATTCTTTTTGTGACATTTTAGGCCGCTGTTTATAGGTCAGCTGAAGAAATGAAAGGGGGAAGAGAGGGGGAATGACATGCAGCAAAGGGCCGCAGTTCAGAGTCGAAACCCGCGGCCGCTGCGTCGATGAGTGAACCTCTATATATGGGCGCGCACTCTACCAGGTGAGCTATTCAGGCGCCCGGACAAGAACATTTTAAAATGGCTCTTCATATTAAAAAGGTTGCCGACCCCTGCTTTAGACTGACTCGGCTTGAATCTAGGAATTACTTTGAATCCTGATATGTGCCACTTAACTATCTACACATCTGTAGTATAGGAAAGTATGAGTATGAATATATATTCTTTAGTAATGTATGTATTTTATTATGTCATTACTTGCTGTTATTTTGTACTGTTAATTTTCTTTCACCCAGTTTGTGTCAGATGTTTATTTAATTATGTAATTTTATATTTTATATCATTATCCATTCTGTGTATTCTTGTTTCTGTTTGCTTACAGCCTTATGTTGAAGGCTGTTTGTATTTTTCTATTCTGACAAGGTAATCATATTAGAGTCTAGTTGTTGTGTTGGATGACGGGTGGAGACATACAGGAATGAAGAAGAGTTCTGGTATGCTGAATTATTGTCCATCCAGTAATCCGAGAAACATGGAGAATTCTCCATCCATCCACCGGATGCCCTCAGACTTTACCCCCTGTTCCTCATTTCCCAATTCCTCCACCACAGTAGCTATACCAGCCTTCTCCCTGGCCAGATTGTCACTGGTTTTTCCACCCCATCCCTGTTAACCAGTGGGATTTCATCTGCTTCTGTCTGGACATGCTACCTTCAACTGTGAGCTTATGTATCATCAATTTACCTTTAAATCACTTAAATGTTCCTGTCTGCCTGCTGCTCTGCATTTGGGTCCTTTCCTCATACGCCACCGTTTTTTGTATGACCATGCAAAAATGCATTGTGGTGAAGCTGATATTTAATGTAATTTTCATAGTTCCTTAAAAACGAACCCAGTTAAAGATACCATACCTCCATGTAGCGCACACTAGAAACTTTTGACTGGGAATGAGAAATGGGGTTAGCAAATGGAATGTAAGATGAATGTTGCATTTCCTCATTGTGGTTGCATTAGAAATGTTCCCATAAGATGACACACAGCCTCCTTTTTCATCATAAGACCTGCCAGTTAGATTGCCTGATTGTAAGAGCTGATAAAAGTGAATCGCAAACTCTGATAATAAAAAAAACCCGACAAAGTCATGCTGTTTGAGGTCAGTCTGGTCAGCTGAGAGAAACATTCCAGCATTAAGGCAGTACAGTATATAAGAGGCTAACATTTCACATCTAGTCACTTTAACATCAGCTAACATCAATGGTTTTGATGTTTAAGCCCCTCAAAAGGTAGGAAATGTTTCATAACATTTATAACTTTAGATAAGATGTAACTTTTATTAACTGAAATTTCATTATTATATCGGCATAAGAAAGCATCTGTTGGATTTTTCTTTTACGTCCTAAATGAGGTTCATCTCAGTTACATTTTCAAAACCTTTCTTAGCCTATACAAGACTGAATGAATAGAATAGAAGGAAAACTAAAGATTAAAGCAATATCAAAACATAAAACGCTGCCAATTGAAATATATGTCAGTAAAAACATATCTACTGTATATATAAGTGGAAATTATGTGAGTATTTTGCAGCAGTATTGTGTTTTATTTTATGTAGACAAAAGCATTGGATACAGCAATTTTTTAAAATATGAAGAAATATAAAGAAACTTAGAAACTTAACTGATAAAAATCTGCTATCAGACTGTCCCTCTACCATTATTGGTATTCAATTTTACAGACTGGTGGAGACTTAAAGGTGGTTGGAAATTGGTTTAAATTCTTTTGCAGTTATCCGGTGCTTCCAAATATGTGACGTACGTGCAGATGTTGCTGTGGTCAGTTCCTTGATCTGTTTCCTTGTCTGCGGTTTTGATCCACTGAAAACCGCTGCACAGTAGTTCTGCTTTTAAGCTCAAAGTTTTATTTTCAGCGCTGTATGATGAAATGAGAGGCCAGTCTTTACTGGCATATACTGTTTAGTTCATTCTAGGATCCCCATTAGCTGTGCCCTTAAGCCTTAAGCACAGCTCCTCTTCCTGGGGTCCACATTTGAAAATATATATTAAACATTATATACATACTGTATGTGACAAACGCTGCAGCTCGCTTTGCATTGTGTGTAATTCTTCAGTTTCTCTACTTCCTTTTTGAAATAATTCACACTGTTGTTTCATATTTAATCATGTCATAGTGTATCCGGTCAGAGTTGTAGATTTTTGATTAAACAGTTGTCTCGTAAGGTTATTATGAATGCAAGATCAAGTCCAAGATATTTGTTTATTTTAGTTAGTAGTCGTGTTTTAGTACCTTAGTACTATTTTCTTGTGAATAAAGTGACTTTTTGTTGAAAGATGCATTTGCTGTGCGTTTTGATATACAGTATATATTTAGATCTGTATAAAGGGGAAGTGAAAAAGGATTTCTGTTGAGAGAAATAAAAGGTAACACTTTACTTTATGGATCTGTAATATCCAAACTTTTTTACAATTTAAATATACTAATATTTTCTGTAGTGAAAAAAGTAATCAGTACAAGTAAACAGTACAGTACTAAACAACAACAATAGAGATAGTGTTTAAGTAGTACACTTTCATTTAATTCTTTCAAATTGATTCCTAGCCTAACCTTTAAAGCAAAAACTTGAAATTGATTTACAGGCCAGCATACAGATTAATATATATGGAGAATACAGTTACTTGGGTTTCAATGGAGCTTTTATTACAAGAAAAAAAATCCTATTTCACATACAATTCCTACCAAATTCTTTTCATGAAACTTCCAAGGAAATAATTGGAAAGGGACATAACAGAAAAACAAAAACGTTACCAAATAAATCTATATATCAATATATCTATATTAACAACACAGTCTCACGGCAGTTCGTGAAATGGTCACGTTATTTTTAATCTATAGATTTGGTGGTGGTCAGCACGTAACGTGAAGCATCTATATGGAGGTTGGGTTTAGAAAAAGAACAACAAGGAAAGTTAACGTCACACGAGGGACACGATCCGCGGTATCTGGGGGACGCGGGACAACAACGGGACGGTTGAGTTTAGGTAAAGAACAACGGGGAAAGTTAACGTCACACGCCAGGACACGATCCCCGGTCTCTGGGGAGAAATTCCTGTGTTGTTTGACCCATCCACCACCCCGAACAACCTCCCTAGGTGGATTTTCGGCATTTCATACTACTCGCTACCGTAGTCGAGATGTGATCACGAAAGATGCTTCCCATTGAAATACATTAGTTTAAAATACGTGCTGACCACCACGAAATAAACAAAATAAACGTGTCCATGTACACGACTCAATAGATTAAATAACATGACCATTTCACTAACTGCCGTGAGACTTGGTTGATATTAATTGTAATAAATGACCAGAATTTTGGCAATACAAAACTTGGCAATACAACTTGGGCATAATCATGTAGCCCTAACATACAAGTTACAGTTTCGTGCACAGCAAAAGTGGAACCAGAACTTTGAGTTTCTTTCCTACAATAAAGAAAAAAATAATTGAAATCCCTCTGACATATATAACTGAATATTCAGCCTGTGAACACAGCTTTACTAAAAAGTACATGTTTAGATTAAAACAGTAACAATCATGAACTGTTTATTCAATATTTATTTCAGTTCTTTAACTGACTTCAATATTTACCATTTCCCAGAGCCCAAGAACACTGAGTTAACCGACACGGCTCGACAAAAGAGGCGGGTTCTCCTGCGATTGGAGGGGGTCACAGTTAGTTTAGACATGTCTGTAGTAGCTAAAAAGAGAGGACTAAACACTGTACAAGTTTTTAGACAACAGAAATGACAGCTAAAGAGTGACTAGGAAGAAAAATGACTTTGGAAGAAAGAATTGGTGAATATTACAGATGTGGATGAAACCAAGTTACGATGGCACAAGCTCCCGCCGTTGTTGTAGTTTAAACTACAGTTACAAAGTTAAACAACAATTACTTTGTGAGGTTTAAGTTAATATTAGCAGGCGCTGAAGTGGACCTCAGGAACACATTTCACTTTTTCAGAAAGACCTGGAAAAATAATGGTAAATGAAAGAGTAAATTGAGTTAGTGAAGCTAGCCCAGATATGACGTTATGACTTTTTTATCTTTTAAAGGTAAGTAAAGGCTCAGTTTTTTTCAGTGTCTTACCTTAAATTAAATTAACTCAACCCAACTTTAGCTTTAATCTTCTCCACTTGTTGAATTGAATGTCCCAACATCAAGGAAGATGGAAAGTGATATGAGCTCTCTTTTTGAGTAAAATGGAGTGTTTTCCTCTCGGTGTGTGTGGGTTTCCAGTTGCTGCCAGTGTGCTGCTGCTCACATTGTACCACAGCACCACTGCTGCTGTCAGCTTGAAGGATAATCTGGCTGATTGTCTGGAGGACAAAGACTATGATGAACTGCTGCAGACTGTGAAGAACGGCCTACTACACATGAACACATCTCATCATGTTGTTATTGTGGGAGCTGGCGTGGCTGGACTGACGGCTGCCAAGCTACTGCAAGACGCAGGACACAAGGTACATGCAACAGGCTGATATTGGTATAAAGACCACTACATGGTAGGGCCGGTCTTTACCTGCTATATGAGGGTGGGCTCGTAGGAACTATAGTTTGGCAACTTGTGCGTAGGCCTGTAACAATTATTTTAAAATGATCTAACCGCAATTAAAGCATTAGAGCATTTTTTTAATGAGATGGGACACTGTTTTGTTTGCATCCATCAAACACGTTTCCACTACCCGCATAGCGTCACCTAACAGCAGCTATCATATGATCTTATGGACTCCTACCAGAGAACGCCCCACCCGCAGTTGCAAGTCAAGTCAGCTTGTAAATGTTAGCAATCCACGAAAATTGACGAAAAGAGACAAATATATTGTTAAAAGCAATTATTTCTAAGACATTAATTGTACAGCAAAATGTAATATGTACTATAAGTGTGTGGGTGTGTCTTCAGCCCTTTTTTCTCTGAATCTAATCTTCTTACTCCTAGTTCTGCCAAGAACACATTCTTTTGAAGGTCCGACTTCCACAGAACTGATCAAAACACTTCATCGGAACACGTGTGTGTGTGTGTGTGTTTGTGTGTGTGTGTGTGTGTGTGTGTGTGTGTGTGTGTGTGTGTGTGTGTGAGTGTGTATTTAATTTTGGATCCAAACTTTTCCCTCAAAGTCCTGCCAAGAACACTATCATTCATTTGCAGGTGTAACTTCCACAAAACTGCAATAAAGGCCGGCTCTAGGCTGCCCACTAAATCAGAAGTTAGAAAAGGTATTTTTTTGCTACTTATTCCATATGGCTGAACACATTTTCTTAACTTTTGATTGTGTGAGAAAGACCCACGTTTGGGTGGGCTGAGTCCACCCCTAACCCTAGCTTCCGACGGCCTTGAGCACGGTGTTAAGGAAAAACTCAGAATCAGAAAGGAGTTTATTGCCACAGTAGTTAGTCTACGTGGAATGTGCCCTGGTGATAAGTGCATACGTAACCATCAAATATATTAAACATTATCACAGGAGAAGCACAATTGATATCCACACACACAAGATAGTGCGGGTGCCGCACCGATGCTTAACCCAAATAACATACTGCTGTTACGTCTCCCATCATCTATGGAGACACAGAGTAAGTAAGCCATAACTTCCACCAAAGAGGGCTTTAGGCTGCCCAGTTGTAGCAATACCAAACCTACTACCTTTGAAACATTACATAATGACCTTATTGTGTATTTATCTGTTTGTATTTTTCTGTTCTGACAAGGTAACCATATTAGAGTCTAGTAGTCGTGTTGGAGGACGAGTGGAGACCTACAGGAATGAAGAAGAGGGCTGGTATGCTGAACTGGGAGCCATGAGGATCCCAAGTTTTCACCAGTGAGTTTAAGTTTTAAAAACATTCAGTTGGGCATTTACATATAAACATGGCACGCAACCCTTCCCTGTCTCAGACTAACATGATTGTGTAAAAAGGATGCTGATGAAACTCCGAGTTGTGTTATGTTATCTATAGAGCTAAACATTCCTATTTATTTAGATAAAAATAACATGGCGAGTTACTTCAAAATAGCAGAAGGTGAATTTTGTTGTGAGGCCCTTGGAGGCTGTCACTGTTGTCGCTGTCTTGTTAACTTAAAACTCAAAATGATGTAGGGATGTTACATGTGCCACCATTAAATGTCTTGCCTACACATCAAGAGTAGTTAGTGAATGTCATCGTTTACTGCTCACACGGTAAAGATCCATTACAGTAATAAGCTAACCACCATCCCCTTTGTCACCAGAATCATCCGTTGGTTTGCGGACGAGCTAAAGGTCAAGCTGAATAACTTCAGCATGTATGACCCCAACACCTTTTACTTGGTTAATGGGTTGTTGAAGAAGACGTACACAGTGCAAAATGACCCTGACGTTCTGAAGTACAACGTGTGGCCAAGTGAGAAAGGGAAGTCAGCCGATGAACTGCTACAACGAGCTTTGCAGAAGGTACGTAAGACAGAAGAAAGGAAGGAGGGATTGAAAGAAAGTTACACAAATTCACACATCCTTGGAAAGCAAATGTATTTTTCAAAATAATGATGTGTACCCACTCTGTCGCTCTCTGGGACATGTTTTCATGCTAATCGAATGTGTTTGTAGCTTGAAAGACGCTAGCGCAGACTGCTGATTAGCTTACAATGCTAGGGGCACAGGGAAAGTAAAAACATTTATACCACTAAAAAGGCTCAAAATATCACCAAACTTCAACGGTAGCATAATGAGGGTCCCTAAATATTAACCAAAGCATTGAGAACATTGTAAGTGTACAGACAGTTTATTGAACGAAGAGCTGCGAGAGCTCCGTGAAAGGGCTACGAGAGAGAGAGAGAGCTACCAATGCGGTAGTAAATGCCGCAACACAGCCTCATACTTCGGGAAACTGGTGGTGGACCTGTGTTGCACGGAGTGGGACCTGTAGCGTCGCGACACCCAAGAGACGCAGTGTGTCCATGTCTAAATTGGAGACGGCGACCCAGACCGGAGGGACCAGATGGACAGTTATCCACTGAGTAAGTACACTAAACAAGTGAAGCAGAGTGCGAATATTTCAGATATATTGAGTAAATTGCTTTTGATTTTAGTTTGCATAGCCAGCTGTAAGTCATGACTGGTTTTTAAGAAGGGCATGTAAACATGAACGTGAGTTTTTTTCTAAACTATCTTTTTAATGAACTGTACACTTACAATGTTCTCAATGCTTCGGTTAACATTTAGGGCCCCTCATTATGCTACCGTTGAAGTGTGGTGATATTTTGAGCCTTTTTAGTGGTATAAATAGCGATTTGTTTTTACTTTCCCTGTGCCCCGAATACTAGCGTTGTAAGCTAATCAGCGGTCCACGCTAGCTTCTTTCAAGCTACAAACACATTCGATTAGCATGAAAACATGTCCCAGAGAGAGACAGAGTGGGTACACATTTGTTATTAACCCCTAGGTTCGTTTTGCGCCGGAATTATCCTTTAAGCTGTTCCTGCCAGTAAGGTTAAAAGAGGACATGTTTAAAGTCTGAGATATATGAAAATTAGACAAACATTGAACTACTGGCATTGCTGTTCGGTGGGCCCAACCTCTAAGAGCTTCCACTAGGCCATACAGTCGAGTCACACATTTATGGTTCATTATAGGCAAATCAAAGTTCAGTTTGACTCATGGTGACACCATCAGCTCAATAAATAAATGAGTGAATTGTTCCTGTTTCATTTAGGTGAAAGATTACGTGCAGACTCACGGCTGCGAGGCTGCGCTGATAAAATATGACCACTACTCTGTGAAGGTAAAACACAACAATGTCATCAAATGTTGTAAAATGAGAACAATGTGTGGGGTATATTGCGAATAACAACTGATATTTTAGTGCATTATCAATAGCATTATTTTCGCATGCCATTTTCAATGGTTTAAGCATTTGAAAACAAACAAGTTGTTACTGAAACTCCCCACCACATCTACAAGTGTCTGTACATTCATAATTCTTGATTTAAATTTGAAAACCTGACTAGAGGAAAACGTAATCCAAAGATTTTATTTTAACACTTGTTAAGCTTTCTTTCTGAGCCACCCTCACAGCATTACATGGAACTTTGTTTAATAGGAATATCTGAAAGAAGAAGGAAATCTGAGTTCAGAAGCAATACGGATGATTGGAGACCTTCTTAATGAAGAGAGCCTTATGTACACAGCGCTGACTGAGATGATCTATGACCAGACTGACATCAATGACAACACTACGTAAGGCCCTACATCCCACACTGTCAACTATTCAAGATTGGAATATATTTTTTTGCAGTAGAGTTAAAAATTATAAAACCCCTGGCCAGAAAATGTGAGGTGGTCATGAAAGGTCTGGAAAACTAAAGTGTACTGGCTTCAAGAGAAAACCAGTAAATTTTATATTTTCATCTGAAAGACAATAATTCAGTGGCTTTACATGTAGCCCTATGTAAAGTACATTTTTGACCTAAACTTAGATGAAATTGAAAGTTGTTTCTATCAACCGGCAGCAAAACTCCTTTGACACGTATGCCTGAATGTTGCTCTCCCAGTTTAAATCATAACCTATGAATATAACTGTACATAAACATACCATATTGACATATTGGAAATTTGCATCTCTCTACAACACTGCACTCAAACAAGTATTTGTTTTTAAGGTACTATGAAGTGACTGGTGGATCAGACCTTCTCCCGAAAGCTTTTCTTAATGTCCTGGATGTTCCTATTCTCCTCAACTCCAAGGTCAAAAACATCAGCCAGTCAGATAAACGTGTGATTGTATCGTATCAGACAGGCCAGCAGTCCTCTTTGACAGATGTTTCCGCTGATGTTGTCCTGGTAACAACCACAGCCAAAGCAGCCCTCTTCATTGACTTTGATCCACCTCTCTCCACCAAAAAGATGGAGGCACTGAGGGCAGTCCACTATGACAGCTCCACTAAAATCATCCTCACCTTCAGCGAGAAGTTCTGGGAGAAGGACGGCATCCGAGGAGGAAAGAGCATCACTGATGGGCCCTCTCGTTTCATCTACTACCCCAGCCACAGTTTCCCAACCAATGAGAACATTGGCGTCCTCCTGGCCTCCTACACCTGGTCTGACGAATCTCTCCTCTTCTTAGGTGCGAGCGATGAAGACCTGAAAGAGCTGGCTCTGAGAGATTTGGCGAAGATCCACGGTGAGAGAGTCAAGTCTCTCTGCACAGGGGTGGTGATGAAGAGGTGGAGCGCGGATCCTCACAGCTTGGGTGCCTTCGCTCTCTTCACACCCTACCAACATTTAGAGTACTCTAAAGAGCTCTTCAGTGGTGAAGGCAGGGTGCATTTTGCAGGTGAACACACAGCTTTTCCTCACGCTTGGATCGAGACATCTATGAAATCTGCGATCAGGGCTGCTACCAACATTAACAAAGGGTCAGCTAGAACTCGACACCATGATGAGCTCTAGGGTCTACTTTCTAGGTCAATCAGTACTATCATAGTACTGAAATGTCTGTGTCTTACGCTTGGTGATTACATTCCTTCCTTAGGAGTAAGGCTCATTGTGATTGTCCTTACACCATGCAGTTCTAATCTGCATCAAACTGCATCTGCATGGTGGACGTTTGGCAGTTACTGTTTGTTGTGTTTTTTTCAATTCCACTGTTTGGCTGCAATGCCAAAGCCTGGCACACTTCCTGGGGGCATTACATACAGAGAATGAAAGAGCAGGCAATTGACAGCTGATCTGATTTAAACATAACAAAAACAGTCAGCACATTACAAAGAAACTAACTGTAAAATGTTTTCATACAAATTTGCTACTTTTAATCTACGTTCATTGGTGCTCTCAAATTATTGAATTAAATGCTCAAATTAATTGTTTGTCCATTACTTCATCCTTGACCTTTCAATACTATTTTTTGTACATGTTTACCAATTCTGGCCAGCTGTATTAGTTAGGTGCAAACATACATTTTAAGTTTCCAGGTGAGGGACAAATGATCTTAATGTGCCACATACGTTAAACATGATTTCATTACATTATACATACATGGTGTAGATATACTGAGGATGTTCATGTTAAACAATATTGTTTTATCATGAACATGATGCCACTATAAACACTGTTGTTTGATATTAAAAATTATTCATTTTGTTTATTTCTTATTTTAATCAATTAAAATTAGTCAATCAATTCTCCTTAATATGTTAAAAAAGCAGCTCTTATTCTAAAGACTAGACCTCCCACATACCGAACATGCACAGTGGTTTAAGATAGATAGATACATCTTTTATTGTCATTGCATGTTAAATACAACAAAGTGAAAGTATTTCTTTGTCTGAAAAGCAGAAGTATTGGAGGTGTCACAGCTTCATCTAAATACTGGATATATGACACTGTGTGAATGACAAGTATGTGGTTAACAATGGGAATTCAAGAAGAATTAAATAATTAAAATAATGGTTTGTTGATTTCTTCCTTTCAGTTCATATTTTGGGCAGGTTTGATGATGATGTTGTGTTCAAGGTTTTACTGATCATGAGTCATGACCAGTAATTCCAGATCATCAGATTATGATGTGTCAGTGAATCATAATTCAATTCAGATGTACTTATAGTGTCAAATCATAGCAGACGTTATCTCAGGGCACTTTTACAGAGTATATATAAGGATATATACAAAGACCCAACAATTCCCCCCAATTTATCTAATCTATTGAGCGGCCATCTGCCTTGACTAGCTGGGGGAGAGAAAAAGAAAGAGACCAAATAATGAGGACCAAAACCCAGTTAGATGAGAAAAAAATTCCAGCCCTAAATGTGTCTATTTAAGAGGTTTTCCCTTTCATTTCAAGTTACTCGAACAAAAGATGGTGACATTGAAGCTCTTTAAACAGTAAGAATCTGTAATTTTATTTGATGTTTTGTCTCAGACTAACATTGCAATTTCACTATAAACATAGTCTTTTCGTTAACTTCATAAATGAGTAAATTTTTTGAAAGAAAGAAAGATATCGTTCTCTTCATGTCACCAAAGAGGGAAAGAAGACGCGATTAATAACAGATGGATCTGTGTGAGGCAAAATTATTATTTAAACTCTTTATTTTTTGATCATTTGTAGTAGCTTAATGGCCCAAGGCATTGATTCCCAAAGTGCTGCACGGGCCAGGTGCAGAGTTAGGTGTCTGTATGAATAGCAGATAAAAATATGTGCCTTATATAAGGTCATTTTTTACACCTGTAGTTTGTTTGCTTTGGTCTGAATCAGCTGGTGAGTTTGTAAACTTGGAGCGATTTGCCCCCGGTTTGGCTTCCAAGCATACCAAAATGCGCCATTACAAATCACGCAAGAACATATTGGTCGTATGTGTCTGGGGGCGGGCGCAAGAAAGTAAATACAGGAAGAAGGTCCTGTGGTCTTGACTAGTGCATATTCCTTGCGTCTCCATTGTCAAACCAGCTTATTTCATTAAAATGATCAGACATTGTTTTGCGAGAGACGTTACTACGTCTGCTCTGGTCACCGAGACGTCGCTCTGCTCTGCCAGCGTCTGTCTCCAATTTTAGGCAGCTGATTTGATCACGGAGATGCGAGTGACGGACGCCGAGCTTGACCGCAGTCTATTCCTGTGATAGAAACACTGCAGGCTGCTACAGTTTGACAGTTTGACAATTTGCTCTGCTGCATCGAAGATTGCTAAACACCCCTGACTACAGGAGACATTAGCTCAGACTTGCGGTGTATGTATAGTTGGTGCAGTTCGAGGTTGGATCATGTTCTCACCACTTACGATTGATTGAAAGCGTACTGAGACCACCTCTTCAAGCAGGTCTCGGTAAGACCTGCTTAACAACCAGAGCCTTATGTACACAGCACTGAGTGAGATGATCTATGACCGGACTGACAAGTCACTGTGGTGAGAATCAAGCAAGTCAAGACGAGTCCCTGCTGTAAGTCAAGCAAGTCACTGACGTTGTCCTGGTAACAACCACAACCAAAGCAGCCCTCTTCATTGACTTTGATCCACCTCTCTCCATCAGAAAGACGGAGGTCCTGAGGGCAGTCCTCGACTACATCCCTGCTGCTGCTGTGAGCATGAGGGACATCTGGCTGATTGTCTGAAGAACAAAGACTATGATCAACTACTGCAAACTCTGAAAACCGGCCGCCCACACATAAATACATCTCAATATGTTATTGTGGGAGCTGGCATGGCTGGACTGATAGCTGCCAAGCTACTGCAAGACGCAGGACACAAGATGCATGCAACAGGCTGATGTTATAAAAACCACTGCACGGTGATATTAGCAGTAATATTGACAGTATTATTAGCAGCAGCAGTAGTTAGTAGTTGTCATAATACTTGTACGAGTGATAGCTATAGTAGTACAAGCAGCAGTATGAAAAGTAGTAGCAGTTGTAGCAATGTAGTTTTACACATTGCCCCGTCCTTGTTCTGCATTGACAGCACACTCTGTGATGCACTCCCTCCCCGCCATTTTGTCACAGCAGGTTTGTCGGATGAAGAGCAGACCCACCCTATACTTGCTTTGAATTCAACTCAGCAATATATCCAGCGCAAGATGAGCTCTAGGGTCTGATTCTTCTTGATTATATTTGTAGCCCAACATTTTTTAATTGTACATCCAATAATCAGAGAAACAGGTGATGTCACATCTCTCAGAATGTTGTGGTTGTAACCTTTGACTCATAGAAATCACAAAAACTACAACCACAAAAAATGGCTGCCATTTAAGAATCAATGCTTTATTTTGGTGAGTTCAGTGGTTATAAGCAAGAGACCGTCCAATGGTACCTGCAGTATTTTATATGACTTTAAGGGTTACGTCATTTCTAATGATAAAATCACCCATTATATTCCAAATGGGTATATTTGAACTGATTTTCAAGTGGACACTACAACAATTGGCTATTGTTACAGTAATATGTCCCGATAACTGAACATTTTAAGATCGCTTTGGTCAAGTTTGTATCACGACGGCTACTTCAGTTGCCCACCGTGTATTTCCTAGGAACTCTACAGACTTGTCATTCTCCATCCATCCACCATACCTCCATGTAGCGCAAGCTAGAAACTTTTGACTGGGAATGAGAAATGGGGTTAGCAAATGGAATGTAAGATGAATGTTGCATTTCCTCATTGTGGTTGCATTAGAAATGTTCCCATAAGATGACACACAGCCTCCTTTTTCATCATAAGACCTGCCAGTTAGATTGCCTGATTGTAAGAGCTGATAAAAGTGAAACCCAAACTCTGATAACAAAAAAAACCCGACAAAGTCATGCTGTTTGAGGTCAGTCTGGTCAGCTGAGAGAAAAATTCCAGCATTGAGGCAGTACAGTATATAAGAGGCTAACATTTCACATCTAGTCACTTTAACATCAGCTAACATCAATGGTTTTGATGTTTAAGCCCCTCAAAAGGTAGGAAATGTTTCATAACATTTATAACTTTAGATAAGATGTAACTTTTATTAACTGAAATTTCATTATTATATCGGCATAAGAAAGCATCTGTTGGATTTTTCTTTTACGTCCTAAATGAGGTTCATCTCAGTTACATTTTCAAAACCTTTCTTAGCCTATACAAGACTGAATGAATAGAATAGAACGAAAACTAAAGATTAAGGCAATATCAAAACATAAAACGCTGCCAATTGAAATATATGTCAGTAAAAGATATCTATATAAAACTATATAATATATAATAAAATAATACGAACTATTTGCAATGGAAGAAATATTTTAAAAAAAACAGACAGAAATTTAAACTAAATACTTACAGTAATGTGTAGAATGTGCATCATCATTTTGTATTATGAATGTTGTTACTACGTATTCAGTGTGTAGTAAGTGTAGGCATTGTACAGTTCTACAGAGAGACCCTGTTAATCATACTAGGACAGAATCATCTTTTTGATGCCTTTCTTAATAATTGTTGCAAATTGCAGTTGTCATTGACGTTTACGGCTTCAAATGAAATCATGAGATAAATGCACACAGACTAAATATACTTTAGTACATACTTTCATGATCTGACAGCCCAGTCTCATGCCAGTTCGTGAAATGGTTACGTTATTGAATCTATTGATTTGTGAACAGGATACGATTATGTCTTTTTTTTTCGTGTGGTGATTACGAATTTTAATTTAATGTATTAAAATGGGAAGCATATTTCGTGATTACAGAATGATTACGGTAGGGAGTAGTATTAAAAGCAGAAAACAAACAATACAGGAATTTCACCCCAGAGAGCGGGGATTGCGTCCGGCATGTTGCAGTTCCTTATTCTCTTCCTAACCACAACCGTCCCGTTGTTGTCGGCGTGTCCTGCGTGTGAGGGTTACTTTCCCAGTATCTTCTTTTCCTAACCTCAACCGTCCCGTTGTTGTCGGTAGCGTGTGGCATTGAATTTCTCCGTTGTTGCCGCATGTGGTGGTCCGTCCTGTTGTTGGTGCCAAGGTGTGGCATTTATTTTCCCCGTTGTGGCATTTAATTTCCCCGTTGTTGCGTCCCCCAGAGCAGCCCAGTGTCATGGCAGTTCGTGAAATGGTAACGTTCGAAAAACGTGAACTGTAGACGAAATAAACGAGAAAATCGTGACCTGTACACAAATTAATAAATCTAAATAACGGGACTATTTAACGAACTGGCGTGTGACTGGGTTGGATCTGACATGCAACTTTTGTTTGTCAAGATTTAACATTTAAACTTTGTTTCTCGTCCTCGTGTCACCAAACACAGAAAGAAGACTAAGATGGATTCACATTGGGTGAAGTGGAACTTATGTGAGTATTTTGCAGCAGTATTGTGTTTTATTTTATGTAGACAAAAGCATTGGAGACAGCATTTTTTTTAATATAAAGAAATATAAAGAAACTTAGAAACTTAACTGATAAAAATCTGCTATCAGACTGTCCCTCTACCATTATTGGTATTCAATTTTACAGACTGGTGGAGACTTAAAGGTGGTTGGAAATTGGTTTAAATTCTTTTGCAGTTATCCGGTGCTTCCAAATATGTGACGTACGTGCAGATGTTGCTGTGGTCAGTTCCTTGATCTGTTTCCTTGTCTGCGGTTTTGATCCACTGAAAACCGCTGCACAGTAGTTCTGCTTTTAAGCTCAAAGTTTTATTTTCAGCGCTGTATGATGAAATGAGAGGCCAGTCTTTACTGGCATATACTGTTTAGTTCATTCTAGGATCCCCATTAGCTGTGCCCTTAAGCCTTAAGCACAGCTCCTCTTCCTGGGGTCCACATTTGAAAATATATATTAAACATTATATACATACTGTATGTGACAAACGCTGCAGCTCGCTTTGCATTGTGTGTAATTCTTCAGTTTCTCTACTTCCTTTTTGAAATAATTCACACTGTTGTTTCATATTTAATCATGTCATAGTGTATCCGGTCAGAGTTGTAGATTTTTGATTAAACAGTTGTCTCGTAAGGTTATTATGAATGCAAGATCAAGTCCAAGATATTTGTTCATTTTAGTTAGTAGTCATTAACAACAGTAGAGATAGTGTTTAAGTAGTACACTTTCATTTAATTCTTTATTTAATTCAAATTGATTCCTAGCCTAACCTTTAAAGCAAAAAATTGAAATTGATTTACAGGCCAGCATACAGATTAATATATATGGAGAATACAGTTACTTGGGTTTCAGTGGAGCTTTTATTTCAAGAAAAAATCCTATTTCACATACAATTCCTACCAAATTCTTTTTTATGAAACTTCCAAGGAAATAATTGGAAAGGGACATAACAGAAAAACAAAACATTACCAAATAAATCTATATTTTCTATATTAATTGCAATAAATAACCCAAATTTTGGCAATACAAAACTTGGCAATACAACTTGGGCATAATCATGTAGCCCTAAAATACAAGTTACAGTTTTGTGGAGAGTGAAAGTGGGACCAGAACTTTGGGTTTCTTTCTTAGAAGTAAGAAAAAACTTATTAAAAATCCCACTGACATGAATAAATACATATTCAGCCTGTGAACACAGCTTTACTAAAAAGTACATGTTTAGATTAAAACAGTAACAATCATAAACTGTTTATTCAATATTTATTTCAGTTCTTTAACTGACTTCAATATTTACCATTTCCCAGAGCCCAAGAACACTGAGTTAACCGACACGGCTCGACAAAAGAGGCGGGTTCTCCTGCGATTGGAGGGGGTCACAGTTAGTTTAGACATGTCTGTAGTAGCTAAAAAGAGAGGACTAAACATTGTACAAGTTTTTAGACAACAGAAATGACAGCTAAAGAGTGACTAGGAAGAAAAATGACTTTGGAAGAAAGAATTGGTGAATATTACAGATGTGGATGAAACCAAGTTACGATGGCACAAGCTCCCGCCGTTGTTGTAGTTTAAACTACAGTTACAAAGTTAAACAACAATTACTTTGTGAGGTTTAAGTTAATATTAGCAGGCGCTGAAGTGGACCTCAGGAACACATTTCACTTTTTCAGAAAGACCTGGGAAAATAATGGTAAATGAAAGAGTAAATTGAGTTAGTGAAGCTAGCCCAGATATGACGTTATGACTTTTTTATCTTTTAAAGGTAAGTAAAGGCTCAGTTTTTTTCAGTGTCTTACCTTAAATTAAATTAACTCAACCCAACTTTAGCTTTAATCTTCTCCACTTGTTGAATTGAATGTCCCAACATCAAGGAAGATGGAAAGTGATATGAGCTCTCTTTTTGAGTAAAATGGAGTGTTTTCCTCTCGGTGTGTGTGGGTTTCCAGTTGCTGCCAGTGTGCTGCTGCTCACATTGTACCACAGCACCACTGCTGCTGTCAGCTTGAAGGATAATCTGGCTGATTGTCTGGAGGACAAAGACTATGATGAACTGCTGCAGACTGTGAAGAACGGCCTCCCACACATGAATACATCTCATCATGTTGTTATTGTGGGAGCTGGCGTGGCTGGACTGACGGCTGCCAAGCTACTGCAAGACGCAGGACACAAGGTACATGCAACAGGCTGATCATTTAAAGCTACTCTAATTGTTATGTTGGCCACCAGGGGCCGGGACAACATTGACAGAAGTTGACAGATGTGCAGCCACCACAAATTACAGGCTCCCCAGCACATGTATGTAAATGTTTTGGAGATTTCCTCTCAGTCTCGTGTCTGAATAAGCACAGAAATCTTTTATTTTTAAAGATTATTTTTTGGGGGGCTTTTTTCCCTTTATTTCAGAGTGATAGTGGATAGACAGGAAAGGTGGGAGAGAGATGGGGGATGACACACAGCAAAGGGCCGCAGGTCGGATTTGAACCCGGGCTGCTGCAAAGGACTCAGTCTACATGGGTCGCACGCTCTTACTGGGTGGCTAGAGGTCGCCCTATAAGAACAGCAATCTTAAGATGCCCTAAATATACACAGAGAGTAATGAAATGCACATGTAATGTGGAATTGTTTCGATAACAAAGAAATGTATTTAGGATAGAATACATAGTTGTTGCTTCTATCATAGACTGTTAAAATAATGGATGTAGCATCAGTGATATCACCCTTTGGTTTGTGGAATGTCGTTTTGAAGCCTCGAGTTTGCATTTTGGTCGTCGCTATCTTGGTATTTTGGAGCCAGATGTGACCATATTTGGACAAAGGATGATGTAGCTAAGACAGTGTCTGTATGGTTTCAATGGCACTGCGCTAAGCTAAAACACTAAAGTGAGAAAGTTTTAGATTTTCAACCCTTCTGACCCTCGTCAACTAGGGGAGTTTTGCCGGCGGGTAAACTCAGACCTCCAGATACTAGTGCCATTAATCTGGATGTACGGCGGTTTCCATTATGTACCAGCTAGGTTTTGCTAGCTTTGGTTGGTAAGGGGAACACCCAAACAGTGAAACAAGACAGTGTAGGCAACCAAAATGTTCCAAAATGTAATATGAAAACACAGACAACACTCAAAAACAAGTTCACAGCTATTTTAATGTACACAGTGCCATGGTTAACATTGCTTACCCTGTAGCCACGCCCTGAAGAGCCCCTTTCTATTTCAAAAATAAATGGGACCATAATTTACTAAATGAAAGTGAGAAGTAAGGTCAATTTTTTAATTGACTTTTAGCACTTCCGCATTGGCTTCACTTTTCAGTTGCCGCTTAGCTTGAATAAAATAATACATTGTATGATAATTACTTCTCTACTAAACATAATCTTTATGCTTGCACAAGCTCTATTTCTAGGTTCAAAGTTTCCCCCCATGACATGAGACAATCCATGTATATCAGATAATATATTATCACAAATTAAAACTTTTCTTCAAATCAGGAATCAGACACCAATGTCTAAGCACTTTATCTGTTCTGATAAGGTAACCATATTGGAGTCGAGTGGTCGTGTTGGAGGACGGGTGGAGACCTACAGGAATGAAGAAGAGGGCTGGTATGCTGAACTGGGAGCCATGAGGATCCCAAGTACTCACAAGTGAGTAAAAAAAAAGTGTTTTTAATTTGCAATACAACAATACATGTGTTTGAACCTCACACATGTTCGTTATTGGTCAGCATGAGCAGCGATACCTAACTACTAAAAGAAACTTGAGCATCAGCAACAGAAAAACCAATACTCTTTGACATTGATGTTAGCAATGGCTAAAAAATAATAAGTGATGTGTGTAGTGTGGATAGGCCCAGTACAAACAGTTTTCCAATCTCCAGGCAAATGTCTAATTTGCCTTTACAAAAATGTCAAGACTTATATGGAAATGCTACAATGCCAACATCAGATGTCTCATCTGCTAACAGCATCGTCCGTTGGTTCGCTGATGAACTGGGGGTCAAGCTGAATCCATTTTCCATGACTGACGACAACACATTTTACCTGATCCATGGGTTGCGGAAAAGGACGTACGCAGTCCAAGCAAATCCTGACATACTAAAGTATAAACTGCCGAAAAGCGAGAGGGGGAAGTCAGCCGACCAACTGTTACAGCGAGCTCTGCAGCAGGTACTTTAAGGCATGAGTGACACAGAACATTAGCTATTGTAGGAGTATCTGATACCAGTATGAGTTGATAACGTTCAAAACAGATGTCTATTAACGTGTATTTTTGACTGAATTAATATCCCCTTGAATGTCAGTTATATTAGATGTTTGTCTGTTCACATTTCTGCAACTTTTAGTTTCTTCTAGAATTTTAGGGTATGAAGGAAATTTTGTGTTGATGTACTTTGATAAATTATTAGGTGTCCAAGCCCACACAGACACACTGGGAAACCTATTGTAATCGCAAAGATTCTTCTTACTATTTTTCTTATTTTTCCGTAAATAAAAGTGACGCTACAGCCTAAACCATGCATGGTGAGGGGGGTGCCATTGTCAGGACTGGTCCACAACCCTGCAGGGACCTCGGACACAATAATTGACACACTTCAGCCACTAGGTGGCGCTATATACTTATATACTGAAAACAAAACTGAAAACTTACCCATGAATTCCTTGAATCCAATTAAGAATTTTGGAGGGTAATATCTAGGGCCACTCCTGAGGCCACACCTACAGTGGTGCACTGATTCTTCAAAGTGGGCGTGGCCTATGCACCCATGTTTGGATTCACCACTTACATTGATGTGAGCAACTTCAAATTACACATATGGACCACTAGGTGGTGCTATAATGGTGTTAAACGTATTTTTGCCTATAACTGCCACATTACACATCACACATTAGAAAACCTTGCATCAATCAAGCTGAATCTACTGATACATTTACTTTAGTAAAAGTAGAAGTACCACAATGACAACCCTACTTATGTAAAAGTAAAAGGTATCTGATTTTAAATGTACTTTAAGTATTACAAGTAAAAGTACTTGCATAACAATTTATTATCTTAATCTTATTTGCATATTACCATTTTAAATGGTCAAATCGGTCGGCAGTGCCCCATATCTATGGTAACCAAACTTCACTGGTGAGGCAAACGTGTGACGGTCAGGAAGACAATTTGGAAGGGGGGGGGGGAATTGATCAGGAAATGTAACGAAAATGTAACGGAACGTTGTAGAAATGTAGTAGAGTAGAAAGTAGATAATTGCTGCAAAATGTAACGAAGTAAAAGTCAAAAGTATGCACTATTGATTCTACTTAAGTAAAGTACAGATACGTGACAAATGTACTTAAGTACAGTAACAAAGTATTTGTACTTGCCTGACAAAAAGTTATTGAAATAATCTTGCTCAGTTAAATATTGTGTAAATTATAAACAGTTTTTGTAGCTAGCGTTCAACACGAACTTTAGCATATCCCAGCCAAATCAAATTATATATACACAAAACTTTGTTACCAAAAAGAATTTGGTAAGGATCGGACATTAGGAGGCGCTATAATGGTGGTAGACGCGTTTTGGCAAATAATTCAATGCATTTAAATCAAAAAATTTCAAAACCACCACTGAGGTGCCCTTGAGCAAGGCCCTTAACCCCAACCGCTCCAATGGAGCTGCTCAGTGGCCAGCAGATCAGACTGTGGTTGTACTGGGCAGCTTCCAGGTATGAATGTGTAACTGTGTTAATGTGATCAGGGCGTTCCTGCAAAAGAGAGGCTTCCTCTCAGTGCACCTTCCCTGAATAAATATAGGTAAAATAAAAAAATATCTCTGCCACAGTAAGTGCTATCAACACATAACTTCAGATTATTGTTTGACATGCCAGTCTGAGGCTCTGTACCAAATTTGGTGGAGATCGGCAGTCAGGGGGGTGCAATAATTAAGGTAGATGTGTTTTGACCTATTACTCAATGAAAGTAAATGGTAGATTTGCTATTGCAATTTACTACAGAGTTTGCATCTGGCATGTTGCAATGTTTCCTGACATTCGCCCCTTTGCCGTCGCACTTTGGGTTCCGCTTTCTCATGCTGCACTTTTTTGGGCTCTGCGGGCCGTCAGAGGCGAGTCGCTTCAGGATGGACTCACGCTGGGGAGGCTTGGACCCCGTCATAACTGCTTATATTATATCAAAATAAAGTGTAAAAATATAGTTCCATTAAGCATTGACTTGATTATATGGACATCAAAAGATGTCTAGTTGTCTAGGTTAAAACTGAAACATTTGGCCAAATAGTAAACATTTTTAAGATGTCTTGGTTACTGTACATACAGTCAGAACATTTATTGTAATGACATGTAAAGCATTTCTAAACATACATTGAAATTTTTATCATTTATCATTGAAAAAATATATTTCTTTTTCTATAGGTGAAAGATGAAGTGAAGGCCCATGGCTGCAGAGCTGCACTACAGAAGTACGACCACTATTCTGTGAAGGTAACTCACAACGTGATTTCAAGAAATTCCACAAAATGAGCACTGAGTCTGAAACACAACACTGTGTTATGTTCTTCCAATGCGAACTGAACAAGGTTATGGGACAATAGAACAAATGTTCAGCTGATTGGTTTTTCAGAAGGCACACCACCAGGAATTTAAGATTAACATAAATTTGAGGGATTGAAACCAAACGTTTAAAACATTCTTTGTTTGTTTCACAGGAGTATCTGAAAGAAGAAGGCAAACTGAGTCCAGAAGCAGTGATGATGATCGGAGACTTACTCAATGAACAGAGCCTCATGCACCTGGCGCTGACTGAGATGATCTATATCCAGAGTGACGTCAGCGACAGCACCTCGTACGATTGGTTGATTTAACACATCTGTGCATTTACATTTGTCCTAAAAGATTATATGTTTTAGTTTAAAGCCAGGGTGTACTGAAACAAAATATTTCATACAGGTCTAGCTGTGAGAGACGCAAAATGCATTTAATTGTTTCAGTGGTGATCTTTGAGACAGTTTCACCTGTCATATGAATGTCCATAGATCAGATCTGCTGACTGATTATTAAACAATGTTGACATACACATCACATATTATACCCAAACATTTTGTCACATTTGTGCCCAATTCAATGAGACAAAAAATGTGTCCTTTTGTTTTCAAGGTACGATGAAGTGACTGGTGGGTCAGATCTCCTAACCAAAGCTTTTCTTACTGTCCTTGATGTCCCCATCCACCTCAACTCTAAAGTCAAACGTATCAGCCAATCAGATAAAGGTGTGATTGTATCGTATCAGACAGGCCAGCAGTCCTCTTTGACAGATCTTTCCGCTGACATTGTCCTGGTAACAACCACAGCCAAAGCAGCCCTCTTCATTGACTTTGATCCACCTCTCTCCGTCAGAAAGATGGAGGCACTGAGGGGAGTCCACTATGAAAGTTCCACTAAAATCATCCTCACCTTCAGCGAGAAGTTCTGGGAGAAGGACGGCATCCGAGGAGGAAAGAGCATCACCGACGGACCATCTCGTTTCATCTATTACCCCAGCCACAGTTTCCCAACCAATGAGAACATTGGCGTCCTCTTGGCCTCCTACACCTGGTCTGACGACTCCCTCCTCTTCTTAGGTGCGAGCGATGAAGACCTGAAAGAGCTGGCTCTGAGAGATTTGGCGAAGATCCACGGTGAGAGAGTCAAATCTCTCTGTACAGGGGTGGTGATGAAGAGGTGGAGCGCGGATCCTCACAGCTTGGGTGCCTTCGCTCTCTTCACACCCTACCAACATTTAGAGTACTCTAAAGAGCTCTTCAGACGTGAAGGCAGGGTGCACTTTGCTGGTGAACACACAGCCTTTCCTCATGCTTGGATTGAGACATCTATGAAGTCTGCGATCAGGGCTGCTTCCAACATTAACAAAGGGTCAGCTAGAACTCGACACCATGACGAGCTCTAGGGTCTTTAAACAAGCACTTTTGCTTAACCAAGCTTAACCAATCACTTAGGAGTGAGTCTCATTTATTTGCCCTCCCACCACGCAGCTCTAATCAGCATCAGACTGATGGATTTTTGGCAGTGAAAGATGGCTTGATGTTGCTAGGCAAAAGTATAA
This sequence comes from Zingel zingel, assembly GCA_023566125.1. NCBI lineage: Eukaryota > Metazoa > Chordata > Actinopteri > Perciformes > Percidae > Zingel > Zingel zingel. The sequence continues at coordinate 23,294,299 of CM042336.1, forward strand.
TCAGATGTGATTCACTTGCGCAGTGTTTTGAGCGATGACTGTCTATGATAACAATCTGTGCACCACTAATGTTTTCAAGCTTAATCCATCCATTAATCCATCCATCCATCCATCCATCCACCCATTGCAAGAATAGCCAATAACTGTTTTTGTTTAGATGCAGTAAGGGCAAATAATATAAAAGTTATTTTCTTGTTCTGGTTAAACCGAAACAAACAAACAAAAATTTAAAAAGCTTGTGGATTTTTGTTTTTGTTTTTATTCACATAAATTGTCATGAGGTCGGTATTTCTGAATTGCACAGATTTTTTGTTTCGTAAATTGTATTTGTTAATATTATAGCCCTTTATCTCAGCTTGCACTATGTTTTCTTTTGTCTTTGATTCATATTTTGCTTTTACCTCTGTTTGTTTGTTTTTTTTTGTTATTTAATGAACATTGTTGGAGATGCCTGAGGCCTAAGATTTTCATTGCCAGTGACTACTTCTGTTATGGTTGTGCACATGACCATGAGTTTATGTTAAATTAATGTCATAATGTAAAACATATGCCTATGTCTGTAGAATAGAAGATAGTGTAGAAAACTAGGCAGGTTGTCTTTAAATGTTCCCTTTTTATATTTTTGATATAATTGTGGCTCACTACTGAAAAAAAATAAACTTTATATATTGGTGTGTAGGTGCCTTAACTTGAGAAACCTAATATATATATATATATATATATATATATATATATATATATATATATATATATATATATATATATATATATATATTAATGATACATATTTTATGATATTTCTGTTTTTCTCTTCTGTATTTTTACGTCTCCCTTATTGATTAATTACTGTATATAACTGTTACTGTTGGTCGCTACTGTGTGTCACTATTTGCTTTGAGGAAACTTTCTGGCTAAAATGTCAGTAAGACCTGTTGGGAACTGAGCTGGCTAAAATGTCAGTAAGACCTGTTAGGTACTGAGCTGAGTGGGCTGATCACAGGACAACAAACAGCCTCCACATCCATCTGTGTTGACAGCAGAAGTTACTACACTCTGATCTGGCCTTTCAGATGTTTCCCGATGAGTCACAGGTTCCAGCTTTAAATGAGCTGAAGGAGTTGTTAGAGAAGCATTCGGCGAGTCTTCACAGAGAGCGAGGACGACAGAAACAAAGATGAAGCGACTCGGCGCACTCGTCTGTCTGGGTTTGATTTGTGTGGCTTCAACTCTGGTGAGCCTCACATCGAGCCACAATGATATTTGTAATACACTAAAACATTTTACAAACTACACAACATTGACACAAAACTGCAGTTTTAAATGCCTTTTTATCAGATATTTTTTGTCATTCTGTCATTTTGATATTTTAGAAGTTAATATTAAGACCTACTGTGTTACTTATTTTCATTATTTTATGCTTTATTAGCTGTATTTGTCCTAAGGGAAATTGGAGGAAATTCATATGTATAATATATATATATATATATATATATATATATATATATATATATATATATATATATATATATATATATATATATATACACACACACATATATATATATATATTATATCCACTATAGGATATACAGTTGTGTTCAAAAAATTAGCAGCCCAACGTCACTAACCTCATAAATCAAATTTTTTGGTAGAAGTGATATTTCTACATGGCAAATAATTTACTAGTAAGTGTTGTAGAGTCATTAAAAACCAACAGACCCAACAGTCATGACATGCATGCTGCTCATTCTGTGTAATTGAATCTGTAATTGAAAGGGGCATGTTCAAAATAATAGCAGTGTTGTGTTCACTTAGTGAGGTGATTGATTCTGTGAAGAAACAGGTGTCGGTTATGGTCCATATTTAAGGAAGGAAGGAAGTAAATGTCGTGCATGCTGGTTATAGTGCATTTCACACTGAAATACTCAGCAAAATGGGTCGTTCCAGACATTGCTCTGAGGAACAGCAGACATTGATTGAAAAATTGATTGGAGAGGGGAAAACATATAAAGAAGTGCAGAAAATTATAGGCTGCTCAGCCAAAATGATTTTAAATGCCTTGAAATGGCATCCAAAGCCTGAATGATGTGGGAAAAAACGGTCAACTACCATTCGAATGGATTGAAGAATAGCCAAAATGGTAAAGGCTCAACCAATGATCAGATCCAGGAAAATCAAAGAAGACTTAAAGTTACCTGTGAGTACTGTAACGATCAGAAGAATGTATGAGGCAAATGTATGTGAAGCAAAGCTATCAGCTAGAAGCCCCCGCAAAGTCCCATTGCTGAAAAAAAGGCATGTACTGAATAGGTTGAAATTTGCCAAAGGACACACTGACTGGCCAAAGGAGAAATGGGGCAACATTCTGTGGACTGATGAGAGCAAAATTGTTCTTTTTGGGTCTAGGGACCGCAGACAGTTTGTAAACAAAAATGATTTCACTCTTAAACAAAAAGGTCTATCTCTATAGGGATCATTTCCACAATGTTGTCAGACACACAAAATAATAATCTGAGCATTTCAGTGGCTAAAACAGCACTTCTGGTGGACAGACATTGAAGGTGCGCAGTTGTCCATTAAAGGTCCCATGAAATGGTGCTCTTTGGATGCTTTTATATAGACCTTAGTGGTCACCTAATACTGTATCTGAAGTCTCTTTTATATAGGCCTTAGTGGTCCCCTAATACTGTATCTGAAGTCTCTTTTATATAGGCCTTAGTGTTCCCCTAATACTGTATCTGAAGTCTCTTTTATATAGACCTTAGTGGTCCCCTAATACTGTATCTGAAGTCTCTTTTATATAGACCTTAGTGGTCCCCTAATATTGTATCTGAAGTCTCTTTTATTTAGACCTTAGTGGTCCCCTAATACTGTATCTGAAGTCTCTTTTATATAGGCCTTAGTGGTCACCTAATACTGTATCTGAAGTCTCTTTTATATAGGCCTTAGTGGTCCCCTAATACTGTATCTGAAGTCTCTTTTATATAGGCCTTAGTGTTCCCCTAATACTGTATCTGAAGTCTCTTTTATATAGGCCTTAGTGGTCCCCTAATACTGTATCTGAAGTCTCTTTTATATAGACCTTAGTGGTCCCCTAATATTGTATCTGAAGTCTCTTTTATTTAGACCTTAGTGGTCCCCTAATACTGTATCTGAAGTCTCTTTTATATAGGCCTTAGTGGTCCCCTAATACTGTATCTGAAGTCTTTTTTATATAGACCTCAGTGGTCCCCTAATACTGTATCTGAAGTCTCTTTTATATAGGCCTTAGTGGTCCCCTAATACTGTATCTGAAGTCTCTTTTATATAGGCCTTAGTGGTCCCCTAATACTGTATCTGAAGTCTCTTTTATATAGGCCTTAGTGGTCCCCTAATACTGTATCTGAAGTCTCTTTTATATAGGCCTTAGTGCTCCCTAATACTGTATCTGAAGTCTCTTTTATATAGGCCTTAGTGGTCCCCTAATACTGTATCTGAAGTCTCTTTTATATAGACCTTAGTGGTCCCCTAATACTGTATCTGAAGTCTCTTTTATATAGGCCTTAGTGGTCCCCTAATACAGTATCTGAAGTCTCTTTTATATAGACCTTAGTGGTCCCCTAATACTGTATCTGAAGTCTCTTTTATATAGACCTTAGTGGTCCCCTAATACTGTATCTGAAGTCTTTTATATAGACCTTAGTGGTCCCTTAATACTGTATCTGAAGTCTCTTTTATATAGACCTTAGTGGTCCCCTAATACTGTATCTGAAGTCTCTTTTATATAGGCCTTAGTGGTCCCCTAATACTGTATCTGAAGTCTCTTTTATATAGGCCTTAGTGGTCCCCTAATACTGTATCTGAAGTCTCTTTTATATAGGCCTTAGTGGTCCCCTAATACTGTATCTGAAGTCTCTTTTATATAGGCCTTAGTGGTCCCCTAATACTGTATCTGAAGTCTCTTTTATATAGGCCTTAGTGCTCCCTAATACTGTATCTGAAGTCTCTTTTATATAGGCCTTAGTGGTCCCCTAATACTGTATCTGAAGTCTCTTTTATATAGACCTTAGTGGTCCCCTAATACTGTATCTGAAGTCTCTTTTATATAGGCCTTAGTGGTCCCCTAATACAGTATCTGAAGTCTCTTTTATATAGACCTTAGTGGTCCCCTAATACTGTATCTGAAGTCTCTTTTATATAGACCTTAGTGGTCCCCTAATACTGTATCTGAAGTCTCTTTTATATAGACCTTAGTGGTCCCCTAATACTGTATCTGAAGTCTCTTTTATATAGACCTTAGTGGTCCCCTAATACTGTATCTGAAGTCTCTTTTATATAGGCCTTAGTGGTCCCCTAATACTGTATCTGAAGTCTCTTTACCGAAATTCAGCTTTGGTGCAGAATTACAGCCACTAGAGCCAGTCCCACTATGAGCTTTCCTTAGGATGTGCCAGTTTCTGGGGGGGGGGGGGGGGGGGGGGGGCACTTTGCTTGTTTGAAAGCCATGATGTCTCTCTCTCTGTAACTACCCTGGTCATGAAGGAGTCCACACTTCATAGTGATGTCCATATTCACCTTTATTCCTTATAGAAGTATGATGGAACACCGTGAAAACGTGTTCGCCTGGTAGACCAGCAGTAGAATAAAACAAATCAGGAGCTTAAGAGTTCGCTATTCACGGTCGCCATTTCTCTCCTCCGTTCGCACTTCTCCCCAAAACATCCGGTCCTGTAGCTTATCAAAATAAAAGTCGTTCGTACTGAATATACCAAAAGACAAAATACAACTCAGTTTAATTCATAAAGAAACTCGAAATTCAGTGAACAATGTTTTATAATAATGTATAAAACTGAAACCACCTAGCAATCGTACAGGATATCGAGCAGGATACCCAATGTTTCGCTCCTGCCACCTGCAGCAATCTTGCCCATCAGTTCACCACATAATTCACACAAGGTATCCTTGGGCTAGGAATACCGTAGATATCATTTTTTTTTTGTTGCCATAATTCCCACAAAAACACATATTACACTGTCTACCATGCACACTCAAGTTTAAGTAACTATTTTTCTCTCTCAGGCGCAGACGGTCCAGTTGATCCCAGTGGAGGAAGGCTCCAGCTCATCCCCAGCAACCATCTCCAAGGTCCCAGGTACTTCCTCATCCCATTCTCACTACCAACACATCACATACTGGCCATTGGTCAGTGGCCCCTAGTGTCAGATACCGATGCACAAGGCACCCTTTAGCATATGTATGGGATGCACCAGGCAGAGCAGTATGAAGAGGAAAAACAAGGCATAAACAAACAAGAACATGAAATAAGACCTAAAGTTGTAAGGTCACACGTAAGCTGCAAGTTAATATTTGAGTCAAAAAATGAAGACCTTTATACTATTGATCTGTAATACTTCAAACAGTGTTGCAATGTGTATTTGAGTTGATTTTTGTCAGCACTTTGTGTAAATGTTATTGACCTGTTTATCTTACCCGTGTTACCAGAGTTTTCTTCCTGTTGCTCAATGTTATCCCAAAGCAGACATTGAAATACAAAAATATTTAAAAAGTCTTACGACCTTTTCAAAGCTAGACAATTATTGATCTTGTAATAGAATTATTTTTTTTTTATATTATTTGGAAAGTTGAATACAGCAAATAAATCAACAATAATTAATTCTACTCACATTGTAAGGTGTTGTAGTGATACTGCATAACAAGGTTGCTCCAAATGGGAAAGTAATGGATGTAATGTGGATTTTACGCTTTAGAGATAAAGGCTTCTCTTTTTATTTAGTAGTTTCAGTACTGATTTCTAGTGAATAAAAAGTTATTGGAAGAGTGGTTGTGCAAACAATATTGGGAACCAAGCAATCGGCACACGCTCCAAAAGGGCACTGTAACTCAGAATGGGCAAAAGTATAAAACTTATTTCTTTGTCTGTGTAGGCAACAAAACAATATCAGAATACAAACAATCTAAAATATAAATCTAGCAAAAGAGCAAGCAAACTATCAAAACAGTAGTATTATTTAGTCAACCTGAAATTCCTGTTGGAGTAAGTGGTGCGTTTCCCACTCTTGGTATTTTTCCAGAAGATGTCAAACTGTATCCCAGCCTGAGGGACAATCTGGCTGAATGTCTGCAGGACAACGACTATAACAAGCTGCTGCAGACTATTAAAACTGGTCTTCCAAAAATAAATACAACCCATCGTGTTGTTATTGTCGGAGCCGGCATTGCTGGACTGACGGCTGCCAAGTTACTGCAAGACGCAGGACACAAGGTACATGCACCATTATATGCTTTAATGTTATTATAAAAACCAAGCCACAACAAAGAAAATCTTCTGTACTCTCTTAGAGTCTTTGGAACTGGGGTAAGCCGGTTGGCCTGCTTGGAAGCCCTAGCAATTGTTAAGCAAGAATCAATCCTCAAATATTTTTTCATAATGCATCAGGTTAATGTTTACATTAATGATTGATCCCAAGGGGATCAGTTGGTAGAGCGGACGCCCATATATAGAGGTTTACTCCTTGACACCCGGGTTTGACTCTTTGATGCATGTTGTTCCCCTCCTCTCTCTCCCCTTTCATGTCTTCAGCGGTCCTGTTAAAGTGAAGGCCGAAAATGCCCCCCCAAAAATATCTAAACATTTGACCCCAAAAAGGTTTGTGGGGGTTATAAATCCATGGTTAAAAAGGCATATCGATTTCTGGATTTTATTAATCAATATCAGATCACTCTAACCAAATATCAATTTTAATTGAAGAATTGACTATTTTATCCCAGCCCTAAGTAGCAGCATATGTAGTATTAGTATTTGTCATAATAAAAGCTGTAGTCAGTTTTACATAGAAGCAGAATCAGCAGCATTGATAGGTATACAATCTTTGATGTAGTAGCATTTGCAGTTGTAGTAATTAGTAGTTTGTGTGACTGGCCTTACTCGTATCTATCTGTTCTGACAAGGTAACCATATTAGAGTCTAGTGGTCGTGTTGGAGGACGAGTGGAGACCTACAGGAATGAAGAAGAGGGTTGGTATGCTGAACTGGGAGCCATGAGGATCCCAAGTACTCACCAGTACGTTTAAGTTTTTAATTTCTTTAGTTAGGAAATTTACATATAAATGTGCATGCAGCCCTTTACCCTCTCAGGTTACCATGCTTGTATTAAAGGGGTGCTTTTGAAGCTACCAGCTTGTAGGTGCTCTGCAACTAGGAAAAGCCAAACCAATGGTTATCAGTGTTGGTCTTCGCCATTGGCCTCTTTCTTTTGTGGATTTTAGTGCTTGCTAAACATGTAGGTCTTTTCTTAGCGGTACAATCACAGAATGGAACATTTTGTATGCGCTTATTTGGGTTTTCAGCCACGCCTTCACCTGTTTAAGCCGTCCTCTTTGTCTCCAAAGCTGAATGATACCGTTTTCTTTTTCAGCGGTAACGTAAAACACATTACTCGAGCTGCTTCGCACGAATATCGCCAGACTACACCATTTTTTAAACATAGGCATATTGAGAAATACAGAGAGAGTTGTGAGGAGCTGATAGTCTTATTGAGCTTTGTATCAACTCATTACGATGGCTTAAATATAATGAACGTTCATTAATATAAAATAATTGCGCATAAAAACTTTAAGTTATTGTAAAGGTAAATATGTGACAACTTGTACAGTGGAATTGACTTACAGTTGTCTATTATCTGTAGAATAAAATAAAACATTTTTGTGCCATGAAATAATATAGCAGATTTGCCTTAAAGAATGACTTGACTGCAGATACATTTCGTTTTCAGGCCAGTGAAGGTTACCATTGTGTGACTGTCTTATTTATTTCTTAAACAACATTTAAAAAAGGTTATTTATGAATGTTACATGTGCCACCAGTAAATGTCGTACTTGTCTTGAATGTCAGAGGGATCATTCTTTGTTTACTGTCTTGGCTTACATGGTAAAGTTAACTGCCACTATCAACTTCTCTTTCAACAGAATCGTCCACTGGTTTGTTAAAACACTGAACGTCACACTGAATAAATTCACAATGGATGACCCCAACACCTTTTACTTGGTTAATGGGTTGTTGAAGAAGACAAGCACAGTGAAAAATAACCCTGATGTTCTGAAGTACGACGTGTGGCAAAGTGAGAAAGGGATGTCAGCCGATCAGCTGCTAAAAAAAGCTTTGCATAAGGTACGTTACCAGAAGACAGAAAGGAGAGATTGAAAGAAATTTGCACAAATGCACACATCCTTGTGAAGTTGCTTGCATCACTAACCAGCAGGGCTGGACTGGGGTAAAAAATCAGCCCTGGACTTATGAGACCTAGACCAGCCAACCACAATCGGACGTACACCAACCGTCCATGCAGCCCCCTTCTACACATGTGTATACCAGCAGGGTTCAAAATTAGCACCATCTACTAGCCAAATGCTGGTAAAATATGTAAGTGGCTGGTAGATTTGCTTGACTCACCAGCCAAAAAAAAAAAGGAAAATTTTAACAAGGGTGCTAAAATCATTGTATAAATCTTGTGTTTTTAGTAGGTTTCTGCCACTTTGTGGTGTTATTTTCGCAGCCGGTGTAGGTGGGACCTAAATGTGCTCTCTCTATGGTTGGATGGAAGTGGGCCACAGTAGGATGTGATTGGCCAGTGTTCAGATAGACAAACCAGTGGGCCAATCATGTGATCTCTCTCCTTTCTGTGGGCTGGTCAGTCAAAGACCAAGGATGTGAATGGCCAGTGTTCACATGAAAGACACACAAGTGGGCGAATCATGTGACCTTTCTTCTCTCTATGCGCCAATCAAAAAATTTAAAAAAGTTTTCAACCAGAGTGCAGCCCATTCAGCCCACGCAACTAGACCGGCTTTCCGGGAAATCTCCCGGTACTCTCGATGGCCAATCCATGCCTGCCAACCAGACAATAAAATAACATTGATTCAAGCAAATGCATTTGTACATTTTGCAGAGCATTTTCTCATTGACATAGAATAGTTATATAAAACATGGTGCAACATATCTAATAGTATCGCTTCCTTCATGTTGGACCTTCCAGGACTCAGTTCTTTCAAAGTCATTACTGACACCATGGTTTGTAATTGATTGCAAAAATCAATGCAATTAAATGCAATCAAGGCTGAACGTTAAAATGCCTGTAGCTTGCTCAAAAGATTATTTTACCACCCTATGTCTACCAGAGAGGAAAAGTTATATTGGTCTATATATAGTCTATATTAGTGTCCCTTCCCCTTACCTTGCTCATCTGGTCACAAGGTAAATACAATGATATTTACAACTATTTGATCAAATTAACTGGTAACCTTATTAAGATCAAACCAATGGATAACATAGCTTAGTTAGCTTCAATCTCTACAGTTTGTTTGGCCAAATTAGCAAAATTCTTGCTGCATAACTGCATAAATGCATAACTCAGAGTCAGGATCCCACAGTTTTCTAATTCTTTCTGCCGATGCCTCACATCTTATTGCTTAACACGTGCACTGCCAGGCAATTTAGGCGTACTATAACTGCCAAGTCCGATACCCAAGAGCATCTGTATCCTTTTGTTTGCGCTGATGGGCCATTAATGCATCATCCCTCTCCATTTCTATAGTGCTACATTAATCTCAAAAGAAGATTTAAAAGACTGGCATTGCTGTTTGGTGGCTTTATTCGACTCAATTGTTTCGTTTGTGGCCACAGACCCAGCTCCTTTAGTAATTAATAGTTTCATTTTTGATTAGCAGTGGAAGTGATCATCATATGTTTGTAGCACCGCAGTCCTGTGAAAACCACGTATGCCTAGGGCACCAAACTGGTCAGGGACGGCTCTGTGTGGGCCCCAACCTCCAAGAGCTTCCAGTAGTTTGCTTTGTTTGTCAGGTGCCGCCTTTTAACATGCAGTTAAATTACACTTTCATAGTTAGAATACCAATGTCACGTATGAAATCTTGTCTGTTAACACAATGGTGGTAACACCATTAGCTCAATAGATGATTCAATTGACCTCGTCAATGCAAGTGGCTTCTTCCTTTTCTTTTTCTTAGGTGAAAGATGAAGTGAATGCTAATGGCTGCTTTTCTGCGCTGAAAAAATATGACCGTTATTCTGTGAAGGTAAAACACAACGTGATGTCATGAAATGTTGTAAATCGAGAAAACTGTGTTGTTGAGTAAATTTGGAATCACTGCTGATATTTTAGTGCATTACATATAGATAAATTGGGTGTGCCATTTACAATGGTTAGCCATTATAAAACAAACAAGTGGTAGCTGAAATTTCCCACCACATCCACATGTGTTTGTACATTTATAATTATTGATGTTTAAAAACTTGACTAATGGAGAACATTCCATCAAAAGATTTTGTTTTAACTCGTTTAGCCTTCTTTCTGAGCCACTATGACTGCACAACATGGAACTTTTGTATGTTTAATAGGACTATCTGGAAGAAAAAGGAAATCTGAGTTCAGAAGCGATAAGGATGATTGGAGACCTGCATAACCAACGGAGCCTAATGCACACATCGCTGACTGAGATGGTCTATGACCGCAGTAATGTCAATGACAATGCTAAGTAAGAAACACACTGTCAACTACTCAAAATGGGAATAGCTTTTTTCCAAAATGTATTTTGGCCCTGAATCATTCAATGATTTATAAACCAACAGTAGTATTTTGATATCAAAACTGCCATCAAAAATAAAACACTATTTTGCAAAAGCACCGTCATTGCATATGGGCTCACTGCTGTCCAAGATGATTGTGATTTGTTTAAAGAAATACAAACTTTTAGGGTGTAATTATTATGGGTTTAGACAAACTTTTTCTCCACTGCTGGCACAGCACAAGCTACTTCTGGCTTTGTAAGACTAGCTCAAAATGAATGCATGGACATGTTTTTCCAAATCATGCTCAGATACAAATCATTTTATTCTTGATATATTCTTAAAGTCATAATAGTGTGACTTTGTCTTAATATTTATGACTACACCAAGGTGTATGTACAAAATTGGCTGAGGGGAAATAGAAAGCTCTTTTGATGACTTACCAGTAACTCCCTACCTTTGTTAGACCTGGGCAGGTATACTGTACAGAGGATTTATCAAAACATACTTTGGTTGATGGAAATAACTTTTGATTGTCTTTGATTTGTGGTGTGATAGACTTTGTCTATCCAGTTAATACCCAACCTTGACTCTGATGCTAGCAGCCTGAACCTAATCCCAAAAGACATGAATGACTAGTTCAGAAAATAGTTCATAATCATTTAAATATTTAACTATAAATGTTGTATGTAACCACAGCAAATGAATACATTGCAAATTTGCATCTGTCTCTACAATAATGTATTCAATGGAATTTATTTGTCTTTTTGTTTTTAAGTTACACAGAAGTGACTGGTGGGTCGGACCTTCTCATCAAAGCTTTTCTTAATGTCCTCGAGGTCCCTATTCTCCTCAACTCCAAGGTCAAACGCATCAGATCAGATAAAGATAAAGGTGTAATAGTGAAGTACCAGCCAGGCCAACAGTCTCGTGTTATTAACCTTCCCGCTGATGTTGTCCTGGTAACAACCACAGCCAAAGCAGCCCTTTTCATTGACTTTGATCCACCTCTCTCCACCAAAAAGATGGAGGCACTGAGGGGAGTCCACTATGACAGCTCCACTAAAATCATCCTCACCTTCAGCAAAAGGTTCTGGGAGAAGGACGGCATCAGAGGAGGAAAGAGCATCACCGATGGGCCATCTCGTTTCATCTACTACCCCAACCACAGTTTCCCAACCAATAAGAACATTGGCGTCCTCCTGGCCTCCTACACCTGGTCTGACGACTCCCTCCTCTTCTTAGGTGCAAGCGATGAAGACCTGAAAGAGCTGGCTCTGAGAGATTTGGCGAAGATCCACGGCGAGTACGTCAAGTCTCTCTGCACAGGAGTGGTGGTGAAGAGGTGGAGTGCGGATCCTCACAGCTTGGGCGCCTTCGCTCTCTTTACACCCTACCAACATTTAGAGCACTCTAAAGAGCTCTTCAGAACTGAAGGCAGGGTGCACTTTGCAGGTGAACACACAGCTGTGCCTCACGCTTGGATTGAGACATCTATGAAATCTGCGATCAGGGCTGCTACCAATATTAACAAAGAGTCAGCTAGAACTCAATATCATGATGAGCCATAGGGTCTACTTTCTTGGGCAGTCAGTAATATTGTAGTAATGAAATGTCTGTGTCAAATGTTAATGTAGTTCAGGATGTATAGAGGTAAAATCAAACAAAAGTGTCGTACTTTTGCTTGGTGATTGCATTACTTGCCTTAGGAGTAAGGCTCACCGTGATTGTCCTTCCACTATGCAGCTCTTATCTGCATCAAACTGGTGGATTTTTGGCATTGAACGATGGCTTGATGTTTTTAGGCAAAAGTATTATCAGATATTTACTGATATTTACTCATTTACATTGCAGCTTTTGCCATAACTGTCTTGATTATCAAAAGTATATGCACCACTAATGTTTCTTAAACCTTGATGTCTATGTTGTGGTAATTTCTGTCTCCGTGATTGAATAAAGCTTTGTCAATTTCAAACCTGACCAGAAGTTTTTATTAGGTATGCTAATTCAGAATTTTTTTCTGTTTAATGACAAGCAGGCAACAGAGCCCCAGTTCACTCGTCCAGGGCGCTCGGACGTACTTTCCACACTCATTGTCCGTGGACAGCTGTAGAGTTGAACTCATTTTTGTGGACCACAGACTATGCTACCACTATCTTGGAACGTCCATGTGACCGGTACAACTGGGATATCATATAGTTCAGAAAATCATTCATTTACATTAAGAGAATAAGTAACAGATGCATCGTTGCATTTCAAGTGTTGCATATGTTAACTCAGCCCTGATGTATTGTAGCTAAACAATATCCCTGTCCCTGTGTCACGAGCATGAGTATTAAGAGTTTGTTGTAGCAATCAACATAATAATAACTTAGAACAATATAGAGCATTTCATGAAACCCAAGGACGCTTTACACAAGTACAGGAGGAAAAGGGAAAAGAAAATAGGCCAACACAAACACGGACTGAAAATAAATGAACTAGGTGCTGAATGGAAGGGGTACATCATTTAATGTAGGCTACTGCTGTACAATCACATCACATATTGTAAGTTATTTTATGTGTAGACATAGACATATTCCATACATGAGGGTGAATTCTGGGATCGGTTTTGAATTATTTACAATCCCGTAACTGTCTCCATCTGTTGAAAAGCCAGAACAATCGACTCAGGATTTTTCCCTGTCATCTGTCAATTTACAATTTTAGCTTTTAGTTGTTCTTTGTTTAATTTCCTTTTTTTCTGGGATGGCCCCATTATCAGCCATAACTACAACAGATAACTTCTAAAATAAAATTAAAATACAGGCCCATTATAAAAAAAACTTGTGCTAACTTTTACCTGGCTGATAATGCTTTTCCGGTGTTAGAAAAGAAATCTGTGACCCATCAGAATGTGTGCTCTGTAGAGCCAGTCTGCCTGCCGTAAATCATTTTGTGACTTTGCGGGAAAAATCAGACCTGGGCAAAGGCATTGATGAAAACTATGTAAAAATAGTCTTGTTTGCTGTTACATGTTACAATGTGATCATCTATTGATCTTCAGATATATTTGGACTCTACTGACTGGGATGTGTTCAGGTCTGCTACCAACAGTCTGGATGAGTACACAGAGGCTGTGACGTCACACTGCTGTGTTCCATCATGCACCAAGGTGAGTTACAACAATGACAAACCCTGGTTCACAGCCAAACTCAGAAGGTTAAGGTTGGATAAGAAACAGGCCTTCAAGAGTGGGGACAAAGATAGAATTATAGAGTCTAAGTACAAGTTTAGGAAGGCAGTGAGAGCGGCTAAATTACTGTACTCAGTGAGGGGCCGTCCACACGGAAACGATTTTTGGTGCAAACGCACATTTTTAGCATCGTTTTGACCCGTCGTCCATACAAATCCAGTAAAGGCACTGCCTGAAAACGCACTTTTTTGAAACCGGGTCCCAGGGTGAAAAAATTCGAAAACAGCTCTCTTTTGGCTTCGTCTGGATGGTGAAGCTGGTTTTTTATCGTATCAATGATGTCACCGCTACACCCCTCGACCTCTCACCCGCAGCCCCGCACTAGCGCAAGGCCACACAGGACTGCGCTGAAGCTAAGCGAGCGTATCCCATCTCAATGGTCAAACCAGCTCACTTCATCTAGCTAAATAGTTTGTCTCTGCTCCCTGACACTTCCCTCTACTGGTCCTGGATTCTACACAAGATATGTTGCTAACGTTATGTAGCTAACGTTAAACATAGCTGGCCGCTACAGCAGCGATGTAACGTTAACGTTAGCTGCTATGGTTAGCTAGCTGTTTATAAAGTGGAAGCTAGCTAGCTAATCTGTCTGCTTAGCAACTCCTTGAACGGATTATAGTAACTTTTACCACGGTTTACTGTAGAAAAGCTACTGCAAGAAAAATGTGTAGATTATCAAAAAGACATTGGTTCATTGTTAGCTATGAGTTAGCAGAGCTAACGTTAGCACGCTAACGTTAGCTCTGCCAGCTAGCGCGCTGCAATCATGTCCGATGGCAGACAGAATTGCAAAATAAAAAGCAATCCAACAGCACATTATACAATGTAAACAAAGAGACGTTTCCTTGCGGAGGCCTTTATAAAATGAGGAGTGGTGAAAGTTATTATAGTCCATGGATGAATTAAGAGAACATTAGTCTAGCTAGTCATGTTATGATGGGAAGTTAACTCTTCTTCTCCGTGTTTTGGTGAATTTCTGTAGAAGAAACAGCGCCGCCTATAGGCCTGGGATATGAAGTAGTGCGTTGAGTCATTTATAACCGGATACGTGTGGATGAAAAAAATGTTGAAACAAATCCAGGGAAGACGGGTAAAAAAAAGATTGTTTTGGTACCTGTGTGGACGTGGCCTGAAACTCAAGCACCAGTTCTCAACTAACGACTCTGTGTCTGTCTGGAGAGGGCTCAAGCAGATCACCAGCTACAAGCCCAAAGCCCCCCACTCCTCCTTAAACGACCGACACCTAGCCAACGACCTGAATGAGTTCTACTGTCGCTTTGAAAGAAAAAAGGACAATCCTGAAACCATCCCCTACGACACCTCCCTACAGCTACAGCCACTCTGCATCACCTCCACCTCCCCCACTTCAGCGGGGGCCTGGGCCCCCCCACCAGTGCCCACCTTAAAGCCCCCCCCCCCTCCACTTCCACCCCTCCTCACACCTCAGTAACGACTCTTTCTATCAATGAGAGAGACGTCAACAAACTCGTCAGGAGACAGAACCCCTGCAAAGCTGCTGGACCGGATGCTGTCTCCCCATCCAGCTTGAAGCACTGCGCTGATCAGCTGTCTCCAGTGTTCACAGACATTTTCAACACCTCACTGAAGACATGCCACATGCCAGCCTGCTTCAAGACCTCAACCATCATCCCTGTTCCCAAGAAGCCAAGGACCACAGGACTTAATGACTTCAGACCCGTTGCCCTGACCTCTGTGGTTATGAAGTCCTTTGAGCGCCTTGTGCTTTCTCACCTCAAAGACATCACTGACCCCCTCCTGGACCCCCTGCAGTTTGCCTACAGAGCCAACAGGTCTGTAGACGATGCAGTCAATTTGGCCCTCCACTACATCCTCCGGCACCTGGACTCCGCAGGAACCTGTGCCAGGATCCTGTTTGTGGACTTCAGCTCTGCCTTCAATACCATCACCCTGGCTCTGCTTCAGAAGAAGCTCTCCCAGCTTGATATGCCTGACTCCACCTGTAGGTGGATCACTGACTTCCTGTCTGACAGGAAGCAGAATGTGAAGCTGGGGGAACACGTTTCCGACTCACAGACCATCAGCACCGGATCCCCTCAGGGCTGCATTCTTTCCCCTCTGCTCTTCTCCCTGTATACCAACAGTTGCACCTCCTGTCACCAGTCTGTCAAGCTTCTGAAGTTCGCAGACGACACCTCCCTCATCGGACTCATCTCCGATGGTGACGAGTCTGCCTATGGGTGGGAGGCTGACCACCTGGTGACCTGGTGCAATCAAAACAACCTAAAGCTCAACGCTCTAAAGACAGTGGAGATGGTTGTGGACTTCAGGAAGAACGCAGCCTCACCTGCCCCCATCACCCTCTGTGGCTCCACAATTGACACTGTGAAGTCTTTCCGCTTCCTGGGAACTATCATCTCCCAAGATCTCAAGTGGGAGCTCCCTCATCAAGAAAGCACAACAGAGGATGTACTTCCTGTGGCAGCTGAAGAAATTCAACCTGCCAAAGACAATGATGGTGCACTTCTACACAGTCAACATTGTTTCCATCCTCACATTCTCCATCACCATCTGGTACGCTGCTGCCACTGCCAAGGACAAGGGCAGACTGCAGCGTGTCATTCGGTCTGCAGAGAAGGCGATTGGCTGCAATCTGCCGACGCTTCAGGACCTATACACCACCAGGAATCTGAAGCGTGCTGGAAAGATTGTGGCTAACCCCTCCCACCCCGGGCACAAACTCGTTGAGCCACTCCCCTCTGGCAGGAGGCTGAGGTCCATCAGGACCAAAACCACACGCCACATGAACAGTTTTTTCCCCTCCGCCACTTGCCTTATTAACAAGGCCCGGAAACCACCCAGACTCTCTCCACAGTATACATACACTCCACGTCTGGCTCTACATGCCACTGTACCTACTCTGCTGTAGCGTTCCATTTTACTTCTTTTCAACTTATTGTATTATTTTATTTAACATTTTATTTTTTATCTTTATTAATACATACTGTGTGTATATGTTTATACTTATATTGTTTATATTCTTTTTATCCTTCTTATATTTAGAGAATGTGTGACATGCACCAACAACACCAAGACAAATTCCTTGTATGTGTAAAGAAACATACTTGGCAATAAAGCCCTTTCTGATTCTGATCATCAGATGTAAAATTACACCGTTTCGGAAACATTAAAAAAGTTACATATAGCAGCTTTAACTGATAGTATGAATCAGTCAGAATTGTTATTGTTGGTTAAGGGTTAAACAGGTAATCGTTAACATCCTTAGTTTTTACACAATTAACATCACTTCAGGTGCCACTTATGTCAGGATCTTTAACATTTTCAGATGGCATTCAGTCAAGATACAAACATTGGCAACACAGATAATGTTTTAAAAACCCGCAACAAATGGCTCCCATTTAGAAATACTTTATTTTGGTGATTGTACATAGCAATAGTCCACGACAATGAACAGCATTGACAAATGGTAAATACAGAGAGAGAAATAGCAGTTGACACTTTATAGGAAACTTATCTGATTTAAAAAATAATTAAAAAGCTCAGCACAGGTTACGAGGATCACACTGTTAAATGTGTTCATACAAATTCGTAATTTGTAATAATAGATTCATTTGTGCTCTCTTATGAGTTCATTCACATCAGCAGTCCTCTTTGATAGACCTTTCCTCTGACGTTATCCTGGTAACAACCACAGCCAAAGCAGCCCTCTTCATTGACTTTGATCCACCTCTCTCCATCAGAAAGATGGAGGCACTGAGGGCAGTCCACTATGACAGCTCCACTAAAATCATCCTCACCTTCAGCGAGAAGTTCTGGGAGAAGGACGGCATCCGAGGAGGAAAGAGCATCACCGACGGGCCCTCTCGTTTCATCTACTACCCCAGCCACAGTTTTCCAACCAATGAGAACATTGGCGTCCTCTTGGCCTCCTACACCTGGTCTGATGACTCCCTCCTCTTCTTAGGTGCAAGTGATGAAGACCTGAAAGAGCTGGCTCTGAGAGATTTGGCGAAGATCCATGGTGAGAGGGTCAAGTCTCTCTAGATAATAGTGTAGAAAACTATCTAGGTTGTCTTTAAAAAATTCATATATAAAAATATATATGAATGATAAATATTTTATGATATTTTTGTTTTTCTCTTGTGTGTATTTTTACATATCTCCCTTATTGATTCATTATTGGCTATAACTGTTACTGTCACTGCTTTTTGTCACTGTTTGCTTTGAGGAAACTTTCTGGGTAAAAGGCCAGTAAACCCTTTGAGGTACTGAGCTGAGTGGGCTGATCACAGGACAACAAACAGCCTCCACATCCATCTGTGTTGACAGCAGAAGTTACTACACTCTGATCTGGCCTTTCAGATGTTTCCCGATGAGTCACAGGTTCCAGCTTTAAATGAGCTGAAGGAGTTGTTAGAGAAGCATTCGGCGAGTCTTCACAGAGAGCGAGGACGACAGAAACAAAGATGAAGCGACTCGGCGCACTCGTCTGTCTGGGTTTGATTTGTGTGGCTTCAACTCTGGTGAGCCTCACATCGAGCCACAATGATATTTGTAATACACTAAAACATTTTACAAACTTAAACACTGACAAAAAATTGTGTTTTGAAATGTCTTTTTATCAGCTATTTTTTGTTATTCTGTCATTTTTATATTTTAGAAGTTTATATTATGTATTTTGTGTTACTTATTTTCATTATTTTCTGCACATTTAGCTGTATTTGTCAATAAGATAAAACTTTATTTATCCTAAGGCAAATTGGAGGAAATTCATATATATATACAGTATATATATATATATATATATATATATATATATATATATATATATATATATATATATATATATATACACACACATGCATACATACATACATGTATGTATATAGATTATATCCACTATAGGATATATATATATATATATCCTATAGTGGATATAATCTTCAAATGTTATATAATCTTCAAACCTAATATTCATAGCAAATGAAATTGTTGTGCCTTCAAATCATCACATTGATTTAATGATGGCATACAATTATTTTCATCATATGAAGTAGTTAATTCTTGGTTCTGATGATGTTGCTCCTAATTAACAACCATGCCTATTTTACATGAATGCTCATGGCTGGAAAGGACAACCCAGAGTTGACTGAGCTGATCAGCTTCATGATACAGGTTATCCAAACAGCCAATGTTAGGGTTAATGAAGCCAGACATCGAAATTATATCCTGGGTATGTTGACCTTGCTTCGTACTAAAGGCCTCAGGTCATCCACTCATCTCAACTTAAAGTGTAATTGGTCCAGAATTGAGCGTGAACCTATAGGACACACGTTCACCATCAGGAGGACGCTATGAAATATGTGTGCATGAGCAGTGATTGACACGCAATTAGACACCCCCCCCCCCCCCCCCCCCCCCCCGGCCCTGATTGGTGCAGTTGAACAGGGAGCGGTAGGTTTTTGCAAATCTCACTACAGGCTGTAGGTGGTGTCAGATGAGCTGGATTTTTTTTAAATGACCTGCTTCATGTAGTTCTACTGGAACATAGGGTCCATTTCAGCAAATATGATAGAAAGTTTGTTTCATAAGGCTTACCTACTGCACCTTTAATGTTACATTGCAGCTTGTTTCGCTCCTGCCACCTGCAGCAATCTTGCCCATCAGTCACTTAGACATCAAAAACATTTGAAAAGTATGGTCCAGGTTAAAAAAATACAGACGTTAACTTTTAAGGTATGACAGGTTGTGGTGGTGATGGCGCAGTGGATATGACACATGCCGTTGGTGTGGGAGATCTGGGTTTAATTCCCACTGCGATACAGTGTGTCCCTGAGCAAGACACTTAACCGATAGTTGCTCCAGAGGTGTGTTACCTCTGACATATATACTGTAGCAATTGTAAGTCACATTGGATAACAGCGTCAGCTAAACATGGGCGTAAATCTGATCTAACAGTAGGGGGGGGGACAATAAACATAAAATGTTTGAAGAGCAATTTTTGAAGGAGACACAATTATACTCGTAGAGGACATGTGTACACAAGCCACAAACATATCTTAAAACATAATGACTTATTTTCAAAAGTGTCCCCATATAAAAGAAATACAATACTTTTGTACACTTGTTTAATTATCTGATCATAATGTAAATTAGTGAGCCACTAGTAAAGCTCATCAAATAAGAATTAGGTTCATAGGTTCACCACGCGGTCATATTATAATTATGAAATGATCTTGCATCCTCCGCATAAATATTAGGTTTGGTCTGGGACAGAGGATATATATTTAACTGCAGCAAACCCACTGATCAGCCACTTCAAACACAACTGTAGATCTTCAACATTAACCCTAATGTCAGTTCACACACATAACGTTGGGCTTACCGCCGTGGTAACGTTAGTTGTAGTGGGTGCATTTCTATCCAACAAGCTATTAAACAAGCTAGGTAACGTTACATTATATTACACTAACATAGCGAACTTTTTGTCATGACTAATTCATTAATTACTCAACATCATTTCTACTTGAGAAAAGAACAACTTCATCCGATGTTTAATGTGAATAAGACAGCCTTGAACCGCCTACTTACTACATTCCTGTCACTACCGATGTGACTGTGAGTCGAGTGAAGATGGGTAACGTACAGCAGGCAGTGGACCAAACCACTGTGAGGCAAGGGAGGGGGGACTCAAAATGTTTCTAAACTTAAAAAGCATTTTTTGGGGTTTGTATCTTTTTATTACTTACACAGATATTTTAAGTATACATCATTATGTTATTTACAATACACAGCATTGTTTTAATGATATTTCTAGGGGGGGACAACCCTTAGAAAGGGGGGGGGGGGGGGGGGGTCCTGACCCCCCCCCCCGACCCTCCTGGGATTTACACCCTTGCAGCTAAATGACATGTAATAATGCAATGTTGTGTCCCCACATTTTTTATTATTTCCCAAAAACTTGGTAACTCTCACAGATGCTGGTTCAGTGAAAGGAATAGCTGAAGGTCCACCACATAATTCACACAAAATATCCTTGGGCTAGGAATACCGTAGATATCATCACTTTTTTGTTGTTGCCATAATTCCCACAAAAACACATATTACACTGTCTACCATGCACACTCAAGTTTAAGTAACTATTTTTCTCTCTCAGGCGCAGACGGTCCAGTTGATCCCAGTGGAGGAAGGCTCCAGCTCATCCCCAGCAACCATCTCCAAGGTCCCAGGTACTTCCTCATCCCATTCTCACTACCAACACATCACATACTGGCCATTGGTCAGTGGCCCCTAGTGTCAGATACCGATGCACAAGGCACCCTTTAGCATATGTATGGGATGCACCAGGCAGAGCAGTATGAAGAGGAAAAACAAGGCATAAACAAACAAGAACATGAAATAAGACCTAAAGTTGTAAGGTCACACGTAAGCTGCAAGTTAATATTTGAGTCAAAAAATGAAGACCTTTATACTATTGATCTGTAATACTTCAAACAGTGTTGCAATGTGTATTTGAGTTGATTTTTGTCAGCACTTTGTGTAAATGTTATTGACCTGTTTATCTTACCCGTGTTACCAGAGTTTTCTTCCTGTTGCTCAATGTTATCCCAAAGCAGACATTGAAATACAAAAATATTTAAATAGTCTTACGACCTTTTCAAAGCTAGACAATTATTGATCTTGTAATAGAATTATTTTAAGTCACTACTATGTGCCAAACCTTTTATATTATTTGGAAAGTTGAATACAGCATATACATCAACTTTGGTGTAATAACAATAAGTATTTGTAGTCACATTGTAAGGTGTTGTAGTGATACTGCATAACAAGGTTGCCCCAAATGGGAAAGTAATGGATGTAATGTGTATTGTACGCTTTAGAGATAAAGGCTTCTCTTTTTATTTAGTGTTTCAGTACTGATTTCTAGTGAATAAAAAGTATTTTTATTGGAAGAGTGGTTGTGCAAACAATATTGGGAACCAAGCAATCGGCACACGCTCCAAAAGGGCACTGTAACTCAGAATGGGCAAAAGTATAAAACTTATTTCTTTGTCTGTGTAGGCAACAAAACAATATCAGAATACAAACAATCTAAAATATAAATCTAGCAAAAGAGCAAGCAAACTATCAAAACAGTAGTATTATTTAGTCAACCTGAAATTCCTGTTGAAGTAAGTGGTGTGTCTCCGTCCCTCTGATATTTTTCCAGAATTTGACATCCTTATGAACAATCTGGCTGAATGTCTGAACGACACTGACTATGAAGTCCTGCTGCAGACTATTAAAACTGGTCTTCCAAATATAAATACAACCCATCATGTTGTTATTGTCGGAGCTGGTATTGCTGGACTGACGGCTGCCAAGTTACTGCAAGACGCAGGACACAAGGTACATGCACCATTATATGCTTTAATGTTATTATAAAAACCAAGCCACAACAAAGAAAATTGTCTGTACTCTCTTTGGAACTGGGGTAAGCCAATTGACCTGCTGCCCTAGCAATTGTTCAAGCAAGAGGCAACCCTACGGTGGCCGACAAGGGCAAACGCCCTGCACCTTAAGAAAACATATGCAAATAGACAAAACACAAGCAAGAAGACATCACATTAAGAAAACATCTTCATTAATTTGACTACACATGCGCAGTATTCAGCAAACTATACTGCAAATACACCCAACACATCCAAATGCATAAACGCGCTGCAAATATAGAAACAATGCAAAAAGAAAAGCACACAAAGTCGAAAAAGCAATGCAATAAAAAAACGCTGCATCCAGATAACACAACGGAAGTTTTCCAGGCTTCTAGGGGGAGCGCTAAGTGGAATAGCTTGATTTTCGGCCCCACTGAGAGAGAGAGAGAGAGAGAGAGAGAGAGAGAGAGAGAGAGAGAGAGAGAGAGAGAGAGAGAGAGAGAGAGAGAGAGAGAGAGACGGGGCACGTTCAATCTCAGAACGTTGTGCACCGTTGTGAAACAGTGTGCAACTGCTTTGAGATCATAGACTGTAAATGTTAGGTCTATGTTTGAGATATGTTTTCTCTCGTTGTGGGTGTGTCTCTAGTATATTGGCTCAGGTCACGGGTGACACACAATCAGCAGAGAGGTGTCTGTAAACTCGTGGTAATAAAAAGATAAAAAGGCAGAGCGCTCTCTCCACGTGGGGTGGAAAATCAAGCTGTTCCACTTAGCGCTCCCTCTAGAAGCCTGGAGAACTTCCGTTGTGTAAACTGGATGCAGCGTTTCTTTTGTTGCATTTGTTGTCGGGGTTTGGGTGCTTTTCTTTTTGCATCGTTTCTATATTTGCAGCGCGTTTATGTATTTGGTTGTGTTGGGTGTATTTGCAGTATAGTTTGCTGAATGCTGTGCCTGTGTTGTCAAATTAATGAAGATGTTTTCTTAATTTGCTTGTGTTTTGTCTATTTACATGTCTGTTCTTGAGTTGCAGGGCGTTTGCCCCTGTCGGGCACCGTACA
Organism: Zingel zingel; assembly: GCA_023566125.1. Taxonomy (NCBI): domain Eukaryota; kingdom Metazoa; phylum Chordata; class Actinopteri; order Perciformes; family Percidae; genus Zingel; species Zingel zingel. The sequence goes on from CM042336.1 coordinate 23,317,590, forward strand.
ACCCTCAAATATTTTTTCATAATGCATCAGGTTAATGTTTACATTAATGATTGATCCCAAGGGGATCAGTTGGTAGAGCGGACGCCCATATATAGAGGTTTACTCCTCGACGCAGCGGACCCTGATTTGACTCTTTGGTTGCATGTCGGTCCCCCCTCTTTCTCCCCTTTCATGTCTTCAGCTGTCTTGCCGAAAATGCCCGCCCCCCCCCCCCCCCCCTAAAAAAAAATGTAAACAATTGACCCCAAAAAGGTTTGTGGGGGTTATAAATCCATGGTTAAAAAGGTATATATTAAAAGATCAATTTCTGGATTTTATTAATCAATATCAGATCACTCTAACCAAAATATCAATTTTAATTGAAGAATTTACTATTTTATCCCAGCCCTAAGTAGCAGCATATGTAGTAGTAGTATTTGTCATAATAAAAGCGGTAGTCAGTTTTACATAGAAGCAGGATCAGCAGCATTGATAGGTATACAATCTTGGATGTAGTAGTATTTGCAGTTGTAGTAGTTGTTGTAGTAATACTACCTTTACATCCTTACATGACTGGCCTTACTCGTATCTATCTGTTCTGACAAGGTAACCATATTAGAGTCTAGTGGTCGTGTTGGAGGACGAGTGGAGACCTACAGGAATGAAGAAGAGGGTTGGTATGCTGACCTGGGAGCCATGAGGATCCCAAGTACTCACCAGTAAGTTTAAGTCTTTAATGTCTTTAGTTAAAAATGTACATATATATATATATATATATATATATATATATATATATATATATATATATATATATATATACCCAGACCTGGATACTAGCAGATTATTTGAAATGGAACTAGAATCCACAGGCCCTGAAATAAATAGTTAAAGCTATCGTGTGTAATCCAAACAAGTTCATTTAGCCTACTATTTTAAATTCATAAGTGATTTTTTCTTACACGACAGGATTAAAGTGTTTTGTTATACCTTGACAGTTTTGACTGCAGACTCTGCAGTCATCTTCAGAAGAGTCACATGATGTTGCTGTGACGTCTACTGTGTGTGTGATATATTTAGTATGTGTCATTCCACCTGTGTGATGGAATGACGCTGTGCCTCCCCGCCTGCAATAACCCCCCCCGCATGACGGGAGAGTCTCTGTTGAACTGTGTCCCAGGTGTGGGAAAGTTGGTATGGTCTTTCATCCCAGTTTACAGTTCTGGGGGCACACTTTCAGATCTCCACTGCCTCAGCAATCCAGTGATGGTATTTGTTGCTTTCTGTTTGGATGATCTTGGCCTCGTTCCAGTTCATGATGTAATTTTACCTTTTGCAGTGGTCTGAGATGGCTGATTTCAGATTCTCCTGCTCCGCCTTTTTCTTTAATTGCACGGGTGTGTGCTCTCAATGTTTCTTTTTTACACTCTTTTTTTTTGTGTTCGTTCTTGCGTGTACTAAAGGGTCTGCCTGTTTCCACGATATATGTTTTATTGCATGACAGGCATGGGATCTCATATATCACATTACATTATTTCTCCGGGTTAATCTGGTCCTTAGGATGTACAAGAACCTGGCACATTTTTATGTGTGGTTTTACGGGTGTCTTTATGTGGTGTTTGCTCATTACCCTTTGGATGCGCTCTGTGATCCCTCTGAGGTATGGTAGTGTGACCATGCCTCGGTTGTTGATTTTGACCTCCCTTTCCCCCTTGTTTATGGTCCTTACCTGGGTATTGGCAGTGTATGAGTGCATTTTGTATGTGTTCTTCTTCCTCCTCTCTGTCCATTTTATCTGTTATAAAACTGGCCCGGTCATATAGTGTTCGGATGACTGATAACGTATGTGTTGCAGGGTGTTCTGATGACCAGAGTAAGTATTGGTCTGTGTGTGTTGGTTTTCTGTATACATTTATTTTTACACTGCCATCGTCTATGTGTTGAATTTTCATGTCAAGGAATGTAATGGTTCGGTCTGTCTCCTCTTCATGCGTGAACTTTATGTTTCCTGTGTTGTCAGTTGAGTTCAAGTGATCCATGAGCTCCGGAGTGGGTTTTTCATGGAAGACCTGGCTATTGCTTTGAATTCCAGGACTTCCATGAAAAACCCACTCATAATGGCCGACAGTGGGTCGCCCATAGCAAATCCCTCTTTTTGTTTGCAGATGGTCCCCTTGAATTGGAAACATGTGGATTTGGATACAAAAGTGAGCAGCTGAGTTATGTCCTCTACAGTTAAGTTTGTGCGTTTTTTCAACATTTTGTCTGCTTGCAAACAATTCTGTACTATGTTGAGCGTGACATCGCTGTTTTTTTTTTGTCAACAGTGACACTACGTCATGTGAGACAAATATGTGTCTCACATGAGTGGTTTTAGTAGCTATTTCAGTTTATTTTTATTTTCCTCTGTAGGATCCTTTTTCAGTATTTCATATGTGATTTTATCCTCCAGCATATTTCACATTCGTTTTTTATATTGTTCAGTGTCCATTACTACTGTTGTCCTTCCTTTATCCGCGGGTAGAATTTTGATGGATTTGTCTTTGGCCAATGACTGTATGGCCTTCCCTTCTTCCTTGTTGATGGTTTTGGGTGGTAATTTGGCTGATTTTAATATCCCCGCCACTTCGTTTCGTAACTGTTTTTCCCCCAGACTTTTTACATACTATTTCTATCGTTAATATAAAGTCTTCGTATGGGATTCTTTTGGGGGTTATGACGTAGTTTAGGCCGTGTGACAGCACATTGCATTCAGCCTCTGTTAGTTTACGTTGAGATAGGTTACATACCCATTTTTCTCTTATCGGTGTGTCGTTTTGTCCGTCCATCTTTTTGAATGAAGTTAATGTTCCCAGTTTTCTGATATGGTGTTGTTTTGTTGCTCCAAATTCCTTTTCGTACACGCATTTTAGATGTTCCTCGATCGTGTCCTCTAACTTTGTTTCGAGTGGGAACCTTTGTTTGAATTTGTTCCTCTTCTCTACTATGCGCATTGGGATGTTGTTTACTTTGTTGGCCGTGCATCTTATCCTTTCCTTTAGCAGGTCCTTTCCTTTCCTTATAATCCACTCTGCGTTTTTCGTCTGTATTGGATTCCTTATGTTCAAACTTGCCGGTGTAACTCCTTCATCTCTGCAACGTAGATTGAATTGAAGGTGGTTCCGATAGCGTGCCCTTTTTTGTTCCAATTGCTCGATGCTGCAGAGTTCCTTGGCACCATCCATGCTTTTCACATAATAATCCAAACAAGTTCATTTAGCCTACTATTTTAAATTTATAAGTGATTTTTCTTATACAACAGGCTTCTGAAGATGACTGCAGAGTCAGCAGTCTAAATTGTCAAAACTTTAAGCCTGTCATATAAGAAAAATTACTTATAAACTAAAGTGTGTAGTTTCTAGTGTAGAGTAACTTTAAATAATGACAACAACACTGTCAGTGCATCCACATGGTGGACTAAATTAAATAGTAAAAATTCCTACCCCTAATACATTACAAACCCATTACTAACATTTTCAAGAGCAATAAGGCGGTATCTGTGTCTGACCTCAGTTACTTTCCTTTTTTCAGTGCTATCCAACTAGGAATAGCAAACTTTTTCAGCAGTGACGTAAAATGCATCACTCGAGCTGCTGCGCACGAATATCGCCAGACAGCACCATTTTGTAAACATAGGCATATTGAGAAATACAGAGAGAGTTGTGTGGAGCTGATAGGCTTATTGAGCTTTGTATTAACTCATTTGGCGATGGCTTAAATATAGGGGTGCACGATACTGAAAAAATTTGATATTGCAATATCAATAATGAATATTGCGATATTGATATTAATTTGGATATTTTTAAACATATGTAAAATTACCAAAGTTATGGGAAAATGCATCAAAATAGATTTATAACTAATAAAACAAGTTTTCTTACAACACATATCATATACGTCATATTGGACTGGTACAACATGTGTCTACAGAACAGGGCATGTTCTACTGGTTGGACAGTATAAAATAAATAAATAAAGAGCATGTCCAAAGTATTTCCAAGCTACCGAGGAGGAGACATTACCCTACAGTCACAATAGCTACAAGAGACAGAGACAGAGCAATAGGCTACCATTCATTTTCAATGGGAGTGGCCGTTTGGCCACGAGCGACTGCCAATCAGAGTGAAGGCAGTGTGAGGGCAGCGTGACGTATGTCAGTGACTCGAGTCGAAGAAAATAATTCAAGATGGCGGAAAACGCTTCAGGACATGGTATTTATGTAAATATCTGATATGTTTGGCATTTAATCTCATATATTGTGTTACTTTTATCGAGAAATAAATACTTTTAAATCCAAAACCATCGTTCTTGTGACTTAACAATACCTCTGAAGTAACTTTTAAGACGTGGTTTAAGGTAGCGCCGGAGAATTTCTGTTTACTGTTGCCAAGCAACCAGCGCCTACAAGCGAATGCATGTCGCTCTCTTTGGTAGCTAATGTGACTGTAGGGTTACTTTTGGCCTCTAAAGTTTCCTTTCAATCTCTGTTATTTCGTTGTCTCCCAGAGCAACACTCATTTTCTTACTTTTGTGTTCTCTCTTTAGCTCCTTTCTTTTCTTTCGCTTCGTTTTATGGTTCTGCGGAGGCTCCACGCAGCTGATGTTCATACGTGCTCTGGAGTGTGCGTTGAGCAGGCATGTGTGTGTGTGTGTGTGTGTGTGTGTGTGTGTGTGTGTGTGTGTGTGTGTGTGTGTGTGTGTGTGTGTGTGTGTGGTAGAGCGAGGAAGAAGTGAGAGACTGACGGCGATTTTCTTCGGAGTGAGTAGCGACTCTAGAGTCTTAGTGAGAGAAACAGTATCTTTACAAAGAAATATTTGTGTCATCTGCAAATAAGACAAATTTGAGAAATTCTGATGTTTTACATAAGTCATTTATGTAGAGAATAAAAAGAATTGGCCCCAACACTGACCCCTGGGGAATGATGCAAATAATGTCCAAACAGGACGACATGTTTTCACCCATCTTCACAAACTGCCTGTTATGTAGATAGCTTCTGATACCACACCGTTCAAGTTTGCTGATTAATCTGTCATGATTTATTGTATCAAATGCTTTCTTGAGATCAATAAATATCCAGCTGCATATTTTTTTGGTCTAAGGAATTTGTGATTTATTCAATTAGCTCAATAACTGCTAAAGACGTAGATCTGTTGGGTCTGAATCCGTATTGACTCTCATATAGCATGTTGTGTTTATTGATGAATTTGTTTAGTCTGCCAACAAAGAGTTTTTCTAAGATTTTGGAAAATTGAGGAAGCAAGGGAATTTGTAATTTGTAAGTTGGTGTTTGTCTCCAGTTTTGCACAGCGGTATGACTTTTGCAATTTTCATTTTACTTGGGAATTTGAAATGATAAATTGCAAATGATAAATTGTAGATATGCGTTAGTGGTTTCACAATTCCCTCAATTAATCTTTTAACTATTCTCATGTAAATATCATTACTGTCAGTTGAAGTTTTTTTTACATTTATGAACAATCTCTGTAATTTACCTCCCTTCAACTGCTGAAAGAAACATTGAGTAAGGATTATTATCAATGAAATCAACATTCTCATCATCAGAAGACTCAGGGATTTTTTCTGCCAGTTTTTGTCAACATTTACAAAATAGTTATTGAAGCCATTTACTACATCATCCACATTATTAATAATCATATCATTATTAATGAAGTGATGGTGATAATTAACTTGTTTAGAAACATTATCCATAACACTATTTAATATATTCCATAAACCTTTAATATTGTTTTTATTAATATCTAATAATTTTCTATAATGTTCTTTCCTACAATTTCTCATAATACTAGTTAGCTTATTTGTATATTTCTTATTGTTGTGGTTATGGATATTTATGTTGTGGTTATGGATAATTCTGTTGGGTTTGTGTATATTTCTGTTCCCTGTTGTGTATATTTCTGTTGTGGTTGTTTATATTTCTGTTTCCTGTTTTATTTTGATAGTCTGTTTCTTCCCCCTTGTCTTGTCTAGTTTTACTTCCTGTGCTTTCCCATCTTCTTGATTACTCTGCCCACTCCTAATGTGTTTCACCTGTTCCCCAGCCCTAGTGTCACCTGTTCCTCTTTTTCTCATTTTCCCAGTGTATTTAAACTCTGTGTTCCCTTTATCTCTTTGTAGATTTTTTTGTTCCTGCTGGTTTATTGCTGGCAGTGAGTGTCAGTCAGCTTGTCGGTGTGTAGAATCTTTCCTGCAGTCTCTGTGTTCCCGTTTTCTGATATCCTGTTCTTTTGTGGAACATTCAGTCTGGATTTGTTTTTGCCTGCCTCAGTTTGTACTCCTGGTGTCTTTTGCTTTTGAATTTGTGTGTGTTTTGATCCCTTTTTGCATTTGCCCTGGTTTTTCTGTTAATAAACCCCCAAGCTCAAACCTTCTCCTGCCTGCCTGCCTGATCTCTGCATTTAGGTCAACTATTCCCTGCACCGTGTGACACATATACTTTGTTTCTACATCTTTGGTTCTATTTTTTTTATTAATTCTTTATATAGTATTTTTTTTTGCAGGCATTTTGTAATCCCTTTGTTAACCATGGTCTATCAAGTTTTTTATTGATTTGTTTAAATGGACAGTTTTTATCATACAGCAATGTACTGTATATACCCCTAAGAATATTTCATATGCTTTATCAATGTTTTCTTCATAATATACCTTTTCCCAATTTTGATTTAATAATTCATTTTTTAAAGGGTTTATTGCCACATCTGTCCGTATTTGTCTGTACTCATGTTTAATCTCCTGCTTTTCCTTCTTATAGTCATTATACAAAACTGTAAACACTGGTAGATTGGCACTGATGCCATTAATATAAAATAATTGCACATACAAACTTTAAGCTATTGTAAAGGTGAAGGTGTTACAATTTTTACAGTGGAATTGATGTAAAGTTGTCTATCATCTGTATAATAAATAAAACATTTTTGTGCCATAAAATAATATAGCAGATTTGGCTCAAAATATGACTTGACAGCAGATACATTTTGTTTTCAGGCCAGTGAAGGTTGTCATTGTGTGACCGTCTTATTTGTTTCTTAAATAAAATTCAAAAAAGGTTATTTATGAATGTTACATGTGCCACCAGTAAATGTCGTACTTGTCTTGAATGTCAGAGGGATCATTCTTTGTTTACTGTCTTGGCTTACATGGTAAAGTTAACTGCCACTATCAACTTCTCTTTCAACAGAATCGTCCACTGGTTTTTTGAAACACTGAACGTCACGCTGAATAAATTCACAATGGATGACCCCAACACCTTTTACTTGGTTAATGGGCTGTTGAAGAACACAAGCACAGTGAAAAATAACCCTGATGTTCTGAAGTACGACGTGTTGCAAAGTGAGAAAGGGAAGTCAGCCGATCAGCTGCTAGAAGAAGCTTTGCAGAAGGTATGTTACCAGAAGACAGAAAGGAGAGATTGAAAGAAATTTGCACAAATGCACACATTCTTGTGAAGTTGCTTGCATCACTAACCAGCAGGCACTTTGTGGAGTTATTTTCGCCACCGGTGTGGGCGGGACCTAAATGTGCTCTCTCTATGGTTGGATGGATGTGGACCATAGTAGGATGTGATTGGCCGGTGTTCAGAAAGATAGACAAAACAGTGGGCCAATCATGTGATCTCTCTCCTTTCTGTGGGCTGGTCAGTCAAAGACCAAGGATGTGAATGGCCAGTGTTCACATGAAAGACACACAAGTGGGCCAATCATGTGACCTCTCTTCTCTTTATGGGCCGATTAAAAAAAAAAGAAAACGGCAAATAGACCGGCCCACCGGGAAATCTCCCGGTACTCCAGATGGCCAATCCATGCCTGCTAACCAGACAATAAAATAACATTGATTCAAGCAAATGCATTTGTATATTTTGTAGAGCAGTTTATCATTGACATAGAATAGTTATATAAAACATGGTGCAACATAGCTAACAATATCACTTCCTTCATGTTGGACCTTCCAGGACTCAGTTCTTTCAAAGTCATTACTGACAACATGGATTGTAATTGATAAACAGCACAAATCAATGCAATCAAGGCTGAATGTTAACAAAGTGCCTGTAGCTAGCTCAAAAGATTATTTTATCACCCTGTGTGTTACATTGGGGACTGTTCGGTATTTATGGAATGGACCACCATCATTCTTTGTTGATGGGAGGGTATTCCATTTTTTTTTTTGTCTAGAGGGGAGGGTCACCCAAATTTTGTATTCATGAGAACAGCAACATTTCAAAGTGACTTGTTTGGTTCATATTGATCCATGTAGCTCTCTCAGTCTTGGCCCCTATCGCAAGCAGATGGGTCCCTCCCTGTTTAGTCAGCCAGACAATTTGAGCTGTAGCTTTAGAGACCGTGGGATTTCCCAAACTGAATAAATCCCACTCGCACATATAAACACAAAACTGCTTTTCTAGCGCCATGGTGTTGTAACTAAGACATCTGCTGAAAAAATAATTTTATTCATTAGCATGATTGCCGTACTGTTTAGTTCAAAACATCCAAAACACTGTACGAAAACATAGTGGACCAGACGCAAGCTTTTATTTTGAAAAGTCGTGGATAGCACCAGTTGGGAGGGCATGAGATGGGAGGTCGCCAGGCTGCAGCCATACCAGACTCAAATATCCTATATATATATATATATATATATATATATATATATATATATATATATATATATATATATATATATATATATATATATATATACACAGCCTTTTCAAGGCATTTGAGAAGGAAGGAGTGGTAGCATGCAAGCTCCCAAATTGATGCTCGTCTGAGAAATGGAGTTTTGGATAATGTTCAGCTTCGGCAGCTTTACCTGTACTAAAATATACAATGACTGAGGAAGCCTAGTGATGAGTCCATAGTAACCAGTGTTGAATTTCTTATTACCTCAATATTTTATTGTTTTATTTCTTGTGAATACTAGTTTAATAGAGGAGTAACTTAGTATTTCAAGTAATGCAGTAATGCAGGAAGTGTGCATTTAGTTTCCATGCTTTATGTGTTTCCACAACAATGTTAGTGAGTAAATCTACTGAAATGGCCCCCACACCATAACAGAGGAGTGGGATGCATAAGATGAGAATGCAGAGGTTTAGTCATGTATTTCATGGCTGTAAAAAAACAATGGGCATCTGTGTATCTTTGCCAAACGCAAACCAGTACAGAAGGATTGAATGAATTGTTGGGGACTGATGAAGGCAGGGTCAGGTCTTTTTTGACTAAAGATCCTAAAACTCCTCCGGTGGCCCCTGAAATGAATAACGAACAGTCCCTTGGCAAAGTGAATACTGTCAGTCTACTGTATATTAGAATGAAATACTTACTTGAAATTTACAACTATTTGATCAATGTAACAGCTAAGATCCTTTAACATTATAAAGATCAAACCAATGGATAACATACCTTAGTTACCTTCAACTTTTGGCCAAATTAGCTAAATGCTCGCTGCATAACTGCATAAATGCATAACTGAGAGTCAGGATCCCACAGTTTTCTAATTCTTTCTGCCGATGCCTCACATCTTATTGCTTAACACGTGCACTGCCAGGCAATTTAGGCGTACTATAACTGCCAAGTCCCAAAGGCATCTGTATCCTTTTCGTTGCGCTAATGAGCCATTAATGCATCATCCCTCTCCATTTTTATAGTGCTACATTAATCTCAAAAGAAGATTTAAAAGACTGGCATTGCTGTTTGGTGGCAATATTTGACTCAATTGTTTTGTTTGTGGCCCCAGACCCAGCTCCTTTATTAATTAATAGTTTCATTTTTGATTAGCAGTGGAAGTGATCATCATATGTTTGTAGCACCGCTGTCCTGTGAAAACCACGTATGCCTAGGGCACCGGCTAAATATGGCCTAGGACCCACCAAACTGGTCAGGGATGGCTCTGTGTGGGCCCCAACCTCCAAGAGCTTCCAGTAGTTTGCTTTGTTTGTCAGGTGCCGTCTTTTAACATGCAGTTAAATTAAACTTTCATAGTTAGAATACCAATGTCACGTATGAAATCTTGTCTGTTAACACAATGGTGGTAACACCATTAGCTCAATAGATGATTCAATTGACCTCGTCAATGCAAGTGGCTTCTTCCTTTTCTTTTTCTTAGGTGAAAGATGAAGTGGAAACTAATGACTGCCTTTCTGCGCTGAACAAATATGACCGTTATTCTGTGAAGGTAAAACACAACGTGATGTCATGAAATGTTGTAAATCGAGAAAACTGTGTTGTTGAGTAAATTTGGAATCACTGCTGATATTTTAGTGCATTACATATAGATAAATTGGGTGTGCCATTTACAATGGTTAGCCATTATAAAACAAACAAGTGGTAATTGAAATTTCCCACCACATCCACAAGTGTTTGTACATTTATAATTCTTGATGTTTAAAAACTTAACTAATGGAGAACATTCCATCAAAAGATTTTGTTTTAACTTGTTTAGCCTTCTTTCTGAGCCACTATGACTGCACAACATGGGACTTTTGTATGTTTAATAGGACTATCTGAAAGAAGAAGGAAATCTGAGTTCAGAAGCGATAAGGATGATTGGAGACCTGCTTAACCAACGGAGCCTAATGTACACATCGCTGACTGAGATGGTCTATAGCCAGAGTAATGTCAATGACAACGTTGAGTAAGAACCACACTGTCAACTACTCAAAATGGGAATAGCTTTTTTCCAAAATGTATTTTGGCCCTGAAACATTCAGTACTTTATAAACCAACAGTAGTATGTTGATATCAAAACTGCCACTTCCACTAAAATAAAACACTATTTTGCAAAAGCACCGTCATTGCATCCTGGGCTCACTGCTGTCCAAGATGATTGTGATTTGTTGAAATAAATACAAACTTTTAGGGTGTAATTATTATGGGTTTAGACAAACTTTTTCTCCACTGCTGGCACAGCACAAGCTAATTCTGGCTTTGTAAGACTAGCTCAAAATGAATGCATGGACATGTTTTTCCAAATCATGCTCAGATACAAATCCTTTCATTCTTGATATATTCTTAAAGTCATAATAGTGTGACTTTGTCTTAATGTTTATGACTACACCAAGGTGTATGTACAAAATTGGCTGAGGGGAAATAGAAAGCTCTTTTGATGACTTACCAGTAACTCCCTACCTTTGTTAAACCTGGGCAGGTATACTGTACAGAGGATTTATCAAAACATACTTTGGTTGATGGAAATAACTTTAGATTGTCTTTGATTTTTGGTGTGATAGACTTTGTCTATCCAGTTAATACCCAACCTTGACTCTGATGCTAGCAGCCTGAACCTAATCCCAAAAGACATGAATGACTAGTTCAGAAAATAGTTCATAATCATTTCAAATATTTAACTATAAATGTTGTATGTAACCACAGCACATGAATACATTGCAAATTTGCATCTGTCTCTACAATAATGTATTTAACGGAATTTATTTGTCTTTTTGTTTTTAAGTTACACAGAAGTGACTGGTGGGTCGGACCTTCTCATCAAAGCTTTTCTTAATGTCCTCGAGGTCCCTATTCTCCTCAACTCCAAGGTCAAAAACATCAACCAGTCAGATAAAGATAAAGGTGTAATAGTCTCGTACCAGACAGGGCAACAGTCCTCTTTGACAGATCTTTCCGCTGACGTTGTCCTGGTAACAACCACAGCCAAAGCAGCCCTCTTCATTGACTTTTATCCATCTCTCTCCACCAAAAAGATGGAGGCACTGAGGGGAGTCCACTATGACAGCTCCACTAAAATCATCCTCACCTTCAGCGAGAAGTTCTGGGAGAAGGACGGCATCCGAGGAGGAAAGAGCATCACCGACGGGCCCTCTCGTTTCATCTACTACCCCAGCCACAGTTTCCCAACCAATGAGAACATTGGCGTCCTCCTGGCCTCCTACACCTGGTCTGACGACTCCCTCCTCTTCTTAGGTGCGAGCGATGAAGACCTGAAAGAGCTGGCTCTGAGAGATTTGGCGAAGATCCACGGTGAGAGAGTCAAGTCTCTCTGCACAGGAGTGGTGGTGAAGAGGTGGAGCGCGGATCCTCACAGCTTGGGCGCCTTCGCTCTCTTCACACCCTACCAACATTTAGAGTACAAAAAAGAGCTCTTCAGAAGTGAAGGCAGGGTGCACTTTGCAGGTGAACACACAGCTGTGCCTCACGCTTGGATTGAGACAGCTATGAAATCTGCGATCAGGGCTGCTACCAATATTAACAAAGGGTCAGCTAGATCTCAATATCATGATGAGCCATAGGGTCTACTTTCTTGGGCAGTCAGTAATATTGTAGTAATGAAATGTCTGTGTCAAATGTTAGTGTAGTTCAGGATGTATAGAGGTAAAATCAAACAAAAGTGTAATACTTTTGCTTGGTGATTGCATTACTTGCCTTAGGAGTAAGGCTCACCGTGATTGTCCTTCCACTATGCAGCTCTTATCTGCATCAAACTGGTGGATTTTTGGCATTTAACGATGGCTTGATGTTTTTAGGCAAAAGTATTATCAGATATTTACTGATATTTACTCATTTACATTGCAGCTTTTGCCATAACTGTCTTGATTATCAAAAGTATATGCACCACTAATGTTTCTTAAACCTTGATGTCTATGTTGTGGTAATTTCTGTCTCCGTGATTGAATAAAGCTTTGTCAATTTCAAACCTGACCAGAAGTTTTTACTAGGTATGCTAATTCAGAATTTTTTCTGTTTAATGACAAGCAGGCAACAGAGCCCCAGTTCACTCGTCCAGGGCGCTCAGACGTACTTTCCACACTCATTGTCCGCAGACAGCTGTAGACTTGAACTCATTTTTGTGGACCACAGACTATGCTACCACTATCTTGGAACGTCCATGCGACCGGTACAACCGGGATGTCATATAGTTCAGAAAATCATTCATTTACATTAAGAGAATAAGTAACAGATGCATCGTTGCATTTCAAGTGTTGCATACGTTGCAACTCAGCTCTGATGTATTGTAGCTAAACAATATCCCTGTACCTGTGTCACGAGGATGAGTATTAAGAGTTTGTTGTAGCAACCAACATAATAATAATAACTTAGATTAATATAGCGCATTTCATAAAACCCAAGGACGCTTTCCACAAGTACAGGAGGACAAGGGAAAAGAAAATAGGCAAACACAAACACGGACTGAAAATAAATGAACTAGGTGCTGAATGGAAGGGGTACATCATTTAATGTAGGCTACTGCTGTACAATCACATCGCACATTGTAAGTTATTTTATGAGTAGACATAGACATATTCCATACATGAGAGCGAATTCTGGGATCGTTTTTGAATTATTTACAATCCCGTAACTGTCTCCATCTGTTGAAAAGCCAGAACAATCGACTCAGGATTTTTCCCTGTCGTCTGTCAATTTACAATTTTAGCTTTTAGTTGTTCTTTGTTTAATTTCCTTTTTTTTCTGGGATGGCCCCATTATCAGCCATAACTACAACAGATACCTTCTAAAATAAAATTAAAATACAGGCCTATTATAAAAAAAAAACTTGTGCTAACTTTTACATGGCTTATAATGCTTTTGCGGTGTTAGAAAAGAAATCTGTGACCCATCAGAATGTGTGCTCTGTAGAGCCAGTCTGCCTGCCGTAAATCATTTTGTGACTTTGCGGGAAAAATCAGACCTGGGCAAAGGCATTGATGAAAACTATGTAAAAATAGTCTTGTTTGCTGTTACATGTAATTTATGATCATCAGATGACAAATTACACCGTTTCGGAAACATTAAAAAAGTTACATATAGCAGCTTTAACTGATAGTATGAATCAGTCAGAATTGTTATTGTTGGTTAAGGGTTAAACAGTTAATCATTAACATCTTTAGTTTTTACACAATTAACATAACTTCATGTGCCGCTTATGTCAGGATCTTTAACATTTTCAGATGGCATTCAGTCAAGATACAAACATTGGCAACACAGATAATGTTTTAAAAACCTGCAACAAATGGCTCCCATTTAGAAATACTTTATTTTGGTGATTGTACATAGCAATAGTCCACGACAATGAACAGCATTGACAAATCGTAAATACAGAGAGAGAAATAGCAGTTGACACTGTAGGAAACTTATCCTTGTGTTGACTTCGGGTCATATTGGCCCGTTTAAAACGTTGGTAAAAGCAAAAACAAATTGTGAAAAAAAGGCATCACAAATGTCAGAAAAAAAAGTGTTTTTTTTTCAAAGTTGAAACGAAGACAACACAAGGGTTCATTCACATTCATAAATTCAATTGGGCACTGAAATTAGTGACTCATGCTCAAATTAATTGTTTGTCAATTACTTTATTCTTGTACTTTCAATACTCTTATAGTGCATGTTTAGCAATTCTAGCCAGCTTTAACTACTATTAGTTGGGTACAAATATACAGCTGATGTTGTCAGGCAATGGGCAAATGATCTAAATGTGCCACATTAAATAAATGGTTAAATATGATTTCATTACATTATAGATATACGGTATGTAGATATAATAATGATGTGTATGTGAAACAATATTGTTTTATCATGAAAATCCTGTGAATAATTAAAGGTCCAATATGTAATATATTTACTGTAACAAATCCAAAAATGATCCCAATGCATCATCAGATATTAAGGAAACATGTTAAGTTGAAATACTATCTTTTTTGACAACAATGCTTATGTCAGTATTATGTATCTCCTTTTTGAAATTTTCATTCCGTGACAGAATGTCTGTTTGTTGTCTTGGTCTCTGTGTTCTTATCAACTGCCCAGTTTGACACCCGGGTTGCCAGATATACCTGTAAAAACGTAAACCCAGCGCGCTACAGCTGTAATGTTAGTACAGCCATGGAAGCAGCAAACAAACAAACAGGATTAACGGAGATAGATCTACCCGACTTAAAAAAAAAAACCCAACATGTTTCTAACAATTGCGTGACCAGAGACGTAACAAACCCGGTGTAAATATCGGAGATGTATTTGAAAGATGGAGACAGCTTAGAGCCCAAAAGGACGCAGAGAGGACGGCAAGGTAGTGTTATTTTTAGCGGTTCCTACCGTAATTCTAAGCCTAGGGACTGTGTCTGTCTATCGGGTGGAGGGGACGGCGAGGTTGTTGTTCATAACGTTTCCTACCGTAACTCTATGCCGAAAAAGTTTGTCTCTCAGTTGGGTACAGAGCTACGGGCGTGAGTACAAGCTTTTATGACTCTCAGTATAGCCAGCATCTAACGTTAGCTACTCCGCTGTGCTGTGAAGTAATGTCTGACTATGTGAGACAAGCGTCTAGCAACATTGTTGTGGATGCTCCTTCAGCACGCTTTGGAGGAGGATCTGGCAAAGCGAGACTAGGGATGCTGAGGTCTCAGCCTGGCAACGTCCGTGAACTTCGAGTCTAGGGAGAAGGGGGCCGGGGAGACGTCCTTCTCCAGTATTTTGAATTTGTACTGCAGTAACTATTTTAAGCACTAGCTGTTAGTATTACATATGGCAGCTTTAATTTTATAATTAATAATTAAATTGTTAAGAAATGTGTTATTTGTGAATGTGAGTAATTAAACACAGTAGTTGATACAATATAAATGTATTAATGATTCAAGAGAAAAAAGTACTAATTTGTGTGCACAAGTTGGTAAATTAAGAAAACAAATTTGTGTGTGAAAATCAAATGTTAACCCTTTAAATCGCAGCTGCTGAAAGAAGAGAAATCAGCTGCTAACTCGTTAACCCCTATTTTCCACCATGCGCGTCTGCACTTCGGAGGCGCCGCGACCCCCGCGAGCAATCGCAACTATTTAAGTCAATGCTTGATATTCCACCCCGCACCACGGTGCGTCCCAGAAGCGTGCTCCGCTAAACATACGCGGCAGGTCTATTTTCACGCAAGCCGTGGAGCATTTTGACAGCCAGGGAGGAAGAGAAACAGCGGGAGCATCCAGTCAATTTTCCAAACGTCACCCCCCAATAAAGTATTTGTTCCCTCTACAACACAATGGTCGAGGAGAGATTCATCTTAGAGGTGGAAAAACAGAATATACATCTCTTTTTTTATTAAGGACAACGCAAGAAAAGATAGTGAGCATGGAGTTTAATTGCTGAAGCGCTTGGAGTGGAAGTTAAATACGATTTTAATAAACAGGTGATTGTTCTGTAAAGTACTTAAAGAGACAAACAAATCTGCGAGTTGGGCAGCAAGAAGACGCTCTGCTTCTGAGACGCTCCCGGTGTAGTATGGCACTTGGCGGAGAACAGAAGAAAACCGCAGACGCAGCACAGACGTACCTGGTGGAAAATCAGGGGTAAATCTGCTCCACAATCATAACAGGACAACTCTTGCTCTATTTACTTTCTGTGCTACATCTTCCTAAAAAAAAATCTTACTTATTGTCTGATGTTCAATTATAATGTCACTGACATTGCTTTAATGGCAACGAGGCAGTTTTCCTGCTCTGTGTAGGAACAGCAGAGGTAAAACCAAACTGCTGGGCAGACTAAACCACATTCCAGAAACCATTGCCAAACACCCATCATCGTAGTTCAGCAGATGTGAGTATTTCAGAGCAAAACCAAGAAGGAACCCTGCAAACCACAACCACAACACTCCCATTATGGCAGTGATGGTGTGGAAAGCCTTCTGCTTTGATTGATCAACCTTCTCCCTGTCCCCACCCACTTCCCCCGGACCTGGACGAATCAGAACACGGAGAACTGAAAGGCTGCAGAAAGATACGACAACTGAAGCGACGACCACTGCACAGAAAATTGGGACATTTAGATCATAGACAACGTCTACACCACTCCATCCAAAGCACAGCAACCAAACACATACAATGCTGATATTTCGTATCTTGACTCCATTCGACTGTCTCAGCCCCATGTAGGTGACGGGGTGAACAACAGCCAGGTAACGCTCCACACAGGTCAGGATGTGAAAGAAAATCTCTCCAGGGAAAACCATTAAATACATATATAGCCCCACTTTGACCAACTCTGGGAGACTAGTGAATACACCACAAAAGAAGGCTGTGGCCCCAAATGCACACATCAGCTCAAGAGCAGCCATGTTGTAGGTGAAGATGTCAGAGTGGCTCGTTGTTGCAAAAGAGCGCTGCCGCCGCCATCGTTGGTGACCCAGGTAGAGGACGAGGGTGGAGAGAGGGAGGAGGAAGAACGCCTTAGCGACGTTGTAGGCTATGGAGAGGGGAAATGCAGTTTTGGAGTTCGTGCAGTGGTAAGGGGAGATGGAAGAGGAGTTGACTGACATATCGGTTTGTGTGGTACTGTCTTTTATAAAAAAAAGGGGAGACAAGAGGTACAGAAATAAATTAACTTAGATCATTTCAAAGATCATTAAAGTGATTTAAAACTACAACACATTATTTTGTAGCCATTGCACATTTTTCCCATAGTAACAGCAGATATATTTGCTATAACATTGCAGAGAATTTATTGTATGCAGATTTCATAGGCATTGTGTGACTACATGACAGCAGAGTCTGCTAACCCGACCACAACAGTCCAACACATATCCTGCCTAAATGTTCCCATCGGAATTCATTTTGAGACTTTTCTGTGTAAGTGTATTCATGTCACCAAATCTCCCCAAAAAACAGTGTTTTAATGTGAAAAACAACTTTTAATAATGTGAAATAATTACTAAAAGTTTAATGCAAGAAACTTAGGGAAGTTAATGCTAAAGAAATAAAATTAGAGAAATAGAAATAACAACAGTTAATAAAAGTGAATTAGATCCTAAACTCAAAATGTCACTGTTTTGAGTCACAATTTGGCTCATTTTGGATATCGTTTTGACTTTAAAGCTATAGTGCGTAGTTTCTGTCTCCCCCATGAGAAATTCAACACCGTCAGTGAGTCACCATGTTCTGAACATAGCCATACTGAGAAATACAGAGTGTTTTTTGGAGCAGATTGTCTTATTTAGCTTTGTATCAACTCATTTGGCAATGGCATGAATCTAACGGACGTTCATTATTATAAAAAAGTAAACGCACTAAAGCTTTAAAAAGTTAAATCTTGGACTTAGTAAATCTGATTTATCAAGTGTATTTTTGCTTTCATCATTAGTAACTTTTCACCACTTTTCTGTTCTTTCCTGGCAGACATGGGCTTCCATATCATGGTCATCATGTTACGGAAAAACAATTACAAAACACTTTAAATAAAAATATCTTATTAAACAAATTCCCTTTACAAGATTGAAGTTCATAAAAAAAGTCATTTAAAATTTTAACAATTAAAAATAATTTGATACTGACAAACAGAATTGTGTGTTTTTGTATGGTTACCCTTAAAGATACACTATATAAGTCAAGTTAAAAACAAAAAAATGGACATGAAGTTAATGAACTGGTCTCTTGTTTTCCCCAACTTGAGTCAATAACAGTTAAAAATGACAATGTTCATAAACATTGACAAAGTGTTGATTGATATTCATGGAAAATCAATGAAATAAAATTAACTGAAAACTGTTACTTAATTAAAGCACACCCACCTTCTCAGCAGTGCTTGTTTCTGATCTTTCTCCTGCGCATCCAAACTCACCGACTGCTATTCACTCGTCCTGATCCAAAGATATATTAATGCTTCTGTGTCTGAGTGAAGTGATGGCACCCAGGACAGGTTATGTTTGCATGTTGTCAAACACATGATGGATTCCGTGTCACATCATACTCTTAATCGTGGTAGGCAAATTTTCTTTTCACATTATTCTTCCACAGTGAGGATATTTCAGGAACTAAAAGTTTGAACTGGAATAATTTGTTAGATTTGTGTTTTTTGTGCTAAAATCTTTCAGAATGCAGTGTTTAGATCCAAACATAAGCATTTGAATCACTTGTGGTGTTAAGATATTTCCTATCATTAACTCTCAGTCCGTCATGTTTGACAGGATTCAAATAACCTGCTAACTTAGACAGGTGTTTATTCAAATGAAGTGTACTGCTGACTGGAAGACACTGTGTGTACAGACAGCAGTTTGGTGGAAATGTTCTGTCAGGTCGTAATGACCATGAAAACAAATTATCGTGTTATACAAATAAAGCTTTTATTTTAATTAGAGTAAATGTGACCACGGCCAGGTGTGATTTAACCATCAGAATTCCTCATTCTATTACTGAACCCTTATATTGTGTAAGGGTCCAATTTGACTAAATGTAAAAAGTACCGTTTTTGATTTTTGATATGGAACAAGGCTTCATGATATCCTCAGAAACAACTATTCCAACACAACAAAAGATGCTGTCACAATTTTTGGAAATTGTAAATGTCTCTAAAACAAAAAGTAAGACATGTGGGGCCCTATCTTGCGCCCAGCGCAATTGACTTTGTACACCGACACATGTATAATTACTATTTTTCACCCGACGCACAGCGGACTTTTCCCTCCACGGACTCACGTCGTTAAATTAGGGAATGAACTTGCACTCCTGGGGGAGGTTCAGCAGAAAGAGGAGGCGTGTTCCGGTGCAAATGTTCCCTAGTGCTATTTTGCTAGCCTGACAAGCCAAACCCACATCAAGTTGTTGAGTCTGGGAAATCACCATTGGCAGGGCTCAATCCGAGGGCCGGGATAAACGGTTGTCTTTCAAATTCTCTCTGCACGCAATAGGATAGCGCTACAACCAGGCAGAGCAACGAAGAAGGTAGCTGAGCTAGTTGATAGATTAAACTTTTGCCGTATCCGGTCAGCAAAACTCTGAACACATCTTCCTTTTTTAAGAATGACTTCAGTGCCGTTCTTTGTTCTTTTGTCAAAGAAAAGCTTAACTCCAAGTCTTCCAGAAGACATCTGTTCCCAGCAGCAGCAGCAGCCATACGCCCTCCCACCGACTCTATACACGATGTGATTGGCCTGACTGGAGTTTGTTTTTTCCAGCTCACAAGCCAACGGAGAGTTCCTAGACCCCCCGACTGCAAATTAAATTTGCTGCCGCTAGGGTGCGTCTAGATTTCTAGGCTACTATTTTGCAGTTTCAGAAAACAATTCCGCCACACACCAGGAATAACCTAGTCTAAAGTCAGTGGCGTGTTATTCAGATGGTATTTTAAGGGCGCATGCTTGGCTGTAATGTAGAGAGTGCACACCGCGCATACACTTTGCTTCTCTCATCTCACAGACCCAGCAGTTCCCATTTTTGCAAACCATACATAAATACAAGAAAAAATATGACCACATTTCCATGAATCATGGATGTGTTGATGACATAAATGAGGAAATATTAGAGGACTTAAGGAGATGTGATGTTGAACTGCATGTTCCGATGCCACTTAACCCAAATGCCCCAGCAGCAGCACGGGAGAGGAGAGACAGAAGAGCTGCATCGTCTATAGTGAGGTAATCCCGGTCTAATGTTAGACTACGTTGCAAAAATATCACCATGCATCATAACCTCGTGATTCAGTGAGAGTGAGCCCAAAACATTGGAAAGTATGTTTTTGTGACATTTCTTTATTTACATTTTGTCAAAAAGAAAAATCAATAGCAAACGTCGGTCTCCTCGGCTGTGAACCGCTCCTGGCGTGCGCCCATGGATGTATTAAGAGCGTGCGCCCAGCAAATCCGCCATTACAATAACAATCCGCCATGGAACAAGCGAGCCTGCTTTTAAAGGAAATGTGAGATAACGCTCTGATTGGTTGATTGCACGTTACGCCCAAACCACACCTATGAGTAACGTAGCTACTTCAGACCAACCCACTTTAGATTTGCGTTGGGCGCAAGAGTCATTTATCCTGCCGGTATAATAGCAACAGAGCACGAGATCTGCCCACAAAGTTTGACTCAAATTCCCCCACCACACACACATATAGACACACACGCACACACACAACCCCACTCCTAAATCCTTTGAATACAGGCTTTCTCGCAGGATATTGATACATTTTGACTAAAAATGAAGTTGAATGTCAACACACACACATACCTTAACCCCTAGTCCTTTTCCCCTACCCTGTCTTCCCCAGAGACACCTCCCCCCACAGGAATACACCCTTTCTCTCAGAATATTGATACACTGACTAATCTATAAAATTGTGGGGGCTGGGCCTATTGGGCCTATTCTCCTGTAGATTAGCTTTTCTCATTTAATGTTACCTCTGCTGAGTCACTACACATTTAGGCATGATTTACTCTTCCATTGCAACCTGGCAACTTCAAATTCACAATATGATCATTTTCATTGTACAACAACAACCTAAAGGTTTATTTTATGTATCAGTTTTGAAACAGTAATGTTACATAATGCTAGGTTTTAAGTGTATGTACTATAAGTGTGAGGGTGTGTCTTCAGCCCTTTTTTTATTGGAATCTAATCTGCTTCCTCCTAGTCTTTTGATTGTCCGACTTCCACAGAACTGATCAAAACACTTCATGGGAACACGTTTGTGTGTGTGTGTGTGTGTGTGTGTGTGTGTGTGTGTGTGTGTGTGTGTGTGTGTGTGTGTGTGTGTGTGTGTGTGTGTGTGTGTGTTCAAGTTCTACTTGTTTTGTCCAAACTTCAATCCTAAAAGTCTTGACAAGAACAATATTCTTGTGCAGGTGTGTGGTGATGGCTCCGGTTAAACCAGTTAGATGAGGAAAAAAAACAGCACTAAGTGTGCGTATATAAGAGGTTCCCCTTTCACTTTAAGTTACTCTTACAGCAGATGTTGACATTTAAGCTCTTTAAACGGTAAGAATCTGTATTTTTTATTTTTTTTTAACTCAGACTATCATTACAATATTACTATAAAAATATATCAGTCTTTTCGTCAACTTTATAAATTTGTTCATTTCTGAAACATGAGATAAATCCTCTTTATGTCACCAAAGAGGGAAAGAAGGTGGGATTAATAACTGAGATGGATCTGCTTGGGGCAAGATGGAAATTATGTGAGTATTTTCTAGCAAAATTAATATTTAAGATATGATCCATTAAACAAGAACTCTCTTTAAACTTCTTTATTTCGTGATGACTTTTTCATATTATTGTCAATCTGATTTGGCTTGTAGTAGTTAAATGGCCCGAGGCGTTGATTCCAAAAATGCTGCACGGGCCAGATGCAGAGTTATGTATGAATAGCAGAGTCAAATATGTGCTTAAGATGCACATGTAGTCTGCTCAATTCCCTGATGTAGTCCATATATACAATTCAGACCCATTGATGAAATCAATGTTTGAGTTCAACTTTACACTGGTACACGTTGGATGTCATCACTCTAATATGAAATGAAAATATGTTTAGTTTTGCTCGACTTCAAAGGAATGTATTTGAGACAATGTCTAGAAGAATTAGGCTTTGCCAAAAAATATCCTTCCAGAAGAGAAAATAAAATTAAAATTAAAATGCCTTGCTGAACGTTTCCTACTGAGGTATGCTTCTCTCTTTGTGTGATAAGTAGCAGTCAGTGTGCTGCTGCTCACATTGTACCACAGCACCACTGCTGCTGTCAGCTTGAAGGATAATCTGGCTGATTGTCTGGAGGACAAAGACTATGATGAACTGCTGCAGACTGTGAAGAACGGCCTACTACACATGAACACATCTCATCATGTTGTTATTGTGGGAGCTGGCGTGGCTGGACTGACGGCTGCCAAGCTACTGCAAGACGCAGGACACAAGGTACATGCAACAGGCTGATATTGGTATAAAGACCACTACATGGTAGGGCCGGTCTTTACCTGCTATATGAGGGTGGGCTCGTAGAAACTACAGTTGGGCAACTTGAGCCTAGGCCTGTAACAATTATTTAAAAATTGTCTAAGAATTAGAGCATTTTTTTTAGATGGGACACTGTTTTGTTTGCATCCATCAAACACGTTTCCACTACCCGCATAGCGTCACCTAACAGCAGCTATCATATGATCTTATGGACTCCTACCAGAGAACGCCCCACCCGCAGTTGCAAGTTAATTCAGCTTTTGAACATTAATGTTTAGTAATGTAGTTAGTCTGTCTGTTGTGTTCTACTATCTACTATCTAATCTACTGTTGTGCTTTGTTAAATTAGTAAAGGGACTGTAGCTGTCTCATACCAGTGAAATCGAACACACTCTGTTTTTTGTTACTGATTAATGTTTTTAATTGATTGGGATTCATTTTCTTATGTCAGTGTTATTAATGCTGTTAATTCAAGCAAACGTGCATTGCTTAATGATAATAAAGAGGTGTGGTTCACTTCGTAGGCTCTGTACAGAATGGAATGTAAAGAATGGAATGTAAAGAATGGAATGTAAAGAATGGAATGTAAAGAATGGAATGTAGGGCGAGGCGGATTTCCGGGTTGCAGGTTTTATGCAGAGCAAGCATTTTTGGTAGACTATATTTATCTATTTATTTACTTATTTATTTTTGTAAAGGTAACTTTGTAAAGTCACTTTTTATGAAATGTATTGTGTGTTTTGTCCGTTTTGCCGTCCTGGCTATCTACTGTTTGTATGTTTGCTATGTACTCTTGTGTTCTTGGTGAAACTGAAGAAAAACATTTCACGTCTCTGGACAATACATTTTATTGTATTTGTACTTGCGTATCTGGGTCACAAAACAGTGATATATAACAAAAGATGTATCCTGGGATTCATTCCAAACACTAATTTGTTAGAAATATTACATAAATATTGTTAGAAATATTTTTAAATATGACTAAAAGAGACAAATATATTGTTAATAGCAATTATTTCGGCGATATTTATTGTACAGCAACATTTGGAAATGTGTGTGTGTGTGTGTGTGTGTGTGTGTGTGTGTGTGTGTGTGTTCAATTTCAGCTTCTTTTTTTGGAGTCCTGCCAAGAACACTATCATTCATTTGCAGGTGTAACTTCCACATAACTGTAATAAAAGCCGGCTCTAGGCTGCTCACCCAATCAGAAGTTAGAAAATGTTTTTTTTTTGCTACTTATTCCATTGGTTGAAAATATTTTCTTAACTTTTGATTGTGTGAGAAAGACCCACGTTTGGGTGGGCTGAGTCCACCCCTAACCCTAGCTTCCACCAACCTTGACTGCTGAGGCAGTGGGCGACTTTGGAGCAGGGTGTTAAGGAAAAACTCAGAATTAGAAAGGACCACACAGATACTTAACCCAAATACCTCAGCACAGACAGAATATGCTATGTGTTTCCTTCCTCCATGACCTTGGCAGATAGGAGCGCTGGAGGCAGCACTGTCTTATCATACTGCTGTTACGTCTCCCATCATCTATGGAGACACAGAGTAAGTAAGCTGTAACTTCCACCAAAGAGGGCTTTAGGCTGCCCAGTTGTAGCAATGCCAAACCTACTACCTTTGAAACATTACATAATGACCTGATTGTGTATTTATCTGTTTGTATTTTTCTGTTCTGACAAGGTAACCATATTAGAGTCTAGTGGTCGTGTTGGAGGACGGGTGGAGACCTACAGGAATGAAGAAGAAGGTTGGTATGCTGAACTGGGAGCCATGAGGATCCCAAGTTTTCACCAGTGAGTTTAAGTTTTAAAAACATTCAGTTGGGCATTTACATATAAACATGGCACGCAACCCTTCCCTGTCTCAGACTAACATGATTGTGTAAAAAGGATGCTGATGAAACTCCGAGTTGTGTTATGTTATCTATAGAGCTAAACATTCCTATTTATTTAGATAAAAATAACATGGCGAGTTACTTCAAAATAGCAGAAGTTGAATTTTGTTGTGAGGCCCTTGGAGGCTGTCACTGTTGTCGCTGTCTTGTTAATTTAAAACTCAAATGATGTAGGAATGTTACATGTGCCACCATTAGATGTCTTGACTACACATCAAGAGTATTTAGTGAATGTCATCGTTTACTGTCTGGGCTCACACGGTAAAGATCCATTACAGTGATAAGCTAACCACCATCCCCTTTGTCACCAGAATTTTCCTGTGGTTTGCTAAAGACCTGAATGTCAAGCTGAATAACTTCATCATGTATGACCCCAACACCTTTTACTTGGTTAATGGGTTGTTGAAGAAGACATACACAGTGCGAAATGACCCTGACGTTCTGAAGTACAACGTGACGCCAAGTGAGAAAGGGAAGTCGGCCGATGAACTGCTACAACAAGCTTTGCAGAAGGTACATAAGACAGAAGAAAGGAAGGAGGGATTGAAAGAAAGTTACACAAATTCACACATCCTTGGAAAGCAAATGTATTTTTCTTTATTGTAGAGTAGTTTATCACCGGCATAGAAGGGTTGTGTAAAACATAACTAATGGCATAGCTTCCTCAATATTGGACCTTCCGGGTCCAGGAAATTCACTAATTGCAGAAGTCACAGTTTACTGTTAAGCTGTTTCGGCCTGTAAGGTTAAAAGAGTACATGTTTAAAGTCTGAGTTTTATGAAAATTAGACAAACATTGAACTACTGGCATTGCTGTTCGGTGGGCCCAACCTCTAAGAGCTTCCACTTGGTGGCTTTTTGTGCCAGGCTAAGCCATACAGTCGAGTTACACATTCATGGTTCATTATAGGCAAATCAAAGTTCAGTTTGACTCATGGTGACACCATCAGCTCAATAAATAAATGAGTGAATTGTTCCTGTTTCATTTAGGTGAAAGATTACGTGCAGACTCACGGCTGCGAGGCTGCGCTGATAAAATATGACCACTACTCTGTGAAGGTAAAACACCACAATGTCATCAAATGTTGTAAAATGAGAACAATGTGTGGGGTATATTGCGAATAACAACTGATATTTTAGTGCATTATCAATAGCATTATTTTCGCATGCCATTTTCAATGGTTTAAGCATTTGAAAACAAACAAGTTGTTACTGAAACTCCCCACCACATCTACAAGTGTCTGTACATTCAAAATTCTTGGTTTAAATTTGAAAACCTGACTAGTGGAAAACATGTAATCCAAAGATTTTGTTTTAACACTTGTTTCTTCTTTCTGAGCCACCCTCACAGCATTACATGGAACTTTGTTTAATAGGAGTATCTAAAAGAAGAAGGAAATCTGAGTTCAGAAGCAATACGGATGATTGGAGACCTTCTTAATGAAGAGAGCCTTATGTACACAGCGCTGACTGAGATGATCTATGACCAGACTGACATCAATGACAACACTACGTAAGGCCCTACATCCCACACTGTCAACTATTCAAGATTGGAAGTTTTTGCAGTAGATGTACAAATTATAAATCTCCAGAAAATGTGAGGTGGTCATGAAAGGTCTTGAAAACTAAAGTGTACTGGCTTCAAGAGAAAAGCAGTACATTTTATATTTTCATCTGAAAGACAATAATTCAGTGGGTTTACATGTAGCCCTATGTAAAGTACATTTTTGACCTAAACTTAGATGAAATTGAAAGTTGTTTCTATCAACCGGCAGCAAAACTCCTTTGACACGTATGCCTGAATGTTGCTCTCCCAGTTTAAATCATAACCTATGAATATAACTGTACATAAACATACCATATTGACATATTGGAAATTTGCACCTCTCTAAGTAGGTAAGTAAGTAAACTTTATTTATATAGCACCTATTACAGACAGAATCACAAAGTGCTTTACATGCAGCAAATTTAACAATTTGGAAAACATCATACAAAACATAAAAACATGATAGTTCAGTCAACTGAAAGCTTGTCTGAATAGCAGTGTCTTCAGCTGTGTTTTAAAAGAAACAATAGAATCGGCCACACGCAGAAACAGGGGCAGGGCGTTCCACAATTTAGAAGCAATGGATCAGACCTTCTCCCGAAAGCTTTTCTTAATGTCCTGGATGTTCCTATTCTCCTCAACTCCAAGGTCAAAAACATCAGCCAGTCAGATAAAGGTGTAATAGTCTCGTACCAGACAGGACAACAGTCCTCTTTGACAGATCTTTCCGCTGACGTTGTCCTGGTAACAACCACAGCCAAAGCAGCCCTCTTCATTGACTTTGATCCACCTCTCTCCACCAAAAAGATGGAGGCACTGAGGGCAGTCCACTATGACAGCTCCACTAAAATCATCCTCACCTTCAGCGAGAAGTTCTGGGAGAAGGACGGCATCCGAGGAGGAAAGAGCATCACTGACCGGCCCTCTCGTTTCATCTACTACCCCAGCCACAGTTTCCCAACCAATGAGAACATTGGCGTCCTCCTGGCCTCCTACACCTGGTCTGACGAATCTCTCCTCTTCTTAGGTGCGAGCGATGAAGACCTGAAAGAGCTGGCTCTGAGAGATTTGGCGAAGATCCACGGTGAGTGGGTCAAATCTCTCTGTACAGGGGTGGTGGTGAAGAGGTGGAGCGCGGATCCTCACAGCTTGGGCGCCTTCGCTCTCTTCACACCCTACCAACATTTAGAGTACTCTAAAGAGCTCTTTAGAAGTGAAGGCAGGGTGCATTTTGCAGGTGAACACACAGCTTTTCCTCACGCTTGGATCGAGACATCTATGAAATCTGCGATCAGGGCTGCTACCAACATTAACAAAGGGTCAGCTAGAACTCGACACCATGATGAGCTCTAGGGTCTACTTTCTAGGTCAATCAGTACTATCATAGTACTGAAATGTCTGTGGCAAATTGTATCTTATTCTTGGTGATTGCATTCCTTCCTTTGGAGTAATTCTCAATGTGTTTGTCCTTACACCATGCAGTTCTATCAGCATCTGCATCAAACTGGTGGATTTTTGGATTGTGTTACTGATGGCTTGTTGTTGCTAGGGAAAAGTATAATCTGATATCATTAATTTCCAAAACAACTTTTGCGATAACTGTCTCTAAAAATCAATAGTACGTGCACCACTAATCTTGGTTCAACCTTGATGCTTGTTGTGTTAATTTGTATTCCACTGTTTTGGCTGCAATGTCAAAGCCTGGCACACTTCCTGGGGGCCTGGTTTTTACTCACAAGTTAACTAGCAGTTTTAAATTTAATTATATAGATAATAGCATATATTTCTTTTACCAACAAAACACGTTTTTTTTTTTTAATGTTTATTGTAATGTGCTTTTGGACTGTTTAACTCTTTTTGGTCAAAATTGTTATTGTTGGTTGTTAAACAGTTAATCATTAACAACCCTTTAATTAACTTCAAAACTTTTCAGAAGGCATTCAGTCAAGATACAATCATTGGCAAAACACAGGTAATCTTCAAAAACCAAACCACAACAAATGGCGCCCACTTAGAAATATTTTATTTTGGAGATTGTATATAGCAAATGAACATCATTGACAAATGATAAATACCGAGAATGAAAGAGCAGGCACTTGACATTTTATCTGATTTAAACATAACAAAAACAGTCAGCACATTACAAAGAAACTAACTGTAAAAAGTGTTATACAAATTTTCTACTTTTAAACTTGGTTCATTTGTGCTCTCAAATTATTGATTTATATGCTCAAATTAATAGTTTTTGTTGCCCATTACTTAATCCGTGTCCTTTCAATACTCTTTTTTGTGCATGTTTACCAATTCTGGCCAGCTTTATTAGTTGGATGCAAACATACATTTTAAGTTTCCAGGTGAGGGGCAAATGATCTTAATGTGCCACATACGTTAACCATGATTTCATTACATTATAGATACATGTATGCAGATATACTGAGGATGTTCATGTTAAAGAATATTGTCTTATCATGAACATCCTATGAATAAAACTCAAATGTTAAGAAATGTGTAATTTGTGAGTGTCATTAAACACAATGGTTGATACAATATAAATGTATTATTCACACACATAAAAATACTCATTTTGTTGATGACTTAAGAAAACAAATTTGTGTACTTGGTGAAAGTCAAACGTAACCCCTTTAAATCGCAGCAGCTGCAAGAAGAAAAAGCTGCTGCAAGCCCTGTATTTCTGTGCCACAATATAACAGGAAAACTCCAGAGGTAAAACCAAACTGCTGGGCAGACTAAACCAGATTCCAGTAACCATTGCCACACACCCGTCATTGTAGTTCAGTAGATGTGAGTAGTTCAGAGCAAGACCAACAAGGAACCCTGCAAGCCACAACCACAGCACTCCCATTATGGCAGTGATGGTATGGAAAGCCCTCTGCTTTGATTGATCAACCCGCTCCCTGTCCCCGCCCACTTCCCCCGGCCCTGGACGAATCAGAACACGGAGAACTGAAAGGCTGCAGAAAGATACGACAACTGAAGCGAAGACTGTCACACAGAACATTGAGATATAGGGAAGTTCATAGCCACCTGCTACACCACTCCATTCAAAGCACAGCAAGCAAACACATACAATGCTGATATTTCATATCTTGACTCTACCCGACTGTCTCAGCCCCATGTAGGTGACGGGGAGAACAACAGCCAGGTAACGCTCCACACAGGTCAGGACGTGAAAGAACATCTCTCCAGGGAAAACCATAAAATAAGCATATAACCCTACCCTCACCAACTCTGAGAGACTAGTGAATACACCACAAAAGAAGGCTATGGTTCCAAATGCAAAGATCACCTCAACAGCAGCCATGTTGTAGGTGAGGATGTCAGAGTGGCTCGTTTTTCCAAAGGAGCGCTGTTGCCGCCATCGTTGGTGACCAAAGTAGAGGACAAGGGTGGAGAAAGGGAGGAGGAGGATGTTCTTAGTGACGTTGTAGGCTACGAAGAGGAGAAATCCAGGTCTGGAGTCTTGGCAGGTGTAATGCTGGGAGGAAGAGGAGTTGACGGACATAATGGTTTTGTATGGCTTTGCTTTTATGGAGAAAAGGTAGACGAGAGGAACAGAAATAAATTAACTGAGATCATTTCAAAGATGATTAAAGTGATTTAAAACTACAACACATTATTTTGTTTATCCATTGCACATTTTATCCATAGTAACAGCAGATATATTTGCGTATAATATTGATGCAATAGGCATGTGTGACTACATGACAGTAGAGTCTGCTAACCTAACCACAACAGTCCGGCAACTATCCCCACTTCATGTGCCAATTGGAATTTGTCTTGAGACTTTTCCGTGTAAAAGTACAGTAGTGTATTGCTGTCACCAAATCTCCCCAAAAACTTGTTCACTTTTTCTTTAAAATGAGAAAATTGAAATTGAAGTTAGTAAAATATCTAAAAGTTAATTAAATGTTATTACAACATACTGAATTATATATTAATAACAAAGGTTTTGTTGTTTCAGTGAGATACATTTATTTTGTGTTTAGAGTTTTTTGTTAAAATTGAATAATTTTGTATGCAAGTATAACAATAAAAGCGTTATAAAACTGTGAAACATAACTTTGAATGAAGTGAAATAATAACTAAAAGTTTCATGCAACAAACTTAGGGAAGTTAATTCTAAAGAAATAAAAGGATGAAATTCTAGGACAAAAATAAAAATAGCAACGGTATCAAGAGAATTAGATCCCAACTCAAAATGTCACTGTTTTGAGTCACAATTTGGCTTGTTATCTCATCACTTTGACTTTAGTCTCATTTTGGACATAATGTTGACTTAAAAGTCAAATCTTAATACATTGTATTTCTTTTGTATTTTGGCTTTCATCATTAATAACTTTTCACCACTTTTGTTTTGTTCTTTTCTTGGCAGACATGGGCTTCCATAAAATGTTAAAATACGTTTTAAGAAAATATCTAATAAACAAAGTCCCTTCTTGAGATAAAAGTTAACCAAAATAAAACTTCATATTATTTTTTATTTTTTTTATAAATGTTCTTCCTTAAAATACAGGGGGCATGAGTCAGTACACCCCTATGTTAAATTCCCATAGAGGCAGGCAGATATTTATTTTGAAAGGCCAGTTATTTCATGGATCCAGGATACTATGCATCCTGATGAAGTTCCCTTGGCCTTTTGAGTTAAAGTAGCCCCACATCATCACATCCCCTTCACCATACCTAGAGATTGGCATGGGGTACTTTCCATAAGATCATCTCTCAATGCAAATCAAACCAGCTATTAGGCTGAAATACTGAAATAAAGCCATGCCAGTCTCTAGGTATGGTGAAGGGTATGTGATGATGTGGGTCTATTTGAATTCCAAAGGCCAAGGGAACTTTTCACATGACTGTAATTTTCTTTAATGGCAACAAGGCAGTTTTCCTGCTCTGTGTAGGAACAGCAGAGGTAAAACCAAACTGCTGGGCAGACTAAACCAGATTCCAGAAAGCAGTGCCACACACCTGTCATTGTAGTTCAGCAGATTTGAGTAGTTCAGAGCGTGACCAAGTAGGAACCCTGCAAACCACAACCACAACACTCCCATTATGGCAGTGATGGTGTGGAAAGCCCTCTGCTTTGATTGATCAACCCGCTCCCTGGCCCGCCCACTTCCCCCGGCCCTGGACGAATCAGAACGCGGAGAACTGAAAGGCTGCAGAAAGATACAACAAGTGATGCGAATACCAATGCACAGAAAATTGGGACATTTAGATCATAGCCAACTCCTACACCACTCCATCCAAAGGACAGCAACCAAACACATACAATGCTGATATTTCGTATCTTGACTCCACCCGACTGTCTCAGCCCCATGTAGGTGACGGGGTGAACAACAGCCAGGTAACGCTCCACACAGGTCAGGACGTGAAATAAAATCTCTCCATGGAAAACCATTGAATACGCATAAAACCCTACCCTCACCAACTCTGAGAGACTAGTGAATGCACCACAAAAGAAGGCTGCAGTTCCAAATGCAAAGATCAGCTCAAGAGCAGCCATGTTGTAGGCGAAGATGTCAGAGTGGCTCGTTGTTCCAAAGGAGCGCTGCTGCCGCCATCGTTGGTGACCCAGGTAGAGGACGAGGGTGTAGAGAGGGAGGAGGAAGAAGGTCTTAGTGACGTTGAAGGCTACGGAGAGGGGAAATCCCGCTCTGGAGTTTAGGCAGTGGGAAGAGGAGGAGGAAGAGGAGTTGACTGACATATCGGTTTGTGTGGATTTGCTTTTATGGAAAAAAAGGAAGACAAGAGGAACAGAAATAAATTAACTGAGATCATTTCAAAGATAATTAAAGTAATTCAAAACACATTGTTTTTGTAGCCATTCCAAATATTGTCCATAGTAACAGCAGATATATTTGTTATGACATTGCGGATTATTTATTGTATGCAGATGTTTTAGGCTGTGTAAAAGTATGACAGTGTATTGCTGCCACCAAATCCCCAAAAATATTTGCTTGTTTTTCTTTAAGTGAGAACATTTAAATGGAAGTAAATGGAATATCTGCAAGTTGATGTAAAAGTGTTTTTTATTACAACATAATGGCTTATATAACAGCAAGAAAGGTTTTCTTGTTTTAATTAAATACAATGATACTGTGATGTCCTCGGCAATCGATTCTATGAATAAAAATTGCAGCAGTCAATCAAAATAATTAGATTCTTACTTAAGATGTCACTGTTTTGAGTCACTATGTGGCTTATTATGCTATCATTTTGACTTTAGTCCCATTTTGGACATCACTTTGACTTAAAAAGTCAAAATATGATTCATCAAGTGTATTTTTGATTTCATCATTAGTAACTTGATGAAATCAAAACACTTTTTAGGAAAATATCTCATTAAACAAAGTCCCTTCTTCAGATGAAAGTTATTAAAAATGGCATTTAACATTTATTTTAACAAATTAAATTTATTTTTCAGAGCTGACAAACAGTATTGTGTATATTTTATTCGGTTAACTTCAAAAGCAAGTAGAGTTAATTTCAACAAAAAATGGACATGGAGTTAATGTACTGCACTCTTGTTTGTCCCTAATTTGAGTCAATGACAGTTAAAAATGTAAATGGTATATCCAAGGAAAAGCAATAAAATATTAACTGAATACTGTAATGTAATTTAAGGACACCCACCTTCTCAACAGTGCTTGTTTCTGATCTTTCTCCTGCGCATCCAAACTCACCGACTGCTATTCTCTCGTTCTGATCCAAAGATATATTAATGCTTCTGTGTCTGAGTGAATTAATGGCACCCAGGACTTTGGGATTTTTGCATGTTGTCAAACAGATGATGGATTTCATGTCACGTTATACTCTCAATCGTGGCAGGCAAATTTTCTTCCAGGAGCACAGAGTTTGAAATGGTATAATTTGTTAGATTTGTGTTTTTCTGTGTTAAAATATGTCATAATGCAGTGTTTAGATCCAAACATAAGCATTTTAATCACTTTTGGTGTTAAGATATTTCCTATCATTAACTTTCAGTCCGTCATGTTTGACAGGATTCAAATAACCTGCTAACTTAGACAGGTGTTTATTCAAATTCAGGGTCATGCTGACTGGAAGACACTGTGTGTACAGACAGCAGTTTGGTGGAAATGTTTTGTCAGGTGCTTCATAAACCACAGTTGTGGCCAAAATACACTGCAACCTCAGTCAAGGGTTCAAGCGTCTATAACTTATTAATATATTATATTTGTATATCTTTTTGTGTGCTGATTGCGAGATATTTTAGCTTATTGCACTGCCACAACAGATGTCTGAGAATAAGTTGTATTTACACTTTGCAATGCAGAAGAACCAAGAGTGAAAAGCCACAGTATCCATGTTACAAGCAAGTCTAATCATTCAACAATTGAGATAATTTGCAGTGGAGTTTTTAGTTTACAAATTAGAGACATGGCACACTGGAACGTCATTAACATCACAGACGACCTCCATCAAATTACTAGAGGTCGCCAGGTCCCCACCTTCCTTGTGTGAATAGGGCTATAGATAGATATGAATATATAAAAACAGGAAATGACATTAGCATATTGTTAGCTTCAACTTCATGACCCCAATCCCCCCCCCCCCCCCCCCCCCCCCCCCCCGCCTTCAGAAACTAAGCCTATGCACCTTAATCCATGTTAAGGATGGTAAAAACCAATAGACAGAAAAACAATATTACACAATTAAGTCTATTAAACCAGGTTTCAACCAACAATGTGTAATTAATGACCGAAGGAACCGTTAAGCAGCTCCTAGTCTAGTCTATATCCGCAACGTTCCACTCCCGGGATTGCTCCGGTGATGCAAGAAATTCCACCGAATGCGTGTCTTTTCACCGATGTCCGTCACCTTCCTCTTTCTTTGTGTTGGCGTTCTAACCTCCGGTGGATTTATGAGGACTATGGGTAACTGCTCCTCAGATCTCTGCAGGGTAAATCCAGACAGCTAGCTAGACTACCCCTTTGTCCATTCATAGGGAGGATATCAAACAGGTCACTTCTTATAGGTATCTGGGTATCCACCTGGATAACCTCTTAAACTGGAGTGACCACGTAGATTATGTATGTTCCCGTTTACAGCAAAGACTGTATTTCTTACGCAGACTAAGGGTGTTTGGTGTCAGCCAGAACATCATGTTTTTATTTTATCCGGCAGTGATGGAGAGTGTTATCAGGTATGGGATGACGGCGTGGTTCGGCAATCTCTCCACACAGTCCAAATCAAAGTTGCAGCGCCTGATACAGACTGCTATGAAGGTGCTGGGGAGGACTGATAAGCTCTCCCTTCAGTCCACCTATGAGCAGTCTGTACTGAGGCAGGCGTGGAGAGTATTGTTGGACCCGTCCCAAATCCTTCAAACGGAATACGAGCTCTTGTCTTCTGGTAGAAGGTACAGAATCCCTAAAACTAAATTGAAACGTTTTAAATATTCCTCCGTACCAGTCTCCATCAAAATTTTAAAACAAAATTTTAAATAGATTTGTACGATTTGTAATAGACAGGCCTGAGAAGTGTGCAATAACTTGGTGTTCTGCATTATTTTTTTTTTACGTGTATTTATTGTCTGTAATGGCAGGTACTACTATGCACACACTCTTGTGTCCATGACAAATTTCCCCTAGGGGACAATAAAGTATATTCTATTCTGTTCTATTCTATCTGTCCAATCTGAGTTTTCTCTCGCACGACTAAAACAAGTACATTGCGTTCCCTGTATGTTTTCACGGCAAACGTGCATGTGTGGAAAGCGGTCGCACAACAGCTGAAATGTTGTGTTGCTCACAAACTGTTTAAACTTTACAGAGACAACCAAATAAAATATTGACTTCTTTTGAAAGAAGATTTTACAGTTTTGTAAGTTTTTATTTGTATTTACATATTAAAAAAAACACATTGAACATGTGGTTGCCAAAGGGGGCAGCCAGACGTCACGAAACGGTTGCCAATCGACTCAATCTGGTTGCCAAGGGTAACTGTTACTGTCGAGCCCTGCATCACTAGCAACGAACATACAGTGCCTTGCGAAAGTATTCGGCCCCCTTGAACTTTTCGACCTTTTGCCACATTTCAGGCCTCAAACATAATGATATAAAACTGTATTTTTTTGTGAAGAATCAACAACAAGTGGGACACAATCCTGAAGTGGAAAGAAATTTATTGGATATTTCAAACTTTTTTAACAGATAAAAAACAGAAAAATTGGGCGGGCAAAATTATTCAGCCCCTTTACTTTCAGTGCAGCAAACTCTCTCCAGAAGTTCAGTGAGGATCTCTGAATGATCCAATGTTGACCTAAATGACTAATGATGAAAAATAGAATCCACCTGTGTGTAATCAAGTCTCCGTATAAATGCACCTGCTCTGTGATAGTCTCAGAGGTCCGTTTAAAGAGCAGAGAGCATCATGAAGAACAAGGAACACACCAGGCAGGTCCCAGATACTGTTGTGGAGAAGTTTAAAGCCGGATTTGGATAAAAAAGATTTCCCAAGCTTTAAACATCCCAAGGAGCACTGTACAAGCGATAATATTGAAATGGAAGGAGTATCAGACCACTGCAAATCTACAAAGACCCGGCCGTCCCTCTAAACTTTCAGCTCATACAAAGAGAAGACTGATCGGAGATGCAGCCAAGAGGCCCATGATCACTCTGGATGAACTGCAGAGATCTACAGCTGAGGTGGGAGACTCTGTCCATAGGACAACAATCAGTCGTATACTGCACAAATCTGGCCTTTATGGAAGAGTGGCAAGAAGAAAGCCATTTCTTAAAGATATCCATAAAAAGTGTTGTTTAAAGTTTGCCACAAGCCACCTCGGAGACACACCAAATATGTGGAAGAAGGTGCTCTGGTCAGATGAAACCAAAATCAAACTTTTTGGCAACAATGCAAAACGTTATGTTTGACGTAAAAGCAACACAGCTCATCACCCTGAACACACCATCCCCACTGTCAAACATGGTGGTGGCAGCATCATGGTTTGGGCCTGCTTTTCTTCAGCAGGGACAGGGAAGATGGTTCAAATTGATGGGAAGATGGATGGAGCCAAATACAGGACCATTCTGGAAGAAAACCTGATGGAGTCTGCAAAAGACCTGAGACTGGGACGGAGATTTGTCTTCCAACAAGACAATGATCCAAAACATAAAGCAAAATCTACAATGGAATGGTTCACAAATAAACATATCCAGGTGTTAGAATGGCCAAGTCAAAGTCCAGACCTGAATCCAATCGAGAATCTGTGGAAAGAACTGAAAACTGCTGTTCACAAACGCTCTCCATCCAACCTCACTGAACTCCAGCTGTTTTGCAAGGAGGAATGGGCAAAAATTTCAGTCTCTCGATGTGCAAAACTGATAGAGACATACCCCAAGAGACTTACAGCTGTAATCGCAGCAAAAGGTGGTGCTACAAAGTATTAACTTAAGGGGGCTGAATAATTTTGCACGCCCAATTTTTCAGTTTTTTATCTGTTAAAACAGTTTGAAATATCCAATGAATTTCGTTCCACTTCATGATTGTGTCCCACTTGTTGTTGATTCTTCACAAAAAATTACAGTTTTATATCTTTATGTTTGAAGCCTGAAATGTGGCAAAAGGTCGAAAAGTTCAAGGAGGCCGAATACTTTCGCAAGGCACTGTAACTTTAAGTTCTGCTTATGTCAGGATTTTAAACACATTCAGAAGACAGTCAAGATACAAACATTGGCAAAACAGATTTTCTCAGAAGAAGAGACAGAAAAACAATATTACACAATTAAGTCTATTAAACCAGGTTTCAACCAACAATGTGTAATTAATGGCCGAAGGAACCGTTAAGCAGCTCCGAGTCTAGTCTATCCATGACGTTCCACTTCTGGGATTGCTCCGGTGATGCAAGAAATTCCACCGAATGCGTGTCTTTTCGCCGATGTCCGTCCCCTTCCTCTTCCTTTGTGTTGGCGTTCTAACCTCCGGTGGATTTGTGAGGACTATGGTTAACTGCTCCTCAGATCTCTGCAGGGTAAATCCAGACAGCTAGCTAGACTATCTGTCCAATCTGAGCTTTCTGTTGCACGACTAAAACAAGTAAATTGCATTGCCTTTATCTTGTTACGGCAAACGTACATGTGCAGAAAGCGGTTGCATAACAGGTAAAATGTTGTCTTGCGCACAAACTGTTTAACTTTTATGGAGACAACCAGATAAAGTATTGACTTCTTTTGAAATAAGATTTTACAGTTTTCTAAGTTTTTATTTGTATTTGCATATTAAAAAACACATTGAACATGTGGTTGCCAAAGGGGGCAACCAGAGGCCACGAAACGGTTGCCAATCGACTCAATCTGGTTGCCAAGGGCAACCGTTACTATCGAGCCCTGCATCACTAGCAACGAACATAACTTTAAGTGCTGCTCATGTCATGATTTTAAACACATTCAGAAGACAGTCAGTCAAGATACAAACATTGGCAAAACAGATTATCTTCAAAAACCAAACCACAACAAATGATGCCCATTTAGAAATATTTTATTTTGAGGATTGTATATAGCAAAAGTCCACGACAATGAACAGCATTGACAAAATTATAAATACAGACAATGAAAGAGCAGGCAGTTAACACTTTCAGAAAGTGATCTAAATTTAAAACTAATTAAAAAGCTCAGCACATGTTAAAAGGAACCAACAGTTAAATGTGTTAATACAAATTCACAATTTGTAATCTTGAATAGTTTAATTTGTGCTCTTAGTGGAGTTCATTCGTATTCACAAATTGCTCATTTGGGCTCTGAAATTACTGACTCGTATTCTCAAATTAGCCGATTGTGAATAACTTAATCATTGTGCTTTCAATACTCTTTTTTTGCATGTTTAGCAATTCCATCGAGCTTTGGCTGCTATTAGTTGGGTACAAATATAGAGTTGAAGTTGTCAGGCAATGGGCAAATGATCTAAATGTGCCACATAGGTTACATATGATTTAATTACATTATCGATACATGTAAAAATACTAAATATTAGTACGTTAAACAATATTGTTTTATCATAAACATCCTGTGAATATAATTAAAATGTATGATTTGTGAGTGAGTCATTAAAGTCAATGGTTGAAATAATATAAATGTATTATTGTTTCAAATGAAAAAAATACTAATTTGTCTGCACAAGTTGGTGAATTAAGAAAAAGAAAATGTGACCCCTTTAAATCACAGCTGCTGTGAGAAGAGAAGGCTGCTGCAAATCAATTAATTTTGGTGCACAATTATAACAGGATAACGTGGAGATCCGGGTGGGACTACTGTATGGACATGATATAACTTGCTCTATTTCCATTTTTATTCAATTATATCAAATCCTTCTGTGCTACAACTTCCTATAATAAGTTCTTATTTATTCTCCGAAGTTCAATTATAGTGAAACTTGCGCTTATCAAATTTAAAAGAAGTCATTGCTTTAATGGCAATGAGGCAGTTTTCCTGCTCTGTGTAGGAACAGCAGAGGTAAAACCAAACTGCTGGGCAGACTAAACCAGAATCCAGAAATCAGTGCCCTACACCTGTCATCGTAGTTCAGCAGATTTGATTTAACCAGAGCAAGACAAAGAAGGAACCCTGCAAACCACAACCACAACACTCCCATTATGGCAGTGATGGTGTGGAAAGCCCTCTGCTTTGATTGATCAACTCGCTCCCTGTCCCCGCCCACTTCCCCCGGCCCTGGACGAATCAGAACACGGAGAACAGAAAGGCTGCAGAAAGATACGACAACTGAAGTGAAGACCAGTGCACAGAACATTGGGATATAGGGAAGATCAATGCCACCTGCTACACCACTCCATACAAAGCACAGCAACCAAACACATACAATGCTTATATTTCGTATCTTGACTCCATTCGACTGTCTCAGCCCCATGTAGGTGACGGGGTGAACAACAGCCAGGTAACGCTCCACACAGGTCAGGATGTGAAAGAAAATCTCTCCAGGAAAAACCATTGAATACGTATAAATCCCTACCCTCAACAACTCTGAGAGACCAGTGAATAGACCACTTAAGAAGGCTGTGGTTCCAATTGCACAGATCAGCTCAACAGCAGCCATGTTGTAGGTGAAGATGTCAGAGTGGCTCGTTGTTCCAAAGGAGCGCTGCTGCCGCCATCGTTGGTGACCCAGGTAGAGGACGAGGGTGGAGAGAGGGAGGAGGAGGATGTTCTTAGTGACGATGTAGGCTGCGGAAAGGAGAAGTCCAATTCTGGAGTCTTGGCAGGTGTAAAAGTGGGAGGAGGAGGAATTGACGGACATATCGGTTTGTGTGGATTTGCTTTTATGGAAAAAAAGGAAGACAAGAGCAACAGAAATAAAATAACTGAGATCATTTCAAAGATAATTAAAGTAATTCAAAACACATTGTTTTTGTAGCCATTCCAAATATTGTCCATAGTAACAGCAGATATATTTGCTATGGCATTGCGGATTATTTATTGTATGCAGATGTTTTAGGCTGTGTAAAAGTATGACAGTGTATTGCTGCCACCAAATCCCAAAAAATATTTGCTCGTTTTTCTTGAAGTGAGAACATTTAAATGGAAGTAAATGGAATATCTGCAAGTTGATATAAAAGTGTTTTATCATTACAACATACTGACTTATATAATAGAAAGAAAGGTTTTCTTGTTTTAATTAGATACATTGATACAGTTTTGTGCTATAACATAAAATGACATTGACATAACAACAAATGTGTTGTGATTAAGAGAAAATTATATGTAAAATAACTTGTAATAATGTGAAAAAATAAAGTTTCATGCAAGAAACTTCAGGGAAATCGATTCTATGAATAGAAATTTCAACAGTTAATCAAAATAACGAGATCCTTACTTAAGTAACGTAACTTTTTTGAGTCACTATGTGGCTTACTATGTCATTTTGACTTGGGACTTTTGAATTTATTCCCATTCTGGTCATCATTTTAACTTAAAAAGTCAAAATTTGATTCATCAAGTGTATTTTTGCTTTCATCATTAGTAACTTTTCACCACTTTTTTGTTCTTTCCTGGCAGACATGGGCTTCCATATAATGGGCATCAAGTTACAGAAAAACAATAAAAACACACTCTTGAAGAAAATATCTCATTAAACAAAGTCCCTTCTTAAGATGAACGTTATTAAAAATTGCATTTAACATTTATTTTAACAGTTGAAATTTATTTTTCAGAGCTGACAAACAGTATTGTGTATATTTTGTCAGGTTAACTTCAAAAGCAAGTAGAGTTAATTTTAACAAAAAATGGACATGGAGTTAATGTTCTGCTCTCTTGTTTGTCCCTAATTTGAGTCAATGATGGTTAAAAATGTAAATGGTATATCCAAGGAAAAGCAATACAATATTAACTGAATACTGTAATGTAATTTAAGGACACCCACCTTCTCAACAGTGCTTGTTTCTGATCTTTCTCCTGCGCATCCAAACTCACCGTCTGCTATTCTCTCGTTCTGATCCAAAGATATATTAATGCTTCTGTGTCTGAGTGAATCAATGGCACCCAGGACTGGGATTTTTGCATGTTGTCAAACAGATGATGGATTTCATGTCACGTTATACTCTTAATCGTGGCAGGCAAATTTTCTTTTCACATTATTCTTCCACAGGGAGGATATTTCAGGAGTTTGAAATGGAATAATTTGGTAGATGTGTGTGTTTTTCTGTGTTAAAATCTGTCATAATGCAATGTTTAGATCCAAACATAAGCATGTGAATCACTTTTGGTGTTAAGATATTTCCTATCATTAATTTTCAGTCCATCATGTTTGACAGGATTCAAATAACCTGCTAACTTTGACAGGTGTTTATTCAAATTCAGGGTCATGCTGACTGGAAGACACTGTGCAGACAGCACTTGGGTGGAAATGTTTTGTCAGGTGCTTTGTAATGACCATGTATACAAATTATCATGTTCTAATGAAGCTTTTATTGTAAGTACTAAGTCAGCGTGACCATGGCCAGGTGTGATTTAACCATCACATTCTCCCACTCTATTAGTTAAATGAGTCATTTCAGTCCTAACCATACCTGCAAACAGCTGTGGCCAAAATACACTGCAACCTCAGTCAAGGGTTCAAGCGTCTATTACCTTCTAATATATTATCTTTGTATATCTTGTTGTGTGCTGATTGCAATATATTTTAGGTAATTGCACTGCCTCAACAGAGAACGAGATAAAAAAAAAAAAAATAATGATACTGAGAAAAAGTTTAATTTGCACTTTGCAATGGAGTGTAACGCAAATGAATCATGAGTGAAAAGCCACAGTATCCATGTTACTAGCAAGTCTAATCATTCAACAATTGAGATAATTTGCGGTGGAGCTTTTAGTTGACAAATTACAGACATGGCACATTTGCACGTTATTAACATCCCAGATGACCTGATTACCAGAGGTCGCCAGGTCCCCACCTTTCCTGTGCGAATAGGACTATAGATAGATATAAATATATAAAACAGCAAATAACATTAGCATATTTGTAGCTTTGATTTCTAGACTGGGTAAACATAGCCCCATCTGCCGGCAATTTCAAATCTATGCATTTGCCTGTTATTTCTGACAATTTGATAAACAAAATGCTATATAAATGAATATGCTTGAGTAAATGAAACTCCAATTAAAAAAACTGCTTTAAAAAATAATATTAATATTTAAATACTACCATTAAAATCATTGAGAGAGTCTGGTATACAGCCGGACTCTGGACATTAAAACTGAGAGTAGCACTCCTATTCAAGTTGTTCAAAGGTTGTTTGGTAAATTGCTATTAAACACATTTGGGGAAGATTTGAATTGCAGTTTTTTTCTCAATTTCTATAATTTTAGCGTTGATTGTCCTTTGGAGCTGGCTAAAACCTCTTCGGGGGGGCGCCAAAAATTCCTCTATGCAGGAAAAACCCTGATACAAAGCAAGCTGGCCGGGTGTCTTTCCCTAAATAACTTTGAATATGGCTTAATTCACTAGTAATTTCACACACTTTAATC
Source organism: Zingel zingel (assembly GCA_023566125.1). Taxonomy (NCBI): domain Eukaryota; kingdom Metazoa; phylum Chordata; class Actinopteri; order Perciformes; family Percidae; genus Zingel; species Zingel zingel. Next base: position 23,359,720 of record CM042336.1, read on the forward strand.
TGACCCAATTCTCGTCTTGCGTCAGTGTTGTGTCTGACAGCCTGGTAGTTTTCCTGCTCAGTGTACAAAGAAAAGAGGTAAAACCAGACTGCTGGGCAGATTGAGCCGCCCTTTAAGTGCCCTCCACACACACTGAACACTGTAGCCAACTGTTGGTGAGAAGCCCATCACAATGCAAACAAAATTCCCTCCGAAACTCAGCAACAGCACTCCCATTATGATCATGATGGTGTAGAAAGCCCTCTGCTTTGATTGGTCGACCCGCTCCATGTTTCCACCCGCTTCCCCTGGCCATGGGCAAATCAGAATGCAGAGAACTGAAAGGCTGCAGAAAGTCATGGAGATTAAATAAGAAGGCCAGTTGGATGGTGTTTGGTATAAGGATGTATTCAGGATAATTTTTGGTCAGGAACATGAAACCCAAGCCTTATAGCCCAATGTACACAGTGCTGATATTTCTGATCCTGACTCAGCCCTCTCATGTAGGTGATGGGGTGAACAACAGCCAGGTAGCGCTCCACACAGGTCAGCATAGGGAACAGCATCTCTCCAGACCAGGGGAAAGCCCTAATCAAGACCCCTAACACCACAGCCTGTTCTCATGAACCACAATTTGTTCAAAAAGCTATGAAAAGTTAAGCACTGTATTTCGTAAGTATTCCACGTTTTTTTACTGTATTCACTGCATTGACGGCCACAATATAAGAACGCGGCTGGCAGAGAAGGGAGGAGGTCGGGGGGATGGGTGGACGTTAACAAACAGGACGTTCAAGCACAAGAGTGGAGTTTGCTTCCCCAGGAAAACTAAAGCCTTTCACCCAGGAAATGTGTGTTCCTTAGGAGTGTTTTAAATCCAAACCACGATCTTTTTCCTAATCTTAAATAGTCGGTTTGGTGCCTAAGCTTAACTTTTGTCGCGGCAAAACGCTCATATTTTGTGGACTAAATTTAACCGTAATGTCCGCCAAAAGGACCGGTAGCTCGTGGTGCTCTGTACCCGGCTCACAGTCACCTACTTTCCGGTAACTGATCCACCAACTACCGCTGATACAACAAAGGTCTGTAGTCGGCATCACCAAGCTCTGTAGCGGCTTAAACAGCTAAAAAAATGATGTTGGTAAAGGTGGAGGTAGTATATATATATATATATATATATATATAAATATGAATCCATCAATGTAAGAAAAATTGCACATTTTTGCTTGTAAGTGGGACTATTTGTGTTAAATATTTACTTTAAATTCTAACTGATATCACATTCGACCCATTTTGTATTAAAAAATAATGTCAACATTTCACATAGTACTAGCTATTCTATTAATACACAAACTGATAAACAGTGTTTGTGTGTGTGTGTGTGTGTGTGTGTGTTATTTCAATAATCTTAAATGTGCGCGTGCACATGCATCTATATAGTGTTTCATATATTTGCATAGGTAAAGTGTTAAGGGGGAAGGACTGTTGACTATTGGTCATCACTCATCTATACTTTGTCAATCTTACAGCAGTGAAACATTAAAATATACACACCTACAGTCACTACAGTATATTGTCTATTCTACATAAAGCTACTAATGCCATTATTGTGCAATCTACATTAGCGCACCAGGCTGATTATTCTCTGTCACTGTTTACTATGCAGTTTTTGTTAGTAAGGGTGTATCTGTCAACACAGTTAAACTCTCTCTATAACCTTATAAACTTCACAGATTATACAGAGAGCTCAACTCCAAGAAAAGGTTTTCTAAAAACAAGCATAACACTTTGACGAATAACACAATTTCTAACACATCCAGTAGATTTCACCGCTCCTGAGACACACTGCGTTGCAACTAAAGGAATTGCAAGCCACCGGAACGCGTTTTGCCTGGTGGGTTATATAAAACCTAAGCCAAATGGATGAATAATTCTTAAGACAACTTTATTTGGCCCCAAAGAGTGGTGGTGCCGTATTCAGCTTCATGGTAAATAATGTGAATCTTTTAATGGCATAATCTCATATCTGATGCAGCATTGTTTGGGCAGAGAACCCCTGAGTTGAATGTTGAGTAAATGTATTTTATAACATACAGGAATGAATGTGAATAAATAATTGATTTTGAGTATGCATTAATTAGCTAGCATTAATAGTGGACTGTGGAGGGACCTTTATGTATGACATCGACTCCCTCTACAGTTTTATACAGCCATCGCCAACATACAGATAATAGCCTCCCTCCGACAGTCATTTGAATCACTAAACAACAAATGCATAATCAAAAGAACAGGTAAAATGTTAGAGGATGCAGTCTTAGCCCACATAAACAACTTTATGTGCCAGGCTTCCTGCACGTTGAACAGGCTAGGTAACCAGAATGCACCAATGTGATTTGATTTGCCTACAGACCCTGGTTTCCTGAATCAAAGTTTGTTCAGGAGCTTCAGCTAGACGTCACTCACACTTTGTCTCACACTTAGTTTTTCTGTACATGTGAGGACCCTTATTGACATAATTCCATCACAGATAAATGCCTAATCCCTCTACTAATCCTATCAAAAACCGTATTCTACGCTTAACCTTAATACCAAGTCTTAACCTTCAATTAAGTGGACCAGCCAAAATATCCTCTCTGCAAGGGTTTAAAACTTAGGACTTGGTCCTCACAAAGATTGCAATATAAGCCTCTACACACACACGCGCGCGCGCACATGCACACACACACACACACACACACACACACACACACACACACACACACACACACACACACACACACACATACACACAGCAAAAAGGTGCTGTCTGGCTGACATTTTTAGATTTGAATACAAACCTGTTTGTTTATATACCATCTGAATCCTGTCAAATATGAATCTAAATGGTTCAAGCCATTGTTTGGGATTGGTGTATTTCTGACACCCATTCCACTGAACCCACTCATGTTTTAATTGTACACATTACTTGATATGTCTGTCTTTATTAGAGCTCTACCACAGTGACTGTACATTAGCTAACACAATATTAATTAAAATGCAATGGAGTATTTTCTAATGAATTGATAACATTTGGTGGTGTACTGTAAGTTCCGTTTAAGTGCTAATTAGCAACCAAAATTGTTATGTTTCAGCTTGTTTGGTCATTAAGCTGATTAAACATGGCACTTCCAAACAACTAATAACGATGGCTGGGGTCATGGGGTCATACAATTTTTTGTATTAAAATTCACTGTCCTCTATGAACACACAGTGTGCATGACACTGCTTAATTTGAATGAACACCTCTCTGTGTTTGCAGGTCATTTGAATCCTGTCAAACGTAATGTACTGAAACTCTCACGCCTCCTTAACTGTATTATACAGCAGCCTGATGTCAGCAGTCAGTGCGCTTGAGACACGGGATAAGGACAATCGGATACACTACTGACAAGGTGGGTGTTCATTAATAGGTTAATGATTTTCAGTTAATATTTTTCATCGCCTAACACCGTACAAATATTTAAGTTGGTCTCTTCTTTTCCCTCCACTGGAGACTTTGGCTACAAAAACACTATACATAACCAACTTCAGCTAATGTTTTCTCACTTTTACAGTTAGTTTTAATAAGTCTTTTATTCTCCAAATGTGTGTGGATGTAAAATTCAGTTACTGGTTATCTTGTATTAAAAGGAGACATACATCATTAATCCAATTGTTTCATCCTGTTATTATACACATTACACACACAGGTAAAGACATACACATGCAACAGAATATGGAAACTGTCTCAGCTTATTTCAAAGACTTTCAAAATGCAAAATTACTTGCTTTAATGGATTTTGCTTGTTTATACAATACAAGAATTGTCAAATATCAACTCCATAAGGCTGTTCTCAGCAGACAGACCAAAACGATGAATGTTTCATATTATTTGCAAAGTTCAAGCTGCATGCAAAGTTAGTTATGTTCCTTCTAATATTGGGTAACATACATGCCATTATTTTTGCCTTAATAATGATTTACCACCACAAAATAGGTTTACACTAGAGTGGTCAGGTTGGCAACCGATTGCTTAATGTATATTTCTTCTTGTTGCATTTATTGTTGAATGAAATATGACCAATGTGTTTTGACTATAGCTAAAGTTTTCCCGGGATAGTGTGCTTCTGGAAGAATATTTATCCCTAATTGCTACATTATCTGGGAGACTCCAATGTTAACGAGTAGAGCATTAAAGATTAATCTGCAACTACTTTAATAATCAATTATTGGTTTGACTGATGTTTTATGAAAAAAAAGGTTAAAATTCTCTGATTCCAGCTTCTTAATTGTAAGATGTTAAAAGTGTATATGTTCTAGTTTCTTCTCTCCTCTGCGACAGTAAACTGAATATTTGTGAGACGCGGACAACGAGACATTTGAGAATGTCATCGTCATTTTCCATAATTTTCTTACATTTTATAGACCAAACAACTATTAATCAAGAAAATAATCGACAGATCAATCGACAATGAAAATAATCGTTAGTTGCAGCCCTGTTAAGGAGTATCATGTAGACCATTAAAAGATAACTTTACTGAAAAATGCTCCACACAATACCTTAAGAATATGAAATATAATGTATCTAAACTGTGTCTCAATCTATTTCTTCCCCTTCTCTACAACAGCTATATAGAGTTGATATGGCCGCTAACTCCTCTTCCACCTTCAACACCAGCAACGTTCAACCCTTAGAATGCGTCCGTTACCAAGATGGCAATAACATTGCCTGCACTGTCGTAAGAATTATCCTCACCTTGCCTCTCTGCACTCTTGTCCTCTACCTTGGTCACCAACGATGGCGACAGCAGCACTCCTTTAAAACAACAAGCCACTCTGACATCTTCACCTACCACATGGCTGCCATGAATCTGATCTGGGTCTTGGGGGGCTTCTGCTACCTTTGTGGCACATATGCTAATTCCCAGCAGATGGGGATAGTATTCACCTATGTTATGTCTTTAGTTTTCTGTGGAGAGGCCTACTTTCACGTCCTGACCTGTGTGGAGCGATACCTCGCTGTTGTTCACCCCATCACCTACCTAGGGCTAAAAAATGTGCGTGGGGCCAGAATCAGAAATATCAGCATTGGGTGTGTTTGGCTGCTGAGCTTTGGACTGATGGGTGTAACAGCTCTGTACACGTCTCATTTGCCCGTCATCCCATTGTTCTGCCTTTTGGTCTTCTCCTTAATAGCTGTGTCTTTTTGCAGCCTTTCTGTTCTCCGTGTTCTGATTCGCCCAGGGCCAGGCGACAGAGGTGAGAAAGAGGAGCAGGTTGACCAGTCAAAGAGGAGGGCTTTCCTTACTGTCACAGCTATATTGGGAGTGCTGGGCTTGTGGTTTGTAGGGTTCCTTGTTTCCGCTGCCCTGCACACCTATCTCCTGGTGAACAGCACTGTTGGCTGTGTGGTGATGTTAAGTGCAAACTGGATTAATCTGCCCTCCAGTCTATTGCTATCTTTGCTGTATCTACACAGGGCAAGAAAACTACCATGTTGCTGAGTAAAGACATGGATTCTACTACATTTGAGCAAATTACATTTCAGTGGATCAGACCTGCATATAGTATACTACACTAGCACAGTTTTAATGATTGGATTAAATATCGGAAAAGAAGAACAGATTAGAGATATATTTGCTTTTACAATAGTCACACCAGGAATGCACCAGAAATTGTGGCTCTAAATGGCTGCATGTGCAACAGTTTTCTCAAAACTACGGATAGAATTTGATTCCTCTTTTGTTGCAATTTTAATAAACAATTCATGATGACCCTTCATTTTAAATAACTACAGACCGATTTCTAAACTGTTTGTCCTGGTCAAGGTACTAGAATTCCTCATCAGTGATCAAATAAAGGATTTTTTTAACAGTTAAAATGTTTTATCGGATTTCCAATCTGGTTTTAGAAAAAGACATAGTACAACATCGGCAGCGCTTAAGGTTTTAAATGACTTTTTTGAATCCATGGACAACAAGCATTGTGCGGCCCTTTTTATTGACCTAAGGCATTTGATACAGTGGACCACATAGTGCTTAAGCAGAGACTGTATAGGGCTGGACTTTGTGGACAAACTGTTGGCTGGTTTGTTAATTACCTTACATACAGAACTCAGTGTGTGCAGGCAGAGGGCAGAACTTCTCGCCATCTCAGATTAACAAAAGGCATACCTCAGGGGTCAGTCTTGGGGCCACTGCTATTCATCCTCTATATCAATAACATTGATCATAACGTGTCTAACGTAATATTTCATTTTTATGCTGATGACACTGTAGTGTATTGCTCAGCACCCACCGCAGACCAGGCCCTCTCCCAGTTACAACTTGCTTTTAACACGCTTCAACAGAATCTTTGATTTAAAAGTTGTTTTAAGTGCAGAAAAAACTAAAGTCATGCTTTTTTCAAATTCAAAATCTAAATCAAATCTTCCTTCAATCCTCACTTCCCAGTGTACGAAGATTGAATGTGTTTCTAAGTACAGATATCTTGGTATTTTAATCGATGAATCTTTTTCTTTTACCCTTCATATTCAGCAGCTAGCAAAACGATTAAAACTTAAACTAGGGTTTTATTTCAAAATCAAATTATGCCTTTCATTCGTATCTAGAAAGGGGCTGGTTGCTGCCACTTTTATGTCTGTACTTGATTATGGTGATGTTTTATACATGCATGCTTCATCTCAAAGTTTACATGCACTGGACACTGTGTATACCATGGATCTCTGAGGTTCATCACTGGTTTGAGAGCCCTCACTCACCATTGTGAACTGTAAGAACGTGTTGGATGGCCTTCTTTATCAACACGGAGACTTCTACACTGGCATATCTTCATATACAATGCTATTTTAGGTCTACTTCCATCCTACCTTCTGACCTATATCAATATAAATATTACCGGGACTTACAATCTTCGTTCGCAGGATCTTTTCCTTCTGTCTGTTCCAAAGGTTAGAACTGAGCTGGGGGAAAAGGCATTTAAGTTTGCTGCTCCCTCTACATGGAACAAGTTACAGAAATCCATGAAACTTAATGAGCTAGTCTCATTGGTCGCTTTTAAAAGGATGTTAATTGACTTCAAGGCAGTCACATCTGGATTAGAATTCTGGTTGACTTGAGGGATTTGCTGTTACAGTTGTTTTATGTTTTTTGTGTTTTTGTGTATATTATGTTTGTATGTATGTGTCGTTGTACTGCTGCCTGTCTTGGACAGGATACTCTTGAAAAAGAGATTTTTAATCTCATGAGACTAATATCATCGGTCCACTCACTTCGATGACGTTAGAGTAGATAAGAAAGGGGCACGATAGGAAAGGACGACTGGTTGCCAGACTTCTTCTGCAGGCTGACAGCTGGAAGCTACATTAGCTGCTACTACCATACACACCACAATCTCCGGCCAAACTGTGGTTGCTTGAGTTGTATTCTGGGTAATGTGCCAATTGACAAGGAAGAAGAATGTGTTGACTAAAATAGACTGGTTCTACTGAATCATTTTTAAACCTTCTGTTTAAATTCTTCAATGTTATAGGAGTACAATGCTAAATGGGTGGAATGCTTTTTTAGGGGTTTGGTAATGTTAATTATGTGTATATATATATATATATATATATATATATATAAATAATATTTGTGTGTTTAGTGGTTGTGAAGCCTAGGTTTCACCTATTTTGGGTAATTTCACATTTGTTGTTGAGTGATTGCGTATAATTTTAGGGTGCTTTCCATAGAATTTTGTTAAGATGTATTTTGTTTGTTGATGTGGGGTGGATGCTACCGAGCACCAGATAATACTGTTTGCAGTAGTATAGCACTAATAGTGGACAGTCATCTCTGACAACATACAGAACCTAGGCAACCCCATGCCAGTCATTTGAATGACTGAATGACAAATGCATAATCATGTCAGACGCCGCAGGTCTTAGTCCACATAAACAACTCTGTGTGCCAGCCTGCACCTATGTAATTTGATTTGGCTGCAGACCTGAATTCTTAAATAAAAGTTTGTTTAAGAGCTTAAGTAGCCTAAGAGCTACCAACCGAAATAGATGTCACTCACTTTGTCTGACACAAGTGTTCGTTTTTCTGTACTTGTGAGGACTATCATTGATATAATGAATTCCCTGGCCCCTAACTTTATCCATCACAACCAAATGACTAATCCCCCCACCAACCCTAACATAAACCAAATTCTAAGATTAAACTTAAAATCTAGTCTTAACGTCCAATTAAGTAGTGAGGACCAGCGAAAATGTCCTAACTACAAGGGTTTAAAACTGAACGTGGTCCTCACAAAGACAGCAAAACAAGCCGACACACACAGCGCAAACAGGTGCTGTCTGGGCTGAAACCATTGGATTTGAATACACACCTCTTTGTTTGAAAATCATTTGGAAACTGCAAAATATGAATCTAAATGGACTCAAGCCATAGATAAGGATTGGCGTATTGGTGACACCCATTCCACTGAACCCACTATATTTTTTAAATTGTACACATTACTGTATATGTCTGTCTTTATTGGAGCTCTACCGAAGTGACTGTACATTAGCTAACGCAGTGAGGCAAGTTATGAAATCATGGACATGATCGATCCTCATGATTGTGTAGAAATGAAAAAAAAACAAAGGCTGAATATAACAGCTTTTTTTGTCCTTGTTTCATGTTTGTGGTCAGAAATGAAAAATCAGATGTCATGACAGTCATGTGTTTTTCAAAGGCACACAGGCCAGACAGAATAAATTCTTTACTTTGTGTATAATGCATGTTTGTGTGTATGATTTATTATGCAAGTTGTCCAGGAGTTAATTTAAGGTGTGATCCCATGCAGTGAACTGATAATAAATGTTTACCGTTTTTAGTAACTTATTAAAGTGTCATTTTGTGTCATATCTCATTGTGCACAACGTACAGTTTAATCAGCTCACTATTCTGCTGTTTTACTTGAAAGTCCAACATTCAAATCATTACAAGGTCTGAAATAAATTCTTCAAATTCTTCTAAATTCTTTGGGAATATGGAGTGCTACAAGGTGGAGTTATATTGCCCTGGACAAAGCAATTCATAGTTGACGGAGATGGTGTCTTGAATTAGTTGAATTTAAAATGAAGTTTGGAAGTTAAATTGGATATAGGCTTATAGATTAAGGCAACAACTCCATAGCCCGAGCAACATGGGCATGGGTAGTCAGCTCAAGGAGCTCAGTTTCACATAAACCAATCATTTCCAGACTATGCTTGATGAATCAGTTAATTTTACAATAAAAGCTTCCAGTAGACATATTAATTGGAACGAGTCACCTTATATATTAGTAGAACATGTTGGTGGCCTGCACATGTGACATTGTGGGATACAATTGTGATAAACTTAGATATTTTATTTAGTAGGACTAAATCTGGTGCTTTTTGGGACACCTCACCACCACCAGGGGCAGGTGTGATTTAATGATTTCAGAAACAACAAAGCAGATGACAAAGTCAGTACAACACGTTGAGATCAGAATTTTCACAAAACCAAACCACAGCAAATGGCTGCCATTTAGGGACCAATGCTTTATTTCAGTGTTGAGTGTTGGTGAATATTAAAGAGACGGTCCGGCACGGTGAACAGACATGACAGATAGTAAATACAGAGAGAGAAAGAGCAGGCAAGTGACACTATAATAAATCAGTACTTTAAGAGCTGTGTTCCAAAACATTACATATCCATTTGAGAAAACTAAACTAAATTGATGTATATGATGATGATGTTGTAGATCTCATGTTGCAAACCGAGAATGATACACACTCCAGCCACACACGTAAACCATTTTACTAACAAATGTAGCATTTTTCTTTTGTGTTGATTATGGAATTTCTTTTTCCAATTGTGAAAATGTCAGAAGTTCCCTCAAATGCATGTGCAGTCTAAAAATGAACTATTTGTTTGAAATGGTTATTAACTATGTCTTACTTATGTTTGCATTAAATTGAAAAGATTCATGAGAAGGCTATTACATTCATATGTATTACTGACATTAAGGCTGAATCTCCAGCAAACAAGGCCCAGATAACTTTAAGAAGCACAACCTGATTCTGTTGAAACAATCAATAGTGCCAACAAATCCAAAAATAATCTCAGAGTTTACTTTACAGTTTTACTTTACGAGTTTACAGCAAAATTGGAGATGAAACAGCACTATTGGGTGCCTTATTAACAGACTGCCAATCTGCGCAATTAGGGAAACAACATGAACTCCTTTTTGGGACTCATTCATTTAAACACTGTTAGCTGCATGGAAACCAATGGCTATAAAATCTAGTGAGTTAGCTTATAACTAGTTGCACCCATTGTTACAAAACAGACAGTATTAGCATTTCAAAATACCTTCTTACTTGGTTTATAAGCTTGGACATTTTACTCTTAGCCATAGCTATCTTATTAGCTTGGTGTAAATGTGTCTATTGGTTTCCATCAGAAATGCAATGCCAACAAGCTGTTCTTGCTTATTGGCTAACCTTATTATTTTCCCCCAAAGCATTACGACTTTCGTTTGACAAAATATAATTGAATACAAATTAAAAATGTTGATGTGTCCACTCACAACAGTATAAAATGTATCAAATACCAACAATCATATTTAGATTAAACATAACAGACAAAATATACAAAAAGAAGAAATATAATGGGCACTTAAGAATGTCAATGCACACTGTGGAACACAATCAAATGGCAAGTTAAAAATATTAAAATGACAAAACATGAATTAATAGATAAATAAGTAAATAAAGAGAAGTAATAACTTACGTAAAGTTTACTATTTGATCAGGTGTGAACTTGATAGGATACAGCTTATGCTACCACAAGCATCTGTTAGCCAACGTCCTTCTCACGCCCAACTCATCAAATACTGACGCTTGGTCAGTGTCTCTCAGTCTAAGATACAGTACTGACGCAAAAGGCAGCGTCTAGCATCTGTATGGGATGCAACACTGGACTTTCATCTAAGAGATTGGGGTTTGACTCCCGTTCTTGTCCCGCATGTTACTTAAAGTGCTCATATTATGCTCTTTGGCTTTTCCCTTTCCTTTATTGTGTTATATATCTTTTTTGTGCACGTTATAGGTTTACAAAGTGAAAAAGCCCAAAGTCCACCCAAAGGGACTTACCATCTCACACAGAAAACACTGTTCACAAACTGCTCCAAACAACTCTATTGTAGTCCAGCCTTTACTTCCCTGACGAACATGCGTCACTTTGTAACACACGTTATAATGCTCGCCTAGCTGCTAGCGTGGCACGCCCTCAAACTCTGCTTCTGACTGGCTTGTAGTGCTTACCTACAGTAGGTACTGCACATGTGCAAGTCCTAACAAAGATGAAATAGCAGTAAGATGCCTCACTCAGTAGCTAAAACGGAGAGCTCAACACACAGGGTGAAAAGAGGAGCTGCAGCAATGTGCAGTACAACAAAAATAAGGTGTTTTTTGGAAATTAAACCATATAAATCTATTCTGATATAACCTCTAAATACAATTATGAACAAATGAGCATAATATGAGCACTTTAAAAATACATTGTTTAACTCCAGCCACGAAATTTCCCTAACCCTAAGTGGTTTTCCCTGCACGGCAAAAAGTGACGGCAGTCCTGCCCAAGCATGTCCAAAATGACGCCAAAGGGGTACCTAGAGCGTCAAACATCGGCGTAGGTGGGATAACATTGGAATTATTTGAAAGCCACCTGCGTCTGACTGAGACGCTAAAGGACACTTTTGGGTCAGTAACTAACGCCATAGGCACCTGACCAAATGTCAATTCTTGACGCGCTGGAAGTGAGACTGTGTTGGTTAGCCAGAGATGTTTTCTGTTTAATAACAATAAAAGGTTAAAACTGTCTAACTGAATCCTGATGTGAGTAACTTAAATGGTTTTCTTGCCTTAGTTGATGGAAATGCTTTGTCTTATTATAACCGTCACGTGGCACTTTTCCAAAAGTAATTTTTTAAATGCTTAACGATGTCAAATGTTTTTCATTTCCTCCACTGTCTTAACATTGCTGTAAGTCTTGTGAACTGCAAAATGGGAGCTTACAGTTTAAATGCATAGTGGTTTGATGTTAACACTCGCACAATACAGAGGCATGCTTGTAGGACACTGAGGCATTGTTTTATGAGTGATGACAGAACATGAATTGTACAAGCCAGCAACAGCACTTCTCCAAATTCTTAAATGAATCGAATCATTTGAGAATTTCCTCCCCCAGCATCTTGTTTTTCATTACCGAAAAGGCGAGCAGAAATGATGTAAAAATGTTACTGATTCCAAATATGGTTATTAATTTGAACATTTTGACATTATTAAAGGTATTCTCACAAATATATATGATAGATTTTTACTTTTTTTCTCGTTGCAACAGATTTTTCAGGAAAACACTCAACCAAGCATAAATGAGACTATGCTGCTCGTCAAAGCTACCGTGTCAATCAACCAATTGAATCAATCATCCAGACAATCAGAATCAGTCAAGCAATCATTTCTAATCATGTCTCAATTGCCTACGACTTAACAATACTAGCATATGGCAAGAAACAAAATTAACATTCCCATATTCAGACAATCCTAATGTACAAAACAATGGTCAACAGGCTAAAAGTGGCCCATGTCTTATTGTAATATTTTTTTATGACCATCACAGAGTAAATCTTCATTCATCAATATAGTCAATGTAAATTTGGCTCGGTGAGGATGCCCTTTTTAATCTATTTCTTGTTGCATATTTACAGATGCACACGTTTACTGTTGGGAGTTTCCCAGTACAACTACAGTCCTCTACTGCTGGACCACTGTAATGTAAAGTGCTTTGCTCAAGGCCAGCCTGACAAGCTCTAAGGGCTGGTAGCTGATGTTAGCTTCCACAGGTTAGAGATGATGTTGGTGCACAAATGTAATCTACGGTACAAGAGTCGACGTGGAAATATGTGGTAATGGCCTAGAGTAAGAAATGATGTCAAACTAAGACGTAGACCTCTTTTAGCTCACTGGACATTATTTTGTCTGTTACATACAATATTACAAAGGCAGAACATTAGAACATTGTTAATCTTCCAATCCATTCGCTCCAAATCACCAGCTTTTATGAATTCACTTATGCTTTTGATACTTTTTCAATCCCATTCACTCAGTGCTAGGTTTAGAAAGCAGTGGTCTCCAAAGAAGTTATCGTCATCTTTTTGCACCCTCTCTTTGTTCTTCCTTTATTTTTTAAAGCCTTTTTTTCCATCCACTCCATTTTTCTATTAATGCCAAACTGGAAGAAAGAAGGACTTCTAGAGTTTGACATCATGAAGCAGTTGTTGCATAACTGGTTTAAGTCTAGCCTTGCATCACTCCTGGGTCCCATTCTGTGATATTTCTCAAATTTGCCTCAGGGAAGCAAACTCTTGAATCCACCATCGTTCCATACTATCCGTATCCCTGTTCTTTAGACTTGTGTGTGTAATGTAGTTTAAAGACCAATCTTTGTCCCACCAATCTCTGTCATCCACTGTTTCCTTTTTTGATGATAACTACAATGATTCTTAATCCAAATCATGTCATGTCAAAACTAATGTCTAATGTTGTACTGATGGCTGATCCTTATTTGCTTCCTTCTCTCTTCTATCCATCCCTTCTTTCATCATTACAGGCAGCGGGAGAGGTTCATGCAATTATTCCTAGAATTTGACATCGTGCACCATCTCTCTTCATTCCAAAACTGCTCCCTCCATCCGTCTTTTCCTTCCTGCGTCCAAGCCACCATCATTGTAGGTAGCGGTAGACTTTGAAGCAGTGGTTCCCGGAGTCAGCCACTACCACATGTCCGTCTGAGGTCAGAGAAAGACCTTGGGGTCCGTAGAGAGGGTCAGCTGAGGTGTTGATGTAGGAGAGGAAGGAGCCGCTGCCATCAAACACCTGGAAATGTTTCGACAGAGAAAGAAAATGTGGTTTGATTACTGCAAAAACTCCTAACACTCCCAAGAAGGGGATTGTTATGTTGTACCTGTATTCTGCTGTTGCCCCAGTCAGCTACGATGATGTTCCCATTAATGTCTACGGCTACACCAGTAGGAGCGTTGAACTGGCCATTTCCCTCACCATTAGAGCCAAATTTCAACACCAGCTCTCCCTCTGGGGTGAAAACCTGATCAGGACAAAGAAAGAGAAATATATTAGGATCCATAATAATGCGTCATTTTAAAATGTCCTTAGATATCTACCTGTTCACCTGGATAACACTAGAGCAAAGGTCTAATTTCATTCTAAACAGGTCAAGGAAAAATAAAATGTATCAGGGTAATGTCCAGTGAGTAAGGCTTTACCTTGACAGAGTGGTTATGGAAGTCAGTCACGATGATCTCATTGTTCTTGTTTACTGCTGCAAAGTGTGGACCTTCACAACAGGAGCACAAAAACAGGTTGTGCTTTCAGTGCGTCAACTAGCACTTCAGTTGCTTTCAGCACTTACTATTCACTTCACTGACATTTTAATTGCTGTCAGTGATCACACTTTAACAGACATTTCTGCTTTCAGAGCTCACAATTAATTTGACAGAGCTCATACTTAATTTGACACTTTAACTACTTTCAGTCTTTGTATTTTAAATGTGTCTCAACTACTTCAAGTGCTTACATTTTAACTGACATTTAATTGCTTTTAGTGCTTACACTTCAGCTGACACAACTTCTTTAGGTACCTTAAACTTTAACTGAAGATACACATTTTGCTTCGTTTACTGAAAAGTTATATAGTTATAGTATCATCAATCATTTGATATGGTATATATCAAATTAGTTGGTGTGTGATTTGAATTAATTGGAAGATCATACTTAAGTCTATAATACATTAAAGACTGGCGTGATTGTTGGCCTTTTATCTTGTGGCTTTTTTATTCATTTCTGGACAATCTATCTCTTTAAAAGTACCTGCAAATTGCTTGTCACCGGTGCCTCGACTACCAAACTTGGTGATGAGTTTGCCGGTCAGCTGGAAGATGAAGACAGTGCACGCTTTGTTGTCAACCACGATCACATGACCGTTCTGGTCCACGGACACGCCCTTTGGCCCCATAAGTCTACCGGAGCCAAGTTTCCCCTGATGGACCCCAAATATGAGGAGAAGGAAGAACCATTCAACAAAACACAAGACATGTGAGTTTGTTTTTATGCATCAGAAAATCTACCAGCGTTAAAAGTCCTTGAAATATAAAATATGATTTATATTTCTATACTGATGCTCAATTAAATAAATGAAGAATCAAATCAAACTTAAAGTAACCCTTCATCCCTATAAACTCAAAGCCACATTGGATCACCTACCTTGAACTTCCCCTCGCTGGAGAAGATGCTGACCCACTTGTTATCGTAATCAGCGATAATGATGTCACCGCTGGGGTGCACGGCCACGCCTGTGGGACGCTGCATTTGCCCTGGCGACCGACCCCGCACCCCAAAACGACTCTTGAATTCCCCATCGTTGGAGAAAATCTGGAGTGGCGAGACACTTGTGAGGCCCATCGAAGACACAATGCATACTAAACCTAAACCTACATTGATCTAATCCTAAAATCAAGTCTAAACCCTCAAACAGCCATTTGAAGACAAAACATGCTTTACCTGGACACACTGATTGTTGCTGTCAGCAATCAGTATCCTGCCGCTGGAGGAAGCAGCCACTCCTTGAAGATTGGTGAACTCTCCTTTATTCCTCCCCTTCGTTCCTAAAGAGAGCAGAAAATTCAAATCCAATCACTGCTTTGGTAGGCCATTTTTATTAAAAGAAAATTTACTATGTGGCAGCCAGCAACAGTAAAACCAGTAAGCCCAAATCCAAGCTTTAAAATGTCCTTTTGACCTCATGAAAAGGAAGGATGTTGTAGCTTTAATAGTAATTATGGCTTCAATAGCTGTAACGTAGTGTCGCACCGATCCTGAAGATGAGGTCGTCCTCGATGGGGTTCTGGGTTTTGCGTCGCGGGGTGCCCAAGGCGCTGCTTGCCCTCTTGGAGCCCTTTTTCTTCTGGCCGGGGGACTTCCCTCGTCTCTTTGCACCCTCAGAGGAGCCTGTGGACGGGGTGGCGTAGGCTGCTGAGTTGGTTGCTGTGGTGGTGGAGGGGGACACCTGGAGAGACAACGATGGAGGCAGAATTTATTGTTTACAAGCATCAATTCCAGGCAATGTGCATGTTAATTTGAAAACTTTTTCCAGGTTTGGGATTAATTGCTTGAATTATGTTGCATGCTTTGTTTTTCCTGAATGCTGATCTTCGAAACACTGCACATGGATGCGACATTGGCATTCAGTGCAGTAGTATGCATAGTGAAGTAAGTAAGCTTTTCTGTGACGTGTGGTAAGCTAGCAAGTAAGGGAAAAGATTGACTGGATGATGGAACTATTTCACTGCAATGCTTTGGATAGTGTTGGGTTGAAGCAAGAAGAGATTACCCAGAGGTGAAACTGCAGACTTGAAGTTCGATTTTGTTCTCTTGTTTATTTTACATAGCTGGTTCCAGAAATGAGTGCAATACCATGAATACCTTCAAGAAAAGATCATCCAAAAATATTATCCGCATGATTATCACTTCTTGCCTTGGCTTTTCAATCCGCCTTTCAAGGTGGTTGTTCAGAACAGTTATGAATACTTTTTCCTTCAGACGTAGTTGAACAACAATTCGTATGAACTAGCTTGTTTCAAGCATACCCTGGCCTTAACTGTACATCACAGTTTAGGCTTACAGGATTTCAGTCGTTTCTGCAAGTGTTGGCAAAGCGGAAAGTCACCATTCATTGTTTTGTTTTAAATTACGGCATCACATTCGGCTTTAAACTGTTACACACCCTCCACCTACCTCTACCTCTGTCTCTAAGATCCTGTTGACAGTCAGTTTAAAGGGGCTTCCTTTGATGTGCTGGTCGTACAGACGGAGAGCCAATGAGAAGTCGCCCTCCTTCGGCACTGTGTACACAAACTCATAAGTCCCATTTTTGTGGTCCAGTATTTCACCATCCACTATGCTGCCATCTGGGGTGAATACCTGGATTAACACATGGTTAATATTTTGTTATTTTTTTGTGGGTGTAGCCACAGAATTGCACTGTAATGTTTTTGTGTGTGGTTGTGAAACAAACCTCAGCTGATAGGATTGCATTGCCACTCTTGCAGGCTCCCCCTGACTTGTCTCTTGTCACTATGGTAACTGAGGCAGGAAGTCCCACAATGCACTGCTCCAGGCCTGCACCCATGGCTTCACTCTGGCTCGCCACCGCACTGAGGAAGAGGAGGAAGATGAGGAAAATCAAGTGGCGTTAAATGCAAACATGCTTTAATAGCACAGGTGACCGGTCTGAACATTTTCTCACCTGGTTGTGACGATGGTCCCTAGGTTGTGTATAGACTTCCTCAGACCATCTGTCTCCATCAACAGATCAAGCTGGTCATTCTCCTCCGGCTGACATGGTAGGCCAAGGCCGGCCAGCTCCCCCAGTCTCTCTTGCAGCTCCTGTTCCAACTGCAGGCTCGCCACACATGCCTCCCCAGCCAGAGCCTCCTCTGTCTGGGTACAGGAGGCCATGAGGTCACCCTCTCCCCGTGCGAGGCAGTCCACCTGGGCCTGAAGGACCTGGACACAGAAGACACATGTGATGTTATTGATGTGTTGTCAGATGCTTTTTATTTCGTGAAGTAGCCCACTGACATCAGAAGCTGTACTTGTCCAACCCAACACATTTTCACTCCCAACTCATCAAATACTGACACTTGGTCAGGACTCAGGACCTCTTGGCGTTTCTTTTTGACGCTTTGGGTATTCCCTTGGCATCATTTTTCAATGTGCAGGATAAAACCACACAATTAGGGTTAGGACAAGGTTGTGGGTGGGGTTTAAAGATGTACGTTTAACTGACACAGGACATGAACCATGGTCTCCAGGGTGAAAGTCCTGTGTTTTTGATCCATCCAACTTTTAGTCTTACTCAGAGTTTCAGTCTTTAATACAACTACTAACTACCATTGTTGCTCTTCATACTACGCCATGTTGCTCTGCCCGGTGCATCCCATACAGATGCTAAAGGGTGCCTTGTGCGTCTTTATCTGACGCTGAGGGCCACTGACCAAGCATGAAGGTTGGGAGTGAGCACAGATTAAGAGGTCAAAAAATGAACAATCAATTTATTAGTTTTTTTCATAAACTCTGGCAGAAGACCAGAATCTTAAAACACAAAAGCATGTGTGCACCTTCTGTTTGAGTCCATATGTGACCTCCAGCTCCATCAGCAGAACACTCTTCCGGACATCCAGCTGTTTGTGTAGATCCTCAAAGCTCGACTGGATGTCCTCTTCGATAGAAGCTCTCTGATTGGTCAGCTGTTGGAGGATCTCCCTAATGAAGGACAGGGAATCTGATATCTGAGGGAGTCTGGAGAGACAAATACAGAGGGAAAGGGGGATTGTCATTTTTGCATTTGTCTCCTTGTTGCTCCATAGTCCTGCATTTCCCTGCCTGTCCACCAGATGTCAGCTTCTCTCCTTTTCCCTCCTTTGTCCCATTAGATAGTTGTGCCTGTGGGTTCCATGTGTTCCCTTAAGTACTGTATTGCACAGCTTTACTTAATTTGCAAATCGAGATTTTTACATACAAAACGTTTAATGAGTATCTAACATGATGGTTGCAGACAAAACAAGCAACAACATGAAGTTGATAAAATTAGCTTCATTTTCACCTGCTAAGATATTAAAATGCTGATCAGATATTAATTTAACCAAAATAATAATGAAATAATATAACATCTAATAATATGACACTGACGGGCAATTGTTCTGCATAAAGAGTGCTTTAACTTTTGAGTTTATCCAGTACTTTAAGTACTGGATAAGTGTATTCCTCACAGGAAAATGTCTGAGTTATACAACACTTTCCCATGTATCCAAAGCAATAATATTGTATTTTAAAAGGAATTCTGTGTCCTAATGACGATAATGTGTCCTAATGACGATGATGATGTTAATGGAAGTGATGTTTAATCAGAGATGCCCTACTTATCGAAATATTTAACTGCGGACATCACAGTGACATTACAGTTATTCTAAATGTCATATATATCTAAAGGCTCTCTTTACCATTTCCAATACCACTGCGACTGAGTCTAAATTATCCTGATTACAAGAATACAGTCGTTACAGTGTGTGTTAACCACACTCATTGAGACCTCCACCTGTTCTGGATGGCCCCCAGCCTCTCCTGCAGGCTGCTGCGATGCTGCTCCAGGGCCTGGCTGAGGGCCACCTTAGGGTGCTCCTGGTGGCCCGGCATACAGTCCTCACACAGTGCACACTCGCAGGCCGAACAGTACAGCTCTGCCACCTGCAGGTGAGAAGGGAAGCATGGTGTCAGAGACAAGAAGAGGAGGATAGAGGACGCAGTTACAGGGATATTTGGATAAAACACAGCACGGATACAGTTAAATTCACTAGACTGATGATTTCACTCTTGTTTTTACCGTTAATGTGTCTCTGTATATTTTACTGTTGTTAAACTGTAATTTGTTTTTATCCTTTAAAGCACTTTGAATTAGAATCTTGTTTGTAGCATTCCTACCTTCCCTGCATGTTGGGGGCAGGCGTTTTTGCCGGGCGGAGCCTCCAGGACGGTGCACTCCTCACTGCTGCTATCTGGGGAGTGTTGGTGGGCCTCCATCTGCGAGCAACAGCCTGGTGGGGGTGAACCTCCGAACACGCCCCTTTTCCCACACTGCAGCCAGGGGGAAGGGGCTGGTGGTTCAGATACGCGTTTGCTTTTGTAAACTCCTTGTCTCACACTTTATTCCATTGTGACTGTGTGAGGACGGGGGCAAAACATTCAAATGTACTCCTTACGATAACTCTTGGCACATGTTGGATCTTAGGAGAGGCATGACTTCCTGCGGGACTTTGCCACACTGCACCAAGAAAAGAGTGCTGGGAAATCAGATCTAGGTCTTGTTTTCTGTATTTTTAGTGTACAATCATCCACTTTGGTCAGAGCTTTAGCTCTCTGCTGCAAAAAGGCGGAGCTAAAAGTTCAGACATGCCCTTTATTTGAGCCTGTAGTCATTGATTATTCCATTACATTCCTGTTGGGTACAAAGGGGTCCAGGCATTCAAAACTCCACACATTTTCCATTTACCCATCCAATCCTCTTTAGATTTGATTGGGGAAAAAGCAACAGAAGTTGGTGTTGAGTTAAATCACAAAGAGTTCAAACGGTGGTGGACAACCTGGGGAGAAAAGAGTGGGATGAGGATTAGATAGAAAAGCAGATAAACATGGGTGAACACTCACTTAACTTTCGGCTTAGTGCTTTGCTACCATGTTATGTGTGATCGCTTTTGGCTCTGCAATCATAATTATATAGACAATGAAACAAGGTGAGGTATCTAAAAAGGTTGCAGAATTGATCGATGTTGTTCACTAATGTTGCATAGTGAAATGAAATGTACACAGGTAGAAGAGGTACATTTTCAAATGTAGTTTCACTATGAAACAGTGTCAGTGTATACCCATTAACAATGTGGGTATGTACACAAAGAACACAACAGCAATATTGAGCAGATATGATGAAACCATAGACTGTAACTAAAAGATGGACAACACGTCTCCTCTTCCTCCCGCTGTACAAAAGTGAAGCCAAAATATCCCAGACATGGGAGCTGCCGACTTGTAACTTTCAGAGCCAGACTCTGTGCATCGAAGCTGCCGTATTGAAATCCCGCCCATACACTGCGCGACCAATCGCGAGTCAATCACAGCTGTCAATTATGACGTTTTTCACCCCGTTTTTATAGCATCAAATAACTAATAAAAACCAAACTGATCAGAAAAATTACCAATGCTGCAGCCGGCCACCAGGGGGCGATCCAGATGTTTTGGCTTCACTTATACAGTTAACCCCTGGATTAAACCCACTGACTGATTATTTTTGATTGGGTAACGTCATCTCATAGCACTCTCTATCTCCTACTATAGCAGGGGTGTCAAACTCGTTTTAGTTCATGGGCCGCATACCACTAATTTGATCTCAAGTGGGCCGGAACAGTAAACCACTCCAGAGTTTTTTGTCAGCTCGATGTTGGCAAACGCAAATTGCTTCTGCTACGACAGCGTTCTAAAGGCCATTGTAGGGGGAAAAAATAATTAGTTACGGACCCGGGAGAGAGGGGTAACATCCAGAGAAAAAACTAACATTAAATGTGTAAATTTAGGGAAAAATAACTTGGATATTCTCTGAAATTAATGTGGTAAATCTGGAATTGGAATTAATTACTTCTCTGCAATTTTATAAAAATAAAATGTTATTAAAAAATGTAATAAAGTCATGCAGTGGGCCTGATTGGACCCTTTGGTTGGACGGTTCTGGCCCACGGGCCATATGTTGGACACCCCCTGCACTATAGGAATGCCCATATGCTCTTTCCAGGTGGCGCATCCGATCACTGCACACCCCTAATGTACTCCCAGATGGTACACTCTGTAGTGAGGAACAGGACTGCAGCAGGTCCGGGAACAGATGGTACGATCCACAGATGGGAGGGGGGAGGGGTGAGAGGGGGGGTAGGACCAACAGAGGGATGTGAATGAAGAGTAAGATACTAAAAAAAAAAAGAGCTTCAAGGAGCAGAAATGTAGGTCACGGAAATGACTTCAAAGTGATAGGAGGAGAGACACAGGAGTGAGGCTGTGGTTTCCATGGTTACAGACTGCATGGGGAAGGGGGGGAAGGAGAGACACGACAAAAAGTGAAGCGCAGTAATGGGCCCTTTAATCCAGTAATCCTAAATTTAACCGTCTGTTTGCTCCATAGAGCAGCAACGAGGCGTTCACACTGCGTGATACAAAGTGTCCCAGGACCAGATGTACAAACACCTGCCTTTAAACTCACATCTGGACCACGTGGCTCCAGAGGCGTGTGTCTTCTTGACACGTTCACAAGAAGAAAAAGTAAAACAGCCAACCTGGTAAATTAAGACTCAAAAATAGACAACATATGCTGCAGAAGTGCCTCTGTGGACAGGGGAAGTCATTCAAAGACACTTCATTCAATAAAAACCAAATTAAACTGTCGTTTTATTGACAGTTTCAATTACTGTGTGTTATTTGATAATCAAAATGTTAAGTAAGAGGAGTGAAAGAAAAGCTGCCTTGACCAAAAGATGTTTTAATTTAAGTATTCAGTAATAAAATATAATAATTTAAACTGTCAGAGCGGTATTTATGTAACTTTATGTTTATTATTGAAGTTGTAGAATGCAAAGTTTAATACTGTAGAGTTTGTATGTGTTGGATTGTATTAGATCTCACTGGTGTACCTAATAAAGTGGACGCTGTGTATGCAATTAGAATTTTTGTAAATGCTTTAGTCTTTTCTTATTCATTTTCTTTTTCAATGAAATAACTTTTTTTAAAACATTGTTAAGAAATGCAAAAACCGAAAAAAAAAAAAAAAAAAAAAAAAAAGAACAGGAAAGATATTTTATTGTTGGAAAAATGTTGGAATACAAATGATGTTCCTAAAATTTGTAGTCATGAATTTACATAAAAAAAATTTAAAAAAATATATTTTATTTTTTTATAACATTTTTATTTATTTATTCATATTTTGACTTGAATTTTAAAAGTTTTTTTTTTTTTTACCTCAGTTCTGCTTTCCCTCTTCTCCATTTCCCTTTGTGCTGTTTGTTGTTTACTGTCTCTCTATTCTCATGAATGATTCATAAAGACGGGGTGTTGGGGGTTAGGAATATGACTTCCCTGTGATTTAGTACATAATCCTGTTTTAACACCTCCTCCCTCAGATATTTTTGTTCAGAGAACACAACCTTCCTGACGTGGAAGTAGCCTCACACATACAGAAATACACATATAGTTGTTCTGATATTTTCTGTGTATTTGATCTCTACATGTTATCTTTTTTTCCAGACAGACAAATACATTTTACAAATATACTGCTGCCCGCCTGCACCCCCTCACTGCCCTACAACGATTCTCTGCAGTATAATGCTGCTGCAAAGGATTATGAGGCGACAGTGAGGCTCTCTGTGTATGTGTGTGTGTGTGTGTGTGTGTGTGTGTGTGTGTGTGTGTGTGTGTGTGTGTGTGTGTGTGTGTGTGTGTGTGTGTGTGTGTGTGTGGAGACCTTGTGACACTGTGGAGGCTGTTTGTAACTGTCATTTACTGAACGAGGGACAAGTGAATTCTTTCTTTCTTTTGTGGATTTACAGATAACATTTGCAGACAGTTGTGTGTTATGAGTGTGTCTATGCAGGTACAAACGCACACATCAGTTCACATGTGTCTGTGTGTGTGTTCTTGTACTTTGGGACCAATTGGAGTTGACGACGTTAAAGCAATAATCGTTAAGATGTTTATGAGAGGTTTCATGAGGTTTTCATTGATCATGATCCGAGCTGGATTGAGTTATTGTTGGTGCTTCACGTTAAAAGCATTCAACTGTAGAAAGCAGCAAGTCCACAAACACAATAATTACGCCACACAGCGACGGAAATTATGTTACGTATAGCCCCCTCAGTTGTATTTTGTACCACCTCTGTATAAACCTGTCTTTATAGAAAAATAGCAAAAATAACTAATCTAATGGCTGAGATTATGTGACTATTATTTGAGTACAACGAACTGTCCGTAGCATATAAACCAAATAGACTGAAATTGTTTGTTCAGTCCAACACTTTAGTCCTGAAATGTCTCAGCGACTATTGGATGGATTGCGGTGACACTTCTGTACAGACATTCATGGTCCCCAGAGGATACATTTTAATAACTTTGACCAGTGCCATCATACAGTCAAAATGTTTAATTTGTCCAATACTACCTGCAAAACTAATAGACCAAATCCTGTGACGTTGCTCTAACACAAAAAATATCAACAGTTACACTGGCTGATATGTAAAAAAAATAAATAATGGCAAACTTGTTTATTTCTGTTGTCATTTTCAGCCATAACTGTAGTATATACCGGTAGTTAACAAGGAGGTCTAGCTGTGGTCTCTGCTGTGCTTATTTTCTGTCCTGTGTTGCTTTGCTAGGGTCTTTGATTCACAAAATCGGGAGCATGTCTATGTTCCCCGGGTCCTATGTTCCCCTCTTTGTATGAGACTTACTTTTTCCACCATTACTGCCAAATTCCATGGCAAATAGGCCTATGTAGGCCTACAGGCTGTTTGACGCGCATATGCAAATAGGCCTAGACGAGGAAAGATTAGGTCAGGGGTGGGTTAGGGTTAGGGTTACCTAACCTAACCTAACCCTAACCCTAACCGAGACATAGGACCCGGGGAACATAGGGATGACCCCCACAAAATCTAACCTTAGTTGTTTGCTAGCATCTTTAATAAACTAAATCTAGCGTTAGTTGTTTGCTAGCATCTTTGATTCACAAAATCTAGCGTTAATTGTTTGCTAGCGTCTTTGATAAACCAAATCTAACATTAGTTGTTTGCTAGCGCCTTTGATAAACCAAATCTAACATTAGTTGTTTGCTAGTGTCTTTGATCAACCAAATCTAACATTAGTTGTTTGCTAGCGCCTTTGATAAACCAAATCTAACATTAGTTGTTTGCTAGCGTCTTTGATAAACTAAATCCAACATTAGTTGTTTGCTAGCGTCTTTGATAAACCAAATATAACATTAGTTGTTTGCTAGCTAGCGTCTTTGATAAACCAAATCTAGCATTAGGAACAGCAACATTTCACCGCCGGCTGGACTGACTGCTAGTTTCAGTGGCGTCATTTTCTTTAGTCTGTGGCCCAACAGGTAAATTAGCTCTCCGAGCTAACGTTAGTCAAAGTATTGACATGTTGAAAGCATCAAACGTGCATTTTAGATGAAGGAGATTTGAGTATATCCAGTTGTTCCTCCGTTTGCTCAGCACCGTTAAACTTTATGTACAGGACGCAGGAGTTTTCTACCGGGAAGTTATCGTGAACAAACGTGATTGGGTCTATACTGTTTTCATCAACCTCAGCTGACTAGTTGATTAAATTCCACATGCATATATTATTTCACATTTGATCACTTGAGATTAGGTAAGTACCAAACGTTTGACTGCTACTGTATATTACAAACTAAAACACATTTAGTTGATGTCTTAAACTTCTCACTTACAAATTGGTCGGCATAAAGCCCTAAAAAAGTTTTTTTTTAGTTCTTTAGTGGGGAAAAGTTGTAAAAGCATTGGCAAAAGTGACAAAAACTTCAGAAAAATCGTCAAAAACAAGGTGGCCCAAAATTTATTGTGACCCTAAATTTATACGAGGATCAAAATATGCGTAGGGACGGATTTGACCGCGGGCCTTGAGTTTGACACGTGGTAAAAGAAATGCCAATACACTAGAGCATGTTTTTCTCCGATCCCGGGACGTTGTGTGGACTAGCCAGACCCTCCTCCACGGCGCTGTGGAGGAGGGTCTGGAGATCAGTTGATTGGAAACCTACTTCCGTCATCTTTGGTTCAGCAGACCAGATTCCATTACTCCACATCATTGTGATATTTTTACAAATACCAGAAACTCAAAAAGATTACATTTCAGTTAAGCTTAATCTGCAAATTGAGACACACACAAACCAGTTTCTAAAGAGCTTGGCGGTAAATCTACAGTCTGACGTCACTAACACATACATCGACTCTGGTAATCTTATCTCTTCATACAGCATATAGTATTCCCCTGGGCAAGTGCATGGTCACTCTCCCTCTGTTCCTGTTTCTCTCTCTGTTTTAATGACGTCTCTCACCTCTGTCTCTCTGTCGTTTATCTTTCCTTTGGGGATGCAACATATGAAAAATGTTTTTAGATAGTTATACCGTACGTTGCTGTTGAACACTGCTTCATATTAAAGGACCACAACAACAATGATTTTTTGTTAACAGACTGTCTATAGCGGAGAGAAAGACAAACACGTAAAAGTTGATGCAGGTAAGATTATGACATCAGTTTCAAGATTACTGGGTTGGTTGAGAATCTACCTGCTAACATTATTTCCCTTTTTGTTTTTTCTGCAACTCTTTGTTCATATGTAGCCATTGACAGATTATCGGCCCCTGGGCACAGACATGGAACATGTAATAGGCCCCCGACATATCCTACTCTCAGACTAAGAGATGTTGTTCGGAGTATGTTTGTTCTCTTTGCTGTCGGTTTTTTTTGTTTTTCGTTTTGTAGTCAATTTGTGTCTCTTTGTAGTTGTTTTAAATCTTCATTGTAATTTCTATTTTTTTGCAATCATTTTATGTCTTTGCGTTCGTTTTGTATCTTTTTGGTCTTTTTGTATCTGTGGTAGTTTTATGTCTCAGTCATTTTGCATCACTTCGTAGTCATTTTGCATCCCTTCGTAGACATTTTGCATCACTTTGTAGTCATATTGCATCCCTTTGTAGTTATTTTTCATCACTTCGTAGTCATTTAGCATCACTTCGTTGTCAATTTGCATCACTTCGTAGTTATTTTTCCTCACCTAATAGTCATTTTGCGTCACCTGGTAGTCATTTTGCATCACTTTGTAGTCATTTTGCATCACCTCGTAGTCATTTTGCATCATCTCGTCATTTTTCATCACTTCTTAGTCATTTAGCATCA